>JADLZL010001567.1:0-365900 GCA_015844335.1 Chrysopogon serrulatus | reverse complement strand
AGATCGAGAGTATTTGGTTACATATAGATGACATCTAACACACTACTACCTGTGGCACACCTGCTTAATCAATCTATCCCGGTGATCACATTGATGAACATATATATATGTATCTTGTTTAGATCCAGCCAGCTAAAGTTTAGCTGGAACAGAGCGATCCAAGAGATTGGGTAAATATAGTTGTGAAGCCATTATTTATAGCTATTATGTTCTGAAAAAGCATTCCAACAATTCATCTATATTGTTTTCCATTTTTCCTGTATGCACTAAGCGGAGCCAGGGGGCCGGCAGGGCCACGCCCCCCACCCCAACAGTGCAATTTTTTACAATATATATATATATTTTATATATATATATATATATATATATATATATATATAATTTATATATATCTATATTTATATTAAAATATATAAAAATAAATAAAAATCTTGTTATATATGTCTAATAATATCCTCTAGACAATAAAATTAAATAGAATACAATTATGATAAAATATTTTCATTTATCTAAAATTTGTTTATCCACCATATTAGGACATATATATCTATTCACATTTTTGTTCTACTAGAATATTTTTTGTTTTTATTATACTATATATATTTTATTGATCGCATACTTGACTATCAATAACAATTTAATCATTATCTTATTTTATTATGAATCACATTAGATGCTCATATACATGCATGTACACTCACATCTACAAACAAACACACGTCCTACTTCACTATGGGCACTTTCAAATATATACTAAGATGGTAGATTTAACATTCATGAGTCATCATATGTACCGTGTTATCGACAGAACGGTCACTTACCACGGGTATAAGCACTTCCGAAATACTATGCCGGTAAATTTTAATTCTTGAGTCATTATATATACCTAATGTTATGTAAACGGTCTTCTACCATGGAAAAAATAGCTGAGCATATTAAATCATCAAATAAAAGTGTAAATCTAGGAAAAATAGCTCTTAATCATAGAATGAAAATCTAAACAATTAAAAAACTACACTTAGTTATCGTATATTGAAACTCTTTGACCAGCCCTCTTATGCAAATTCCTGGGTCCGCCACTGCGTATGGGTATCCCACCATCCTGGCTAGCTGGCCATATTTCGCTAGCAGAGTGCCAGAGTCCTGGTTGCTATATGCTCTGGCCAATCAGGAGGTGGACAAAGGCTGGAAGCTGATCAGATCTTTGTAACAAAAATCTGATGATGTGGCAGTTGTAAAACTCTACCTTTTAGATGGACTTTCTATTCTACATAATGGCTAAATCTTACAATTTACTATCTAATTTACCGAGTCACACTTGGAGTTGCTCTAGGGATGTTTGGATCCATTAAATTTAGCATCTAATTTAGCTTGCTTGCTCTAAAGTTTATTAGCCGGTGGATCAAATAGGGTCAGTACGTATCGAGCCACGTGAAACGTGTTGTTTACTTGCCGTGCGAGGTATTTAACTCCGGCCCTACCACTATCAACCTGATGAGCTGAGTCCCCAACGCACCAACGCACGCACATACTGCATACTATACTGCTGGTATGTCCTCAGCTAGCCCTGCTGATGTCTACTTTTTATTGCCTCGTGCGGAATACGGTTGTAGCGTCTGCTCATCTGTACACACTCTCGCCGCGCCGCACACTATCCTACACCAAAACAGACCTACAACTACTAGCCTGAAGATCGCGTCAGCCAGCTCCGTGTCATAATCCCCCTGACCACGCGCTTGAGCATATGCTTGGACCTGTTCTAAGCAAAGATTGAGAACCTACAGAACCATCGTCGAAGCTGGGCTTAGAACTCCGGCAACCAGCCACCCACCGCTCTTGCCACCCGCACTACGTGCTGTTCTCCTACATGTCTACAACGCCATCAGTGACGCCTTCCAGCCAGCTCCTGTCTACTGACACGAGCTAATACCTAGTTGTTGTACACAACAGTAGTGCGTCGAGATCCTCCGATCATATATATCTGTACAACAAGCATGCATTCCACTAGCTTCATATAATAACCAGACTAAAGTCCCATTTACCTTGTCACCAAATTTAAAATCACTCTCCAATTTGAATACTAGACAACTTATCTCCTTTGGTTTTTAAAACCAGATAAAATACCCCATTTGACCAATCTCAGAATGGTTTCTTGTGTGGTTTTGCTGATGTGATGGTGGGGCTCACATGCCAAATGTTCTCTCTTTCTGTTAAAGAAAAAAAAAAACCTTTTATATGAAGTTGGGCAGACCATATATCAATATTGTAGAGCTCGATGAGATTGTACACAACTTTTAGTTGACAACTTTTTTGTTTGAGATATTTTAGAGGACTAAATATTTGTTTTAAGTTAGTAGATTTTGAATTTTTTTTGAATTTTCCAAATGACCTAAGATGTTGACATGGTGTAAAGTTTTAGATCTCAATAATTGATCTACAACTTTATTGCTGATATGTTTTATGTCTGAGGTTGTTTAAGGCTCAAATTCATTTTAAAATCTCAGATTTTGAAATTCAAGATTTTTTGGAACTTTTCTAACAACCTTGCGCTCTACAACTTTATAGTTGACATATTTAATTTTTAATATGAGATAGTTTAGAGGCCCAAATATTATTTTAATTTCTAGCATTTTAAAACTCATTTTTCTTGTATTTTTGAAACAATCTTGGACATTGACATGGCCCTTACCAAAGTTATAGATCTCAATGGTATGTATAACTTTGTGGTTGAAAATCTTTTTATTTTCAATTGTTTCGATGCCCAAATATTTGTTTTAATTTCCTTGATTATGAAATTCAAATTGAATTGCAAACAACCACCGATGAAATCATGCACTATACCATATTCAGTGCTTGAAGAGATATAGAACTTTCTAGTTGATTTTTCATCATTCAAGATCATTTAGGATCCAAAATATTCAATAAAAGATGGCATGACTAAAAAACCGGATTATGTGGGACCCACATGCCAAAGCCAAAGGCACCATAAGAACTGATTTAGGGGCTAATTTATCTAGTTTTATAAATTAAGTGGCAAAAATGCCCAATATTCAAGTTTGAGGACGATTTTTAAGTTCAACAAGTTTAGAAGGCAAATTAGACTTTACTTCATATAATAATACCACGTTCTTAATAGGAACATTCAAAGGCAGTTTTCCTGACTGTATACATAGCCAAACAGATTCAGCCCATCAGACGACACTAAACAAGCATGGCCCTAGCATGGCCTGGCTCGGCGGCTGTTGTGCTAATACCGTCCTAAACACTAGTTCCGCTCGGCCTCCCCTCTGCCATCCTTGTCCTACAACCGTTTATGTATTTTGTTCAGTTGCTCGGTCTCCCCTCTGCCCATCCTTGTCCTACAACCGTTTATTTATCTTGCTCAGTTGCCCCCTCTCCACCCTCCCTTCCCAAGCTACGCCACCCCCATCTACCCTACTCGGTTGCCCCCTTCGCATCCGAGGTAGCTAGACAACCACCACTTGTGCCTTTCACTGCATGTTTTAGAAAGAAAAGATTAATGACCGATAAAACACGAAATATATGTCAAAAAGACAGATGGTGTCATTGTCACACGGCTGGCCACAAGATAGCCCATGTGGAGAGAAGATCCTGGGCAGGCGACAGGACCAAATTAAAGGAAGAGTTGTTGCTGTAGCTGTACGTCGGCGCGAGAGCAGTGCAAAGCATGCCAAGGTTTTTGACGAGTCGACGACTCGTCAGGTCGGTCGAGATGAGGGTCAACAAAAGCATGCATGTGTCTCGAGACTTTGCGAGCATGGAGTCTGGCCAAAGGACTACTGCGCAGCTAGCAGCGCAATCGGCCGCCGGCTGGCCGGCCGGCGGTCGCCAGACGGCAGGCTGGAGAGATTCCTGCATGCCTTTGGGTTTCAAAGCTCACCGAGCATGAAAAATGGCAAGGCCTTCGTTCTCTTCCAGCTAGCTAGGCTAGCAACTTTCAACGCTTTAATTGGAAGGAGATCTAAAGCAGCCCAACAATGGCTTGTAAGTTGGAATCTTTGGATGGACTTTGTGTAAAGAAAGTGGAAGCATGTCAGTAGGAGATATCCATGCGTTTGCATGCATGCCCTCTGATAGTAACAGAATGAAGAGCGACATTTTGGATTGCGTGCAGTCAACCTGCTTATCGATCATCCACTTCGTCGGTGCTTCCACTTTAAAAATGGAACCGGTAATTAAACTTGTCTCAAAAGCTGTATAGTTTCGCAATCAATTAATCATACAATTATGAATTTTGATGGTGAGGTCTCTCAAGGTATTATAGAGGAAATAGCTAGCTAGTCAGATTTATGGTTAAGGGGACCCCCAATCGATATTATTCCAAAAATGTCATTCTTTTTTTTTTTAGAAAATAAGAATAGTTCCATCCTCTGCCGCTGCACACTGCAGCCAAATCTTAAATTTAATTAGCTCAACTGATAATCATGGACAGTAGGGAACCCCCCAATAATTCTTTGTCATAGTCCTTTTTGAAGCCCCCAATTTTAAGGACCATGCACCTCGTTAAGCTTCGTTCTTAGTATAGCGAGTATAATTCATGCTTGGTTTCATGCAATATCACGGCCCTTCATGATGTTATGGTGTGACATAAATGCCATTTTTTTTGGGAGGTGTCTTAACATGTTGGTAGCCGATCTATTTGTAGCAACATTGGTTAAGCAAGCAGTTGGGGAAACTCTGAAGGTAGATGTCATTCTTTTGTGTCACCGTACCCGAAGGAACATGTGGCTATGGATGAAGAGCTAATAAGAACTTGCACATCAATTTTGTGTTTTTTAACACTCAATCAAATACGTAATCCATAATAAGGTAGAGGTCTAGCATTTAATTACTTAAATTGATCGATATAATGAATACACTAACCACTATATATCAACATTCAGTAGTTATCCAAAATATACGCTGAAAACTGATCCACGCCACCGTACCTTAAAGTCAAATTTGAATGAAAACTAAAATTTCCATGAGATATCAAATTTATAAAGCTAATCAGCAGGGGACTATTTCTGGTTTCTCCAGCCAGGGTCCTATATGCACATTTGTTGCATATGGTGCAGGGGATAGGCACGCGTCAACTCGTGTTCAGGGCTTCAGACAGGCACACGTGCGAGCTGATACTCGGAATCGGAGTGCAGTCTCTCAGGCTCACACCTGTTGCATGCACAACTCAGCAGAGGAATCTTGATGAGCTTTTGTTCATGGACGAACGAGCCGGCCATTGAGGGGTGCTCGGACGGTCATATAATATAAACCGGCTCATAGAGCAAGTTCGCTGGTTTGCTGTGAGAACTGTTTGAATGGCTGATAAGACACAAGCAAATAGAACGATTTAAGTGTATTTAAAGCTGTTCTAAGACAATTTTTTAAACTTTAATTAAATTTTTAGAACAAACATTAAGATTTACGTTATCAAATTAGTATAATCAGATCTATTATTTTTATAATATAATTATTTTATATTATATATGTCATTATTTTTTTAATAAAGTTAATTAAACTTTAAAAAAAATAGCTGGTATGACTTTTAGCAATAAATCCTTTCACGAAAAAGGAGGGAGGAGTGTATATAGCTAGCCATGCATGCATGTCGCTGATAAGAACGAGGGAGCTGCTTTTCATGCGCTGTCGACGCCACATGTGATTTGGTCCATACTACATAGAACAGTACTACTATATGCGACGATCCTTTCGATTCTCATCCAAGCATGCATGCATGAGTGTGACTGCTATGCTATATAATGAGCTGCTACGAGCGAGACCTAGCTAGCTTAGCTACGCTTCACGCGCATGCATACAGTACAGATGAGCTGATTGCTGCAATTCTCGATCAACAGAGGACGATTGGCAAACCTGACCTGATCTGACAGATAAAAAGCGATCCGGCCGTGCGTGGACGCTGCGCTGGCTCAGCAACTTTTTTTTTCCAGGGAATTTCGTCCATGTTGTAATCATATATGTTGGGATTTGAGCATATACTATTTGTGAATGAATGGTGTATACACCGCATTGTTGCAACCAACTCGTATATGTGTCACAGTCCTCGTTCAGTTTTAAATTATAAGTTGTTTTAAATTTTTTTCCTATGACCACCAAAGGTTGAGACTGCTGGCTTTAAATTATAACTTGTTTTGATTTTTTTTTCTATGACCTCCTTCGATCGGAAAGATTGAGACTCTGCGAAGGATCTTCAAATTGACAAAATCAATGTAGACATCGCATGCCATTAATAAATTTAGAAAAATATGAGGACTCACTTCAGTCAAGGGCTTGAAACCCCTGGTTACCAATGCCACCCATAAGAAACCCTACCAAATGAGCTATGTTCAATTCATCACCCAACCAATAGTTCACTATTGATAGCAGTGTGGTTTTTATTCCTTTTGCTACATACTTTTGCCCAACTCTTTGGACATTTCTAAGAATTTAAGGGCTTGGTTGGGAATTTTTAAGATGTTAAGGGCTTGTTTGGGACTAGTGAGAATAAGTCCGACCCTCAGGCTAATTAATGGCATTGAGTTGGAAAGATATAGATCAATTTTCCTTATTCTTCAAAGACAGAAGGAAAAAAAAGACACAAAGAAGTTTGTTATGCTCAACTCCGCTTATAGGCGTTTGTTGTGCATTATTGTTCTCTCAACCCTTTTTGCTGAGGGTTTGCTTGTGCATTCATCTATATGATTATCTTACAAGTTTGGGACTGATTTGGAGCTATACGAAGAGTGGTTACAATAATGTAGATGAAGAACAGTTCCAGTGTATACGTATTGTCCTCAAGAGTGCGCTTGTAACAATAATAATGCACTCAGCTATAATATAATATAATTGTTCATTCATCTCAAAAAAAAGTTACAGTTTCTTATGTCGTTTAATTTGCCTCTGTTAGAAATGGGAGCTGGATTTAGGAATCATTTCTATACTAGTGAGAAAAAATTGCCCAACAAGAAAAAGGGATTATGTTTGTAACTTGCAGCAAATTATAAGAATATTTTTTACAATACTAATCCAGATATATATACCCTCTCCATACTCGAAAATAAAGTCATTTTAGATAAGATTTAGGTCAAACATTAGAAATATAAATCATGAATAACATTTAAGTTGTTAAGTTTGGAAATGTGAAAACCATATGAATAGATTTGTCTTGAAAAAAAATACTTCTATAAATATTTTTAAAAAATAAAAAGTCAAAGTTATGTTTGAGAGACCATGCTGTCTAGAATGACTTTAGTTTTTAGTATGGAGAGAGTACCACTTAAGGCTAGCCTTAATGGAGTTTTATAGGAGGTTTATGCACATTAAATGAGGTGTCACATCAGCAGATAGAAAGTTTTTGTAAGAAATGAGTAGGAGAGAGAAGAAAAACGTTTCATCCCCATAAGCCATGACACGAGTGAGCGGCGTTTCCAACGTCCGGGTAACTGGACCAAACCTGCGTTGAGACTAGGGATTCATTTCATGGGTTCCTCCACGAGCTGATCTGAGCACCTTCGCTGCGAGCCGAATACCTCCGTCATGGGCCAAGCACCTTCGTTGTAGGCGAGTCCGCCGCGGACCGAGCGCCTCTGCGGTCATATATAGCTCCATGGTGCGTAGCTCCTCTACGCAAGTAACTTCGCCAGACCGCGAGGGGCATGAGATCCGTCGGGCCGCGCTTGCTTGGTCCGCCACATGAGCTCCTTCGCTGTGTACTCGCTCCACCGTTTGCTCCTCCGCCTCGCGTGCTCGTTCTGCCGCAGTTCCAGTAGGGAAGAGAGAGGTGAGAGAGAGAAGGTGGGACCCATGAAAAGGTAAAATAACAAGTGCAATGAAACATTAAATCACAGAGGTATCCCTTTTATGTACATATTCATGTTTTTAGAAACCGAGAGATGAAACATTTGCATTGAGACTGGTCTGCTGAGTGCAAGTTTCTCTTTTAAACTTTGAACATGGATATACAGAACATACGCGTGGAAAAGAGATATTTTTGCCTGTTTGTCTTCCAGCAATAATGCTATGGTGACTGGTGAGAGAGTTACATCATCATCACGATAACCATAAATGCATGCAATGGATAAATTTAATTACGGTTAGTTACAGCATGCATTACAACAGTCATCATGGTTAGATCGACATTATTTGACGATGCAGCAGCGCAGACAGTGACCTGCTTGTTTGACCGGCCGGGGCGGGCGGGACCAAGCATCAGCAGCCTGCTATTGTACGTGCTTATTTCTCTGTGCATTGTGTCGATCGACAGACTTTAACCCAGATATGTAGTACGAATTTATACGAATGCAACAAACATGGCACGTCTTTTGTGTGTAAATTACTATAGATGCAATGTTTTCTACCTTCCGCATTGATTGATCGCAAAGCTAATTAAGCTCTCTTCAGTAGTAATTAATTAACAACAATGATGATGCATGCATGCATGGGGATGAATTGAATATGGTTGATCCAGCGACACAAGCAGTTAACGACAACACAGGTATTAGTGATTACTATGGTAGCTGTGCACGTGATGAGCAACAGTAGATATAGTATATTACTCCCTCTGTTTCTAAAAGCTTCAACTCCTACAATCCGTATCAGTCAAACTTTTTTTTTAACTTTGACTAAGTTTATATATAGAAAAGAGTATTAATATCTATGATATAAAATAAGTATCTTATGAAAACATATTATATGATAAATTTAATGATACTAATTTAATACTATAAATCTTAGCGTTTTTTCTAGAGAAGTCCGATCAAAGTTTAAAAATTTTGATTTAAACTCTAGAAATTGAAGTTTTTAGTGACAGAGAGAGTATAGTATATAGGTGAGCAACTAACCAACATTTCATGCCATGCATGCTGCTGCAGCAAAACATAGCCGTACCGTACCGACGATCCGACAAAATTCATATATGGCACTGGATGACATAATGATATACAGAAGCAAACGTATAGTGAACTTTTCGATGTTTCTGCAGGCCGTAAAAAATGAATGGTATGTGATCCCACACATCTACTGCTCCTGCGTGCTGCAGCTGAATGTTTCATTACCATATAGTGCTAGCACTGTGTTAGTTGTAACCTATAGTAATTTAAACCGCGTATTCACTACCATAGTAACGCGTGGATGCTGTTGTAATTAAGGACAGCTCCAATGTTCAGTACTCCCTCCATCCAGGAAAGAATGCAAAAGTAATTATGTTTAACCAAATGTCTAGGAGTAGTAGTGAATACTATTCACATTTATTATAAAAATACATTTTGTAATTTTTTTGACAACATAAATTTTGTAATTAATCTAGTGGTGTTTAGTTGATACTACTCCATACTCATATTAGTTGACGTTTTGGACAAGATTTGGGTCAAACATTTAACTTTTAAAATATTTAGTTTAAAAAGGTGAAACTTATATGTATAGATTCACCTTGAAGCCTACTTTTATAAAAAGTAATTTTATTCTTAATTTTTCTTATATATTTTAATAAAAATGATGGATAAAGTTAGGTCTTGGAGACCGTGTCCTTGTCCAAAACGTCAACTAATATGAGTATGGAGGGAGTATATATCTATGATCAAACTTAAGATACTAAATCATGACACCGCGCTAGATTTCTATTTAGTAAAAAAAAAAGAGATCATAAAGACAAGGTGGCTTTCATAGAAAGCTAAACTCGTACATTGAGGGTGTCTAAAGTAGTAGTTATATATCACAAACGGCCAGTTTCAAAGCCAGAAGTAATATATTTGCAACACACACACCAAAAAAAGAATAAGAACTCCACGGTTGCCGCCATTACGAGCTGCTCTAGCTAGCTTCTCTTCTGAAGCACAAACAAGTTCGTTTAGCAACAAACGTAGCATTGAAATATATGTGCTGCGATTTTATAACTTTGCGATGCATGCATTCCATCTGTTTCATCAAGATGCGATCCTGCCATTTGAGTGAGCATACATACACACTTCTTCTGAATAAATAGATTTTTAGAGCTATCTTAAGTTCTTAAGTTAATTTTTTAAACGTTGATCAAATTTTTAGAAAAAAATATCAAGATTTATGGTACAAATTAGTATCATTAGATATACCGCAAAAATATATTTATATAGAGCCTGATTGGTTGGCTTCCAAAATTTGCTCCGCTAAAGATTTAGCAAGCCATGATTTTGGCTAGCAATCGGTTGGCTACCAAAATTTGCCAATTACTCATATTTGGCTTGCTAAATCTTGCCAAATCTTTGGCAACTTTTTTGCCTAAGATTTAACTTGCCAAATCATGGGTATGGCAATTTTTGGTTGCCAACCAATTAGGCCTATAATATGCTCATTTTATGTCATAGATATCGTTATTTGTTTCTATAAAAGTTATTTAAAGTTTGACTAGCATAGATTCTCCAAATTAATTTATCTGCAGACAAAGTGAGTATAATTACATATAAGCCCCCAAATTAATGTCGTCATGAGTCAAACATGAAGCTAGCTCATTCTAGGTCAAAAACCGACAGTAGTACGTCATCTCATAGTAACTGTTCATTTATTTATTGTCAGTTGTAAAGATGATTGTCTCTGTAGCGGCCGGGTTCTTTTTTTTTTTTTTCCTCGCCAACATGTATTCGCTGCACGTGTTTTTGTCTCTGTGGTGGTGAGTGTATATTAGTGTTCTTTTTATGTTTTTTTGCTGTGGGGGTGTGTGTGTGTTGTGTGGAGGAATGTACTGGAGCCACAGCCAGCTCGATGGAAAAAGAAGTGTCAATGCATGCATATGCACGAGAGGTAGGTTGTAGATTTGTACTACTAGGTAGCAAGCATTTGGTCATCGATTTTTCTTCTCAATCCAGAGCGTCTATACTCTATACTGGCCGGCCAGTAGCTTAGCTTAGTTAGCTAAGCTAAGCAACTACTCCCTCCGTTTCAATATAAGTGTCGCCGTGGGATGCGTGCCACAGGTTTGACTTAATTTGTAGAAAATACGTGTAATATTTATATCTTTAAATAATTTTTTAAAAAAACTAGATCCAAAGATCTTTCCGATGATACTAATTATGATACTAATCGATGATATTTAATATTTATAAAAATTACCGGCATTTGCTTCTCGGGAAATGAAGCGACAGATATTCTGGAACGGAGGGAGTAAGCTAAGCTACATGGGACGCGGATAGCTACTAGGAGAAGTCTATACAGAGGAGAAGATGAGTGGAGCATCGTTTTGTGATTAACCCATGATGATCCTTGGAAATGGAGACGACAGGAGCAGCATGCTGCCTTGCCTTGCCTCTCTGAAACTTTTTTTTTTTTTGACAACAACCTCTCTGAAACTTTGAGAGAGAGAGAGAGAGAGAGAGAGAGAGAGGAATTACTAGGAGGGAGGAGCAGCAGCAGCAGCTAGTAGTAGTGTGTGAGAGTGAGTGTGCAAGCAGGGCAGCAGGGGCAGGGCAGGGAGTGTGTGGAGGTGAGTGAAGGGACCTGGTTGGCGCTGTTGGGGATGAGCTGTCAGCAGCATTAGATGCTCCCCGCTCTGACACCCCGCACCTGCGATGTCCCCCGTCGCTCCGCTGCCCCGCCCCCGTCTACCCACCAACAAAATAACAATAATAGTAATAGTCTACTCATCCATCCACGACCATGCAATGCATATATGGATGGAGCTCAGCTGCTACTACTGCTGCATGGACTATATCATTGAAATTTGAATTGATTGAAGAAGTGTCACAGGTGATGGTTGTGGTGGTGCTGGGACTCTTGCCAAGTTGCCATTGATAGAGCTAGCTCCTTTTAGTGATCTCGACTCACTTCTTATGTTGACGGTGTGGTTCGTGTGCCATCCCTAGATTCGATCAGATAAAAACAAGAAAAGACACAATTACATAGTTGAGCATTTATTTTTATTGTATAAACTCAATACTATTTGATGCTCTTAATTGAAACATTAAACCTAGATACATACTCCCTCCGTCCCTTTTTAGACGTCACCGTGGGATGCGTGCCACAAGTTTGACTTGATTTATAGAAAATACGTGTAATATTTATATCTCCAAATAATTTTGTTAAAAAACTAGATCTAAAAATCTTTCCGATGATACTAATTATGATAGTAATCGATGATATTTATTATTTATTAAAATTGCCGGTATTTGTGTCTCGGGAAGCGAAGCGACAAATAAAAAGGGACGGAGGGAGTACTATACCTTCATCCGTAAAATTAAAGAATGTAACCGGGTTCTATATATATACCTATAAAAAAGAGTATGAATAGTTGTATCTATCACAAAATAGATATACTATACAAATACGTTTCATAATTGACATATAATACTTATTTAGTATCATAAATATTGATATACGTTTTTTTAACAAACACGGTCAAAGCTAATATGGTTTTGAATTGCATTGATACTATTTCTAAAGTTTCGTTATTTTTGGACGGTGGAGTCGACCAAAACTACAAAGATAACAGTATGTCAATAACTTGTGTTGAATAGAGAGGAAAAAGACAAAGATATTGGCGTCGTTATTGCTAGTTGTGTGTATTACAGGAGGAAACTAGGCCCCCTGCCTCTAATAATAATAATACTACTACTAAACTCCACTACAATTAATATTATACTTGTAGTGATACTAATTAATGTCTTAGGTCTTAGTTTATTCTATGACATCACCAACGGAGAAGTTCTTGCTCATATAGGTTGGTGAGATAAGTAACAAGAAGAAGGAGAATGTGTGGGGGGGGCGCGTTTTGTGGGGGCTTTCTAGCGTTTCTCAGGCGTGTCTCGGCTCAAAGGGAAAAGAGGCCGCTCTGCCCTCTTTAGCTCTCTTTGGGCTCATCATTCCAAGGCCCCACGAGTGAGTGGGCCTACCAGCCATATTATACTAACTGCTAAAATGCTAATTACCCTCCCTCCCTCCCTTCCAATCTCTATTTGATTCCATTTAATAATTTTGCTGGAAAATATATGTATAATTATGAACCCATAAAAAGGAGAACATGCTGCACAACAATCTGACGATGTGTCTTCTTTTTTTGAAACTATCTGACTATATATGACTCTAGTCTAGCTAGAAAAATACAAACAATTCTGGTCAAGATGTTGTCATGAACTTTCTATGCTACACCTGATAATTATTCCGTTGGAATTGTGGAGTATATATATGTATGAAAGGGGGAATATGATATGAACATGAACAATTTATATGTGCTGTCACGGGAGGGGGTTAATAGATGGAATCATCATGCATGGAAAGGAAAGGAGCTGAGTAGTGCACGCAAGAGGATTATGAGCGAGAACACGGATAGATGATGATGGTGATGAGCAGACACATTATAATTTAGTCCAGCTTGATTTTCCCCCCAAATTATACCCCCCACGCCACCAAATCCAAATAATTAGTCCAGCTCATTTCTCCCCCAAGCGTACAAACTTTCCACTTCTGATTATCTCTCTCTCAAGTTTGAAACATCACCATGCGACACCAATGGATCCGTTTGTGTTTGAACTCGGCGATCGAGTTGCCAATCGGAAATGGCCATGGAAACGCTCCATCCATCAGCTAGCTGCTAGCTGTCCATTACTGATTTTATCGATATGATTATTAACCTCCAAATTAGCCTCATGGATGAGCAGATATAAGCATGGCCATGGCCGGATCGATCTATCAACACATGATTCATGGATCCATCCATCGCCAGAAAATCCTTCAGAGGGAGGGGATAGATGGAGGATGGAGGAAGAAGCAACGAGGTTAGGGTAGTAGTAGGCCCCGGCCAGCCATGGCTTTTTCTTAGGAAATTAGGGTGTGGCCATCATCAGGCCATGACATAATCAAGAGAGAGAGAGAGAAGACACCCAACCCCACCTCTTTCTCTCTCGTCGTCAGTCATCACCATCCTAGCTCCCTCTGACCTACCTCGCTCCCTTGCCTGCCGCGCGCTTCTCTTTCTCTCTCCACCACGTCGTCCCCCCTTCCCTCTCTCTCTCTTTCTCTTTCGCCTCCCAGCCCCACACCTCTGATCTCCACTCCCCACACCCACATCCATCCGCGTCTGCCACGCACGTGCAACGGTGCACACACCCGCCGCCGCCGCGTCCTCCTCCGCTCCGCCTCCCCTCCTCCGGCGAGCCGACGCCAAGACGCCAACGCGCGCCGCCGCCGCCGCCGCCGCCGCTCGTGCTGCATGAAGGCGCGCGCCCACGCGGCCGGGAGAGCAAGCGTTAGCTCGCTAGCTCGCTAGGTCTCTTCCTTGATTCCTTCCCTCCAAAGGTAGCTTCTTTCGCTCAAGGGAAGGGAAGGGAGACGACGAACGGACGAAGCATAAGCATCATGGACGCGCCGTCGAGCAGCACGAGCACGAGCACCAACAGCAGCCGCAGCGCCTCCGAGCAGCAGCAGCAGCACCAGCACCACCACCACCACCAGGCGGCGGGGCACCAGGCGCACCACCCGTTCTACTACGCGGGGGGCGCCGCCGCCGCCGCCGCCGCCGCAGCAGCAGCCGCTGCTGCGGCCAACGCGGCCGGGATGGCGCCGTTCATGGGGTCGCTGGCCATCGCGCCTGCCGCGGGCGGCGCGGGCGAGGTGCAGCAGCAGCAGTCGGCGGCAGTGACGCCTGCAGGGATCGTCCGGCGCTGCTGCTGCCGCGGCGGACAACAAGAAGGCCGTGGTGCCCGCGGCGGCGGCGGCGGGGGCAACAAGCGGCCCACCAAGGACCGCCACACCAAGGTGGAGGGCCGCGGGCGGCGGATACGGATGCCGGCGCTGTGCGCGGCGCGGGTGTTCCAGCTCACGCGGGAGCTGGGCCACAAGACCGACGGCGAGACCATCGAGTGGCTGCTGCAGCAGGCGGAGCCGGCCATCGTGGCGGCCACCGGCACCGGGACCATCCCGGCCAACTTCTCCTCGCTCGCCGTCTCCCTCCGCTCCGCTGCCGGCGCATCGCACCCGTCCTCCGCCTCCCGCGCCGCCGCGGCCGCGGCCTTCCACCACCTCCCGCCGGCGCAGCATCACGAGGTCGCCGCCATGCTCGGCTGGAACCACCACCACCATCACCAGCAGCAGCAGCAGCAGCAGCAGCTCCTCCCGCCGCCTCCGCAGCAGGCGCCGCAAGATCCAGGCGCCGGGGAGTTCATGAGGAAGCGCTACAGGGAGGGCGCCGACGACCTGTTCAAGGACCCCGCCGCGCGCCAGCAGCATCATCCCGACGACGACGGCGGCGGCGGCGGCGGCGGCGGCGAGGCCGAGGACCACAAGGCCCGCGTCACGCCAGCCACCGCAATGTGGGCCGTGGCGCCCAACAGCGCCGGCGGCGGCGCCTTCTGGATGCAGCCCACGTGGTCCTTCGGCGGCGGCGGCGGCGGCGGCGGGAGCACGGTGCAGGCGCCGCTCCAGTTCATGTCAACGAGAAGCGGCGGCAACAACTTCCCCGCTGGCACGATGGACGCCAACATCGGCATGCTCGCCGCGCTCAACGCCAGCGGCGGCGGCGGCGTCCAGCAGCAGGACGAGGGGCAGCCGCCGGAGATGGCGCAGCGCCACCGCGGCGCGAACGGCGGCGACGCCGGGCGTGGCGCCGCGAGCCCCCAGTAAGGACGCCATGGCATCCATCGATCGCATGATGAGGTAGCAATGCAATGGCAATGGCAATGATGCAAGGTGTGAGCTGATAGCGATGCTGGCGGCATTTGGCGGCGATTAGGGCAGAGTTAGTGGCTTGATTAGGTGAGCTACTGCTGCTCTTGTGATGAGTTGATCCTCCATTGGTTGCTTAGTTTATTCTTCAAGGATTATTTTAGTTTGCTCGTTGGATTAATCTATGATTTGTGCTGATGGGAGTGATGATTAGCTGTGGGTCCGATTAAATCACAAAAGGATCAGACTGTCAATTCTTCTTATATATATGCTATGGTGCGTGCCACCAAGAAGATTGCTCAGAGATTTGTACAGTCATTGTTGCCTTTTGCTACCTACATGTTGATTGATCTAGGGCACTAGGCCTTTTATTTGCAAGAACTACGACTTAACCCTAACTTAAACACAGGGATCGATCCTGGTTTATTAGACTAGCTAGTTCTTGCGTTACATTTTCACACGTCTGTCTATCTGAGGTTTTAAATAAGTCACACTGCACTTTAAATGATGCATGTCGTCCTTAATAAGTAATACATTGTTAAGGAATGCTTTTAACAAAAGAATGGCTTTGAGGCAAGTTGATTTGACTGTATATATATGATCCATGTTTCCCTCCTATTTTGTTTTTAATTAGAAAAACTTTAGATTAACACTTTAGAAGTTCAGTTTAAAGTATTGGATTTGCACTAAAACTTGCATTGAAGATTGGAAACTTGCATTGAAGATTGGACTTCTAGCACAACTTAAATATTTTCGCTAATAAGATAGTAATAAAAAAATTAAAATAGAAAATTGACTAGAACAGTATTAAGTTTCCACCTGAGAATCTACAATAGAGCTAACACAAATGTGACATCCGTCTTTCAGGTAACAGTGTAGCTGTTGGTGATATATATAGCATATATAGGTTTTGTGTTTGGGACAACTTGCCTAGGCATTGAAACAGGAGGCTCGGGGGTGTTGATCGTCATCATTGATGTTTATTTGATTAGATAGCACTCATCATAGTGTATTGAGTTATTTATGTGCTTAATTAGTTAATCTACAATATTGACAGCTGACGAAGATGAGGTGTTAATCATGAGCACTTGCAGTACTTTCGACTAGTATATATCGCTCAAAAGCGGTTAGTGTTTTTTTTAGCTCAACAAAGGGCTAATGTTTTAGTTATGCTACAAAACTTTAATTTTAGTGGCGTCAATTCCTTATTAAGTAAGCTCACAAGGTTTTTTTGGCTTTAAATATATTAACTATACGTCGGTTTTATCTAAACGAGGGGATTGTGTGCTAATTTATTAGTGACCAATGTTGACATCGATTTGTTTTTGGGTTCAGCTTGAGTGCATGGACGGTGGCGCCACCTTATATTACTAAATCAAATGCTACTCCATCCATTTCAAATTATTAAGGCGCTTTGGCTTTTCTAGATATATAGTTTTTCCTATATATTTAGATATACAATAGTTAAAGCAACATATTCAAAAAAAAATAACAAAATATTTTATAATTTAGAATGGAGAGAGTAATAAACTATATATCCACTTCATATAGGACGCCTTCAAAAATGGGTTTTTGCTTTGAGGTTATTAGCATATATCCCTACGGTTCTCCTAATATTTTTATAAAAAAAAACTTTTCAATTCGAAAGTTCATATATATGTTAGCACAAGCATTGCACTTGTACTAAAAAACTAGTACAAAAATCAGCACAATTTAAATCATTCAACTAGGAGAAATGTTTTTTTTACTAGAACGCTTACATTTCCACGAGAATGTTGAATAATTGGCTTGGACAACAGAAGTGACAGAAGTCTTTCCAGCAACAGTAGTGTAGTAGGCGTTGCCATTTAGCATAGGTTTTGTCCTTAGTAGAGCTTGTTATACTTTATTAGAACGGAATGAGGGAATGATGGATACGGGAAGTAGTATATATATATTCATCATCATCATCACCTATAGGCTTAGCTATATATGCATATATATTAAATTTTCTCAGATAATGGTTGCGATAAGATCATGATGTTTAATTAATTTAGATCGATCAGCTAAAGCTTTAAGAAATGAAGCTGCTAAAAACCATTTTAAGTATCCAACCTTTTCCGATAATGCCAAGGTTGAAAATTTGTGTGAAAAGAAAAGTGTACTATTTTAAAAAACAAAATACATGTTCTGTTTTATACAGGCACACAAAGAAGTAATTTTAAGGTCAAGTTTCCGCACGTAGGGGGTGTACAAATCATGAATTTGCTCTTTCTATTTCCATGGAATAATTCAGCCAAAGCCAAAGCCTACCGTCAGAAGATTCGCTGCATTATTCTTGTTTACACAGGATAGGCTTTGGACGACTCTGGGATAAGTGCTTCCAAGAGTGGTGTCATTGTTAGTGGCAAGTTGAGTAATGGCATACGGTTGTGTGCGTGCTTTTCTTCTCTTTATATAATTTTATGGATGGATCACCCTGGCTTTAATTTGTTTGCATGTATATAGTATATTACATATATATCCAATAGTATCATGGATTGACACAACTTTTGTCATGTTCGTACTATAGTTTATGCTTTCTCGTGACAAAGCTTTAACCCAAACCAAACGCAATCTAATAGTTTTAAGGAGTGACACAAAGAAGTTTCTTACAATTATTAAGGAGTGATCATATATGTACTTACTTATGTACTTACACATAGAAGTTTGTCAGCAGCCGGCAATCGGCATTCTTGTAATTAAACTCTATTTCTTTTTAATACAAAAAATATGCACACTCGTGCATGTTCGAGAATAACTTGAGAGAGGGGAGGGAGGTTTGTATTTGAAAAGCACATATATGTGTGCAAGTGTATAATGATATATACTCTCCTTGTTCTAAATTATAAGTTGTTTTAATTTTTTTGGTACATCTATTTTATTATATATTTAGATATAATATTGTGTCCGTGATACATAGTAAAATGGATGAACTAAAAAAGTTAAAGTGACTTATAATTTAGAACAAAAAGGAGTAGTTTATTTTGATCATCACTAATGCGTGATGTCGCAATTAGGTGTAGGAATCCGTACGCATGCTACAATTGACAATTAAAGAGGAAAACCCCCGAATAAGAAAAGAAATAAAGATGGACAAAGAGAAGGCACTATGATGCATGCATGGAACCAAAAATTAACAAAACGAGAAACGTCATTATCTATCTTACCACCATGCATGATTTGTTGGCAGACGATGATGATATATATTTTATTAGTCAATTCATGGCAGACGAGGATATTTTAGTTTGGACTGTTCCTGCTGTGTACGTTGCGGCCCATCGTGTCAGCACAATCGTATAATTTTCCTGTCGCCCATGAACAGCACAACCGAAAACTACTGCTCAAGGAACATGGATCATCAATTAATCTTCCACAGCTTTTCTTGGTACGTAGCTCCAATAATGCATGATAATTCCTTTCACCAAGTTGTTAATAATATCGCGGTCCGGATTAGAACTCCAATGATAGGATCCGTATATATTGTGGGGCTGTAAAATCATAGATATATTATGCTTAGAGCAACTCCAAGAGTATATTTCTAAAATCTACTCTCTAAATCATTTTTTAAGAGTTATTTGAGTAAAATTCATTTTGTATATCTTTATATTCTCTAACAGCTTTTCTGTACCTTGTGCGCAGGCTGGAGAGCCATTCTCGCTCTCTATCTTTGCCTAGTGAGAAATCTGAAATATAAATTATCTATATTTAGATATTCAATTAGAAAAACCGTTGGAGAGTATTTTTTTATTAAAATCTCTATTTCTATAAATTAGATGCTCTTGTAATAGAATAGTAGAATAACCAACGCAACCAGTATAAAACTGTAAAGCCGTAAAATAGAACAAAGATTCTGACAATATGTTCATTCGCACTTTATTTGTAACAGTAATAGTACAATCGTTCCAGATTTCGCTGCAACGGCGTACGAAACTAAAAGAAGGCAAAAAAAAAAAAGCTGGCGAGATGAAATCATTTTTTAGAAAGAAAAAAAAATGGCAGTGATGCATGAACATGACTGATGTGTGATGTGAAGTAGCAGTGGCGCGGATCCGAGCAAGAGGAGTGGCGTGCCGAGAACCAATGGGTGCTGTGTTGCAGTGAGAAAAGGCGAGGCAGATAGAGCAGACGACCGCAGCGCCCTCACTCCCGGCGGTCGGTCCGACTAGTTCTCACTGTGCAGTGCTCCGGTAAATTTGGCTGGTGTAGTCGTCTGTTGGTTGGCGACGCATCAAGCCCTTCTTTCACGGATAAAACTCTTCCCTTTTTGTACCCCTTTCGTGCTGCAGGCAGGTTTTCCGGAGCCTTTTTTCTTTTCTGGCCTGCTGCGGTGCGGCCGTGGAAAAAGCTTCTGAATTTCGTGTATGGCGTCGCGTCGTCTGCTTTCATCGGTCAGAGCTACTGCAGCAGCTCATAGTGATAGTAGTACATCCATCCATGATCCATCAAGTTTGGAGAAAAAAAATAGGCAAAAAAAAAAGATGAATTCTTTTCCAGCACCTAATATATTATTTTCAAAGTAACAGCTGGTGCTCTACATTTCAACTAAGAGAGGAATAGGAAGCTTATGTACAGGAGGAGGCGGCCGCCTCAGAGAGAAAAATAAGATGACAGAGATCGATTACAAATTGGAATGTCCCCTTAAAATAATGCCCTCTTTCTTTGCTCAATGTTCTTTTTGATTCTAATGCGACCTGCCTTGCCGATTCAAAGACATTGTTGAAAATTCTTCTGTTCCTCTCTTTCCATAGGTTCCAAAATATGTAGATCACCATTCCGTAGAAACATCTTCGTTCATCTTTAGTTATCCTGGATTCGGCCTCTTCCCACCATGATTTTAAACAGGTCGGCACGTAAGTTGACATGATCAAATGGACGTCGAAATGCCCCAAGACAAAAATAAGGCTCCACACAGCTCCGACGAATGGGCAAAGCAGCAATAAGTGTAGTCTTGTTTCGAGCAGACCGTTGCACAATACATAATGGTCATGATGGGGCCAACCTCTCTTCTGCAGGTTATCTACTGTAAGAATTTTTCTCTCACTAAAATCCATGCAAACACACTGCACTGCACTTGTTTTCTGTATGAGCCTTTCAAAAGGACCCTCAAGAACCCCCTATAAGAATCCATGGACCGTTCGCTTCTAGCAAATTCCTACAAAATCTCCCATGTTCCAAGCAGGGTCTAAGTGGATTCTTTTTTGGTGTATGTACCTCTGTCCGCTTCAGCTTATCAGCATAGTACGGAATAGTAACTATGCATTCCATTATTAATTAATCTCCATGAAAATTGCAAGAGACGAGGATCACGGCTGCGGCTGCTTACGCTTTCAGACTGATCAGGCTGTTTTGCGACCAAGCATGTTCACGCTGCACAGTCGCCTGACAAGGACTCGCTAACAAAATCCATCCTGTGCGGGTCTACAGTCTCCGACAGCGACGGGGGAGACGCGTTGAGGCCACAATATATACACACATCGTCATCAGGGTCAGGCTCAGGTATCATCAGCCCATCACCATTTCTGCATCTTTCGCCATGGGCGCCAGAAACACCGTCCCAAGGCTGGCAAGGCAAGGCAAGCGTGTGAAACCCCCAGGGATTCATTCAATTCAATTCAATTCAGCCATCCCCCGACCTGCCGACAGGGCGGCGGTTCCGGCTCAGCACCACCACCTGCAGGCAGGCAGGCAGCCGCAATATAATTTCATTCATTCACTGTCAGGTCCAGCCAGCATCTCAAAAGGAGGCCTGGCTTCAATTCAACATGGACGTACGCCAACATTTCCTGACCATTTTCAAAGCTCAACATCTATCACACACAATCGATAGTGAATTGGTAATGACAATGGTGTGAGAAAGAGTCTCACGTGACTAATTTGTTACATGTGTTTAGTAGGCTCATACATGTGGTTCTACTTCTACGCTACAGGACCGCTGCACAATTTTATTTATTTCATCTTTTTTTGGGAGATCACCAGGAGAGAACTAGGGGTTGCCTCTCGTCGGGCGACAGACGTGGTTGAGCTTCTTGGCGTGATCAGGCCGATGGTGCTGGGTGCGGCACATGAAACCGTACCAGCAGCTCTCCCTGTCCGCGGCATCAGGTGGAAGAAGCTGGGGAAAAAAAACACACACATCATCACAGTTGCCATTAGCGGACCAATGGAATCTAATCATCAAATGACGCAGTGCTGTGGCACTTCAAGATGTTTATTTATGCATTGATGTGTCTACTATGTCCTGAAGATAAGATTCAGCTTAAAATGAAAGCTAACTTTCTTTTCTTTCTGGAGGATGGATACTGGAACCTACTTATAAATAACAAGCATAAAGTCCTCAGCATCTTGTAACAAACATTTGTTATTCTAATCATGATATTTGAAAGCAACTATAGTTAGGCAGTCAGCACTGGCCTTTTTTCTTGGCCAGCTCAACTAGTCAAGGATTCACCATGAAAGAAACTCATACATCGATATGTACAACTGTAAAGTTAAACCAAACTCTTAACTCGTATCAATCCGTGGATAATTCAGAACCATGTTGACAATAATCTCTAGGAGCACAGGAATGTAAGAAAAGTAGTCTAGCCAGTTATGTTTCTGAAATTTGTAGCACAACTATATATATCAAATAATATTGATATTTATACCGGCCACCTTATCCAGATCCACTATATACTAATTTGTGCAACCCAACTAAGGGCATTTATGTTTACGTCCACTAGTGCATGGAACAAGAATTACTACTTTCAAGTGCAGATCAAAAGAAACACATTAGAAATGACATGAAAATTTGTTTTTGGGGCACATTTTCAAACATTTCAAGATGTCAAAATTGAAAGAAACGCATTAGAAATGACATGAAAATTTGTTTTTGGGGCACATTTTCAAACATTTCAAGATGTTTAAATCGAAGGAAACACATTAGAAATGACATGAAAAAACACCCTCTTTTTTGGGGCAATAAAAAAATTGTATGCATGTGTTGGTAGGCATTCTTGTATTTTCGGGGTATGTGCATTAAACAGTTGCCTCCGATGTAAGTTTTAACAGTATCCAAAGCTCTATGGAGGCCAAAGTTACACTGAACTTGGGAAGCAGCAAGCCTACACTAATGACAACAAACTATCAGTTGTGCAATGAACGTCATGGACCCTGCCTTGACTTAATATATAGCCATTTGCAGAAATTACGTACATCTGTCAGACTTATTCATAGGTTTCTGACAGGGAAACATGTAGTGTTCTTCATATACTTTTGTGCATATATTTCATTTAAAGATAAGCTCAGCCCATGTCAGGAGGATTTGGTTTTGTCATTCCAGTAGTACGTCTAGTAACAAATAAACTAACATATAAACATCTTATTGCAACATAGTGCAATGTTAGCCTACTGAAGTAATTAACAGAAGTATGTTCAGTATACATACATTTCGGGGCATTGATACGCGGAACCAGTAGAGCAGGAAATCAATGAACTTGCTGTAGCAATGGCTGCATCCATTTGAATTCAAAAAATCAGTCAATACAATAATTTAATACACACGAATCTTCTGAACTCAGAAAAGTTATAACCTGCAAATATATGTCCTGGAAGTAATTGCATCCACATTATTCAGTTGCAACCTTGAGCGATCTACATAAATCAGAACAAGAACACCATGTCAGTGCAAAAGCTCGGGCATCTGCAATAAGACACAACCTATACAGTAAACCACAGTAAGTAAACCTTGTGCCAAATACTTACAAGAATTTCATTTTCAAAATGTAATAAAATTAACTCAATAAGTTAACCAGCAGAACTTGAATAATTTAAATGAACAAGTGAACAGTTACATGTGCATAAAGTTATAGTAAATCTTAAGAGGTACGCAAAAAACTAAAAATAACAATAAATTTGATGCAACAACCCGTGAAGGACAGTCAATAGATACTGGTTTTATGATTTTTTTCAAGATAATCATAAATCGCCAAAAAATGAGAACATGATGTAATGAAAAAGAAATCCAGTTCCTATTCTGAGCAACTGAGCAACCAAATTACAAAGGAATATTTCTTGTCATGTAGTTCATGTCAAGGAACAGTTCATGTTTATAATACATATTTTTTCACACTATCAGTCCATCTCATGAACTTCAAAAGTAAAATAAACTCTGAAGAAGGTTCCAACATACCAATTTCCATGTTGTCAAATTTTGATATCCACTCTGAGATTACAGCTTGCAATGTTTTGCCTGATTGCTGTATGCATCTTTCTGTAATCTAGAAAACAAAAGACGAGAAACCATAATATTTGAAACTACAATACAGGCCCCAGGAATATGATAATGCTGGAATATTCTTACATCTTTTTTCATATGGATTGCCCCCATGAACTGTGTCAGGAAGTGCAGAGATATGTCGCTCAGAGATCTGCAACATTACACATTTGCATTCAGAACATCGCCCAGCAGTGTATGGTGATCAAAAAGTACAATGAGAGTGTGAGACTTAACAAATATCAATGAATAGCTTACACTCTTGAAAGTATCCGGGTTGCAGATTAGATTACAATGACTTGAATTCACACCTTGTGAACACCAATAAGCCCCACAAAAACGCTCTATCACACCCCAAGCCTATGAATACGATTGGTTAGTTTGGCACCAGCAAAGTTAGAATTCAAGGCACATAAATATTATCACAGTTTGGTAGGGAAAACTAGCAATTGAACTAGTGGTGGTTGCCAACTGAGAAATTTCTAAGGGGAAAATGAGAATATTTCTCATACTATTCATAAATGAGCAGTATCATTGAACTTCGGTTGGGAAAAACATGCAATCAAATATCACATGGAGATTGCTAAGTTCAAAATTTCTGAGGGGCAAATGGGAATAAAATTTGTGCAGCTTTATGAAGCAAAAAAAAATATAGTTACTAAGGTCAAGTATATTATATTCATCAGGTTAAGAATAATAAAAGGCAAAAAAAAAATAAGTACAGCCAATCATTAGATTCCATTTCCAAATCATCATTAGATTCCATTTCCAAATCATGGCACCACTAACTTGTTAAATAGATTATGATCCAAAGGTCAAGGCCCATGCAAGGAAGGCCTTTATAGAGTTATACAATCCATTAAATGAAAAACTTTGCGGTTATAACTTATTGCAATCTACTAGAGAAGAAATGATTATCAGAATAGGCACTCACATTTTTGTGGTATACTGATGTTAGATCTGGCTGGCATCATCCCTCCACATCCATTGCACTGTGAGTGCACAGCTCCTGGACTGCATCTAAAGCCATCAAATTCATTACCTGCAATATTCTTGTCATTCAGGTGCATGAAAAACAAGGCTTTTCAAGAAGCATTTAGACAAGGTTAAATCTGATTAACTAATTTCAATACTATGAAATCAAAAGGTATATTTTTCCCTGTTCTTATTGAAGATATAAAAGCTACCTCAATCACCACGTCGATGCAAGAATAGTTAACTAATATCAAACTCATGTGAAACATAGCATGATTTCATCACAACACAACTTGGACATTGTGAAATATTTATAACTTCTAAAAATCTTGTGCCAAGTGACCAACTAGTTTCCCTACTTTTGTAGAACATAAAAGCTACCTCAAATACCGCATCAGTGTGATAGTTAACTAACTTCAAACTCATCTTAGGTATAGCATGATTGAATCATCACACAATTCATGTGATTTCTTTTTAAAAAAATAACTTAATTTATGCCAAGTTACCAGCCAGCTCTTCAACCCATTTTTCAATTAAACTATTACATATAAAGAACAAATATATGATTCATGGATCAAACAGGTTCCATAAGCCTATGATAAAAAAAAATCATGACATAGTCTTGACGTACAGCTCACTGACTAGAAAGATACTCTTATGACATGATCACCAACAGAACTTAACATCACTGGATATTAAGGTTTATTTAACTGAACTACAATATTCAAAGTGGAATTTCTGCACTTACGGCACTGAGGACATGGTAGATCCAGATTGATGATCTCATCACTAGTAGAACGTGAAAAACGTCGTTTCCTTGATTGATTTTTCTGTTTACCCAAAACCTAAGCCATCAAACAACACCCCAGCCAAAATTAAGTACATTGGGTCCAGAAGATATAAATAACAGAAATATATAATTGTTGAACAGAATACTGTAATATGAATCATCATAAATTTGGTATCTTCAGCACCTGAGTACCTAACGATTGTCATAAATTGCTAACTTTGGTTCAGTAAGTTTTTTTTATTATTTGTGTTCAGTTAACTTCAGAAGATTATGATGAAAATATGCATCATGGAATGATGGTAAAGCTTGCACCCTGCAGGTCTTTTCTTATATGAACAACTCAAAGAAAAATGTTAATTTACAACAGCTTCACTCACAATATTCGATTTAACTGAAGCATATGACTCTAACAATGCAATCTCCTCATCAGACCTCTGTAGTGAGGAAAAAGCTTGCAATACTGCCTACAAAAGGCATAGAGACAAATAAATATAGTGGTTCTAGGAACATATTAATGAAAAAAAGTCATAGCAGCAATATCGTGCCTCTTCAATATTACGCAGGAAGTGATTCCTTCCAACTGATTGAACTGCTGTCCTACATTGTGGGCATGCAGCGCTCTGGCTTTTATCACGTGAATTAGATGAAGACCTTCTTAACCACTCCGAGAAACATCCATTGCTTAAAGAAAATGAAGGATCAGAACCAAGGCTTTCAGAGAAGTCAACAAAAGCAAGTAAAACTAACAAGTTTACCAGAAGTTGTGCAGGCATGGAGCAACAGTAACAACATCATGCCACAAATTCAGGCATATGCTGCATTTTGCATTCTCGATATCTAGAACAATCTGAAACCATTATTTAGCTAGAAGTTAGTACCTTTTTTTCTCCAACCTGTAGGAGAGCTACGTATTAATGTATTATTGCATTAGGATAAAAGAGTATAAGAATACAACACACAGAGAGGGAAAAAAATAGTATGCGAAGACAATCCTAATTTCCAGAACAATACCTTGACATTATTCTTTTCATGATCCTCTGCCTCTGTAATTTCAAAAGTATATACTAAATGCCCTGGAAAAAATAATGAAGCACATGAATGAGTTACAGACTTTCATTTCACCTGTTCAGAATTAGAGAGGCACAAGAAACAGAGAACTTTAAAGTTGTTCGCCATCCCAAAAAGAGAACCTTTATACAAAAACAAGACAAAGACAAAGGCATTGCACCCTTCAGGATAAAGATTCTGTCATGTCACGGTCCTGAAAATAAACGTACCTTCTTTCTGAGGTCCAGAGACAATCTCACTCCCAGGTTTGATGTCTACGCATTCTTGTTTAACAATTCTTCCATCAACAATAATTGCATCCGAGCTTTATCAACGGAACAGGGAAGAAATGAGAAGCATGTAAAATCAGCAGGAATTCAGGAAAAAAACAAATAATAGAAAAAATAGCTTACAACAAAAGTTACAAGGCACAACTAAGTAGAAAAAAAAAAGTTAATTTCGTGAACCAAGAGATTAATAAAGATAAAACAATTTTTCTTTGGCAAGACATATATTTTCCAGTCATCAAATAACTTAAAGAGAGTGCCAAGAATTAACAGTCTGGTCCCCAAGTCCATGTGAGTTTGCAATATGCATTTCCATTCTTGATTTTGCACAACCAGACTAACCAAATGTATAGACGACAAACTGTTACCAGTTGGAACCTATGATTTTATAGGAAATATAGGCAAATCCCGACGCAGAAAAACTGCAACTTGCCTGACTTCTCCGCTAAATAATGAGCATTCTAAACAACTTTTAGACTACAATAATCTATGAAAACAGACAAACCCAATCTGGAACAGACGAGGATACTAAAAGTTGGTACTTCCAAAGGGGAACATATGCAACAAATTAGCATCGCTATCACTACCACTGCACCGCTTTCAAGGGACCAAACTGGAGAACATTCAAGGTAGGGAGGCAAGCACTAAAGGTAACACATCCATTCCAACAAATGAGCCATGAAAATCAATTAGCTTTGAAGGCGATTTCAAGGAGATGAACATAGCTCACACAAAGTCCCCATCAGTTTTCTCAAAAGAAGACGTCCCCATCAGTTGCCCTTTTCTGACATTTTTTTTCACTCGTCTCGCAAGGACGCGCAGTGAAACAGCGGAGTCTTACACTACACGGCACGGCAGCAGAGCCAGAGAATCCGCAAGAACAGGCATCGACCCAATCATATCCCCAAAGGCAGGACAGAGCACCTGAGGTTCCGAATCGCGGCGGACGACGCGTCCCCAGCATTGCGCTTGATTTCGCACCACGCGACCTCCTCCCCGCCCGCGCCGCCGCTGGCCGGCGCGACGAGGGAGCAGACCACGGAGTCGTCCTCGGCCACCTCCACCACCGGGTACGCGGAATCTGCGGGCACTGCCAAGGAATGGGACAGCCAAACCAAAAGTAAAAAAAAAGGAATCAAGAAGCCGTGCAGATGAAGGAACCCGTGGAGAACCGTGGAGGGGAGGGGAGGGGGCGGCTGGCCTACCTAGCCTGGCCCACACGGAGGGGGACGGCGGGGTGGCGGCGGAGGGCTGCGGGGGTTGGGAGGTGGAGCACTCGCCGGCGTCCATGGCGCAGGGAGGCGAGGAGCTTCGTGCCTGCACGGGCAGCGTATGGGAGAAGGAGAAGGGGCTTCCTCTTTTTCGGGGGGTTTTGCGGTTTTGTTGCAGCTCCGTGGGCCCCTTTTGGGCCGTCGTGGGTGGCACCCATCTTCAGGGGCCCGTGAGTGAGTGAGTGAATGGGCCGACCGTTGTAACGGTCTGGGCCGGTGAAATGACTATGGATGTTAATTAATGGGCTGCTAAGCTTTGGACCTGTCCCATTTAGGACTAGCTAGGCCCAGCCCATGATGAAAGATGGATGGGTGAGTACGGGCCGGCCGAAATTTAAGTCGGATTGCCTGTCCGATTTCTGTTTTTTTTGCTTTAAAACAGGATTTTGTTTATACAAAAAGCATTAATGTGGCTGCACGCTTATCAGTGGGAGTTTTTGTTTTATAACGTGGCAACCAGTAAGTGGAAAGGCATGTCAACCATCGTTGGAAAGACGTGAGGATGGCGAGATCACACGCCAAGTTGGCACTTTTAGCGTATTTTATGGTATCCAAGATTCGCACGAAAACTTTGCCTCCTACTTGCACTTGTTGAAATTTGAAAGCAAAAGTTACGCAATGATGGACAAATGGAAACACGGAACTGTCGTAAGCTGACTTTGGCCAGTTTATAACTGTGATGTTGGCGATAATTACATACTCTACCCACTTATGCCGCAGAGACATTGTGATATTACATTCTTTTTTTGGGAAGGATGTTGTTTTAATTTGCGAAACAACTCTCTCATTCTTTGATAGATCCGGCGATGTGAGCAAGCTTAGTTGTCATCCATAGTCAACTTGGAAACATCTCACCCATTCTTGGTTCAGTTAAAAGGAGTTAAAAAATTTGTGACAACAATAATATGGTGTGCAACTCATTTCCGATTAAAAACAGTTCTTAGCTAGCTGATAGTGCTGGTGGTTGGATATTTAGTTAGAGGGATTGTTAGAAGATTTGGGCTTGGCCCAAATAATAATTCCAAATAAATCCCAAAGGCCCACTCACACATGCATGGTATGGTGGGGGACTTTAGTCCCATATTGCTAGTTCAAGGGGGTGAGGCCAACTTAAATAGGTGAGCTACCTCCACTTATTTGAAGCTAGTGAGAGAGGAAAAGGAAGGCCCACACGGGGCGGGGCGAAGGGCGCGGGCGCACGACATGCGCGTGAATGGTCCGGCTCGCCTTGCGGGTGCTTGGCGGCTACCTTTTGCCACTGGAATTTTTGGCAAGCAATTATTCTCGCATTAATGGTGATTGCTCGATTGACCGATTAGTTGATTAATAGAAGGACAATCACGTCGGTCTTTGTGATTGTGCGGCTAATTACTTACCTTATTAGCCGCAACGCGTGTATATAATGGGGGCGAGACGTCGTCCTCATACGGAGAATTCATCTCTTCCCCGCGCCACTTGTCTTTGTCTTTGCCGCCGTTCTTCCCCATCCCGCCCCGACGGCGTGCCATCGCCGCCCCAGGAGAGCGAGCTCCGAAGCCTCGTCCCCTCGTGTCCCCCGCACGGGGTAGGGGCCGTATAAGGTTTTTTGGGAAGCGCCGTCGCGACCGCCGGCCGGGCGTCTACTTCCCTTCCGCCGCCGTTCTTTGATCTCCATCACCGGTGCGCTTCATCGTCTTCGACAATCCCAATTTGTAAGGATGACTACTTTCTCCCCTGTTCTTCGTTCTTGTATTCCTTACATTTACTAGCACTAGGCGATATGATTTTGTCTCAAATCGTAGTGCTAGTGATCAATCGTTTTCTCATGAAACATGCTGTTGTTATTTTCCTAATTGTCGGAATTAATTTATGTATCACTAAATTGTTTGTTATTTCCAACAATCCAAAAACCTTATAGGCATTTAGTGATGGCTGGATTTTCGATGCGATGAAATCGGAAAAGTTCACCGGGTGTGAACTTTAAGAGATGGCGCAGAGCGCCAGATTATGGCTCTCTCGCTATGGGCGTGTTTTGGGTCGTGAGTAATCCTCCCGCACTACCTCTCGGATCCGAGAAAGAGGTGCGAGGAGTTTACAGCGGCTACGACGATTTTTTCGTCGGATGCGTTCTTAGCGTTACGTCGACCACCGGTGTGTGATGTTTACATGAACATCAAAAGTCTTCTTGAACTATGGGAGGCGCTTGAACATAAGTTCTCGGCCTCGGATCTTTGGCGCGCGAGTGTATGTGATGGAGCGATACCACACGACTTCAAAATGGTTGATAACCGTTCGGTCGTGGAACAGGCTCATGAGTTCCAACTCATTGTGAGAGAACTCGAACGACTTGGACATAATTTGCCCGATAAGTTTGTGGCGGGAGGCATTATTGCCAAGTTACCTTCATCATGGAGGAACTTTGCCACGGCTCAAAACATAAAAAGACAGAAAAATCTCCGTTGAAGATTTGTTGGCTGGTCTTGATGTTGAAGAGAAAGCTCGGGCAAAGGATGCTCCACCTAGAGCACCCGAAGGGGCGATCCAGCGCCAATGTGATGCGAATCTTTGGAAAAGAACAAGCACAAGACTAATCGGACTACTCAATTCAAGAAGAAGAAGATGAACATGGACGAGGTGGTTTGCTTCGTTTGCGGTGAAAATGGACACTTCGCCAAAAGTGCAAGAACCGCAAGGGCAAGAAGAATCGGCCAGGCGTAAGTCCGCCAACGTGACTATTGGCGATCCTAGCGGATCCGGGTATGGTAATTTACCAAGTGTTTTTTTTCGTATGTCAATCTAATGATTGGTGGATAGATACAGGTGCCAATATTCATGTTTGTACTGATATCTCTATGTTTTCATCTTACCAGGGGCCTTACGAGGTTCAACCGTCATGATGGGAAACGGCTCGCATGCTCTTGTTCTTGGTGTTGGTTCGGTCGATCCAAGTTCACTTCGGGGAAGATCGTGCGGCTCAAGGGCGTGCAGCATGCCCCCTCAATAAAGAAGAACCTCGTTAGTGGATCCCTCTTATGTCGAGATGGATTCAAGCCGGGTGTTTGAGTCGAATAAAGTAGTCATTTCGAGGTACGGCCAATTCATTGGCAAAGGCTACGATAAGCGGAGGCTTGTTCCGCTTTTCACTTTCCGATTTACGTAATAAAGTTGTGAACCATATGTGTGATCCAAACAATTACGTGGGCGATATATGGCATTCTCGTTTGTGCCACATTAATTTTGGTTGTATGTCACGACTATCCAAGATGAGTTTAATTCCAAATTTTTCTCTTGTCAAAGGTTCTAAATGTCAAGCGTGTGTGCAAGCAAAGCAACCTCGTAAGCCTCACAAGGCGTGATGGACGAGAGGCATACGACATTATTAGAACTCATACATTCTGATATTTGTGAGATAAATGGTGTGTTGACAAAAGGAGGAAAAAAGATATTTTATGACTTTAATTGATGATGCTACAAAATATTGTTATGTGTTTCTTCTAAAAACGAAAGATGAGGCGTTAGAGTGTTTTAAGACTTATAAAGCTGAGGTAGAGAATCAATTGGAAAAAAAAAATAAAACGTGTTAGGTCCGATCGCGGTGGAGAGTATTTTTCCAATGAGTTTGATCTTTTACGCTCGGAGAATGGAATAATTCATGAGCGAACAAAGACACCATACTCACCTCAATCCAATGGAGTTGCCGAAAGAAAGAATCGGACGTTAATGGACTTGGTGAATGCCATGTTAGGAACGTCCGGTATGGCAAAGGCATGGTGGGGGAAGCTGTTTTTTATTGCGTGTCACGTTCGAATAGAGTTCCCACTAAAAAACGAGTGATGTGACTCCGTATGAAGGATGGAAAGGAAGAAAACCATCACTCCATTATTTGCGCACGTGGGGCTGTTTGGCCATGGTTAGCGTACCAATTAACAAGAAGCGCAAGCTCGGACCGAAAACAGTTGATTGTATTCTGTTAGGATATGCGCACCACAGCACGGCTTATAAGTTCTTAGTAATAAAATCAGAAACGCCTGATATTTTGGTTGATTCACTTTTGGAGTCACGGGATGTTACTTTCTTTGAGAATATATTCCCGATGAAAGACACTTATTCTTTGCCTAGTTCGTCAAGTGAATTTATTCCTGAACCTACGCCTATAATTGAGCCAATAATAAATTCACATGGTAATGAAGAGGATGACAGGTGTTGTAGCTCCTAGAAGGAGTAAGAGACAAAGGATTGCAAAATCTTTTGGTGAAGACTTCACTTTGTACCTCATAGATGACACTCCTACTACCATTGCGGGAAGCATATGCATCACCCGATGCGGAATATTGGAAGGATGCGGTCCGTAGTGAGATGGACTCCATCACTTTGCAAAATGGTACATGGGAAGTAACAGACAGAACCCGGGGTTGCAAGCCGGTTGGCTGCAAATGGGTATTTAAGAAGCTTAGGCCTGATGGTACGATTGAAAAGTATAAGGCAAGGCTTGTTGCGAAAGGTTATACACAAAAAAAGGCGAGGATTTCTTTGATACCTACTCACCGGTTGCGGAATGACTACAATCCGAGTGCTATTACCCTTAGTCGCTTCCCATGGTCTTCTTGTCCACCGATGGATGTGAAGACGGCTTTCCTTAATGGAGAGTTAGAGGAAGAAATTTATATGGACCAGCCGGATGGATTTATAGCACAAGGACAAGAGGGCAAAGTATGCGGGTTACTTAAATCCTTGTGCGGTTTAAAACAAGCACCCAAGCAGTGGCATGAGAAGTTCGATAAGACTTTAACATCTGCTAGGTTCACGGTGAATGAAGCCGACACTTGTGTGTACTATTGCTATGGTGGGGGTAAAGGAGTAATCCTATGCTTGTATGTTGACGACATACTGATTTTTGGGACCGATATCGATGAGATAAATGATGTAAAATCATTCTTATCCCAAAATTTTGACATGAAAGATTTGGGTGAAGCTGATGTGATCCTTAATATTAAATTGAGAAAGGGTGAGAATGGGATTACTCTTTTACAGTCCCATTATGTGGAGAAGGTATTGAGTCGCTTTGGCTATACGGATAGCAAGCCTTCTCCAACACCCTATGATCCTAGTTTGATACTTCGAAAAGAACAAGAGGCTAGGAAAGGATCATCGAGATACTCCCAAATTATCGGATCTCTAATGTATCTAGCTAGCGCAACTCGTCCCCGATATCTCATTTGCTGTAAGCAAGTTGAGTAGATTCTCCTCTAATCCGGGAGATGATCATTGGCGTGGGATTGATCGAGTAATGCGCTACCCGAAGGGTACAACAAGTTATAGAATTCACTATTCGGGGTACCCGTGTGTACTTGAGGGATATAGTGATTCAAATTGGATTTCAGATTCTGCTGAAAGGCCACCGGTGGCTATATATTTACATTGGGTGGTGGTGCTGTTTCATGGAGATCTAGTAAAACGACAATACTTACAAAATCTACCATGGAGGCAGAGCTCGCAGCTTCGATACGACTTCTACGTAAGCTGAATGGTTAAGAGAACTATTGATGGACTTACCTGTGGTTGAAAAACCAATCCCCGCTATTCTTATAAATTGTGATAATCAAACGGTTATTACGAAAGTGAAGAATAGTCGAGGATAATATGAAGTCCAACAAACATGTGAAGCGTAGGCTTAAGTCTGTCAGAAATTGAGAAGCTCAGGAGTTATAGGCGTGGAGTATATAAACACACAACTAAGAACTTTGGCGGATCCCTTTACTAAGGGATTATCACGTCTTTGTGATTGACAATGCATCGAAGGAGATGGGGTTGAGACCCATGTGAGTTAACCTCAGTAGTAACCCAACCTATGTGATCGGAGATCCCGTGAATTAGGACACAGGAAGAACAAGTCGTCGGTTAGCGGGAGAGTACAATTCAAGTTACTCCCACTCCGTTGGAGATGCAAAGTACTCTCATTTCTCGTAAGGTAGGCTGACTTAGTCTTAATGTGTTCTAAGGCTTTATAGCAAGATACTTGTCCTACTGGGGTATTTTTTGTAAGAACACACCTATGTGAGCCCAACTGTTAGTCGCAGTTTATAAGAATTGGGAATTCTTTAAGAAGCTCATGAAGTGAGATAGGAGTATGACTTATACGCTCCACTCGCGGGGGGTAGGCAAATGGCAGCCTAATATCGGTCAAGACTTCAAGAGAAGCTTGTTCACACCAAACCGTCAATTCAAGGCTTAGTCCATTGTGCGGTTGTGGATGAGTCTATCTTGTTGCTCTAGGTGGATGTTCAACCTTAATCGGTCTCCACCGAATAGCCGGTATATTAACGATGCTTTGGTACAGGGAAGAATGATGCGTGCCTCGGGATCCGGTGGGGGGATTGTTAGAAGATTTGGGCTTGGCCCAAATAATAATTCTAAATAAATCCCAAAGGCCCACTCACACATGCATGGTATGGTGGGGGACTTTAGTCCCACATTGCTAGTTCAAGGGGAGTGAGGCCAACTTAAATAGGTGAGCTACCTCCACTTATTTGAAGCTAGTGAGAGAGAGAGAGGAAAAGGAAGGCCCACACACGCTCGCTCGCCTCGCCTCGCCTCGCCGGGGCGGGCGGGGCGAGGGCGCGGGCGCACGACATCTTGGCGTGAATGGTCCGGCTCGCCTTGCGGGTGCGCGGCTACCTTTTGCCACTCGAATTTTTTTGCATGCATGGAGAAAATTGCGCTGCCTTATTTTTGGCAAGCAATTATTCTCGCATTAATGGTGATTGCTCGATTGACCGATTAGTTGATTAATAGAAGGACAATCACGTCGATCTTTGTGATTGTGCGGCTAATTACTTACCTTATTAGCTGCAACGCCAGTGTGTATATAATCGGGGCGAGACGTCGTCCTCATACGGAGAATTCATCTCTTCCCGTGCCACTTGTGCTTTGTCTTTGCCGCCGTTCTTCCCCATCCCGCCGTCGGCGTGCCATCGCCGGCCGGGAGAGCAGGCTCCGGCCTACGCCCCTCGTGTCCCCGCACGGGGTAGGGGCCGTATAAGGTTTTTTGGGAAGCGCCGCGGCGATCGCGGGCTGGGCGTCTACTTCCCTTCCGCCGCCGTTCTTTGATCTCCATCGCCGGTCTGCTTCATCGTCTTCGACAATCCCACCGTAAGGATGACTACTTTCTCCCCTGTTCTTCGTTCTTGTATTCCTTCTGTTACTAGCACTAGGCGATATGATTTTGTCTCGAATCATAGTGCTAGTGATCAATCGTTTTCTCATGAAACATGCTGTTGTTATTTTCCTAATTGTCGGAATTAATTTATGTATCACTAAATTGCTGTTATTTCCAACAGGGATCAGCATCCATTAGCCCTTTTCCACCGGCTAATGAATTAACTAGTAGCATCACATACTCACCAGTACTCACCCATCCAATATTAGATGTTCTTAGAAAATTCCAGTAGAAACATATGGGTCCGCCCACGTGATCGACTTTTTTTATGGATGAGGACACAAAGGTCCACTGTCAAATTGGAGCCTTTAGAGCCACTAGTGGTTCACATTAAGGTGGGTATAAAATATTTAGATGTACAGAATTTTTTAGGCCTTTTGCCTTTTATAGTAGAGATATATAATAGATTATACGTAAAGCAAATAGCACATATGAATGTTCATTCGTGGATTAAATTAAAAAAGAAAAAAGGTCATCAAGATACGGAATGGTGTGCAACTCATGTTCATGGTACAGGAGAACAAAAATTTTTTTGGTTAATCTTAGTAAGGATTTCTTGTGAATTTTATGAACATTAAATAAGCTAACGTTACATATTACATTACATATATTTAAGAGAAAGATGATGAAAGTTTAAGAGATAAAAATAAATTTTATGAATATGAAACTTATCTACAATATTTTAATATATGTATTCTTAAAAAACTAGAATATGAAACCCCTAACTGAGACTAACCGAAGAAGTGACTAACACTTGTTAAAAGGTATACTTTCAACATGCTATACCACAACAGAGTGTTTTGGGACTACGTACCGACACTCAGCTTTTTTGCCACTTCCACGCTGCTACTGCGCTCACGCCACCACGCTCGCCCAACATCTTCCCCAACTCTGGTGAGCTTCTTCCCCAACTAAATTTTGTTCTTGTCCTTTTATTAAAAATATTATTTCTTCTGATTTGCGCTAGCGCAAGCCACATCTTTGTGATTTGTAATTTGTGTCAAGGATTAAGATGAACAGTAGCTAGAAAGAGTTGAAAGATAAATAGTAACAAGGAAAAAATCGAGTGTTGAACACTCAGTTGTTGGATAGACAGGCACTTATCCGACAATTTAACTTACATAAGGTTCATGCAAGTCAAAAGTTGTACGCACATCCACCAAAAAAAAAAAAAAAAAAAAGCATTTTCAAAGATGATGGACAGCTACAGATAAGCGAAGTTGCAACGCATAGTTGTTAGATTGATTTTTCTCCCACTTGCATGCTACACTGATTTTAGTGAAAAAGTGGCACAATGCAACTACGATGCTCGTTGGTACTGCTTCGTGTGACCGGCCGGTGACTCCGGATTTCTGCAAAAATATCCCTTGCGGTCCATTCGCTTTCGAGCAAAATTCGTAGACAGCAGGACAATCAAGTCTCTTGTCCTCCTTGAATTGAACAAAAAATGTTTAAAGTATTGGTCTAACTGATAGCAGCCAGCACACCAACTCCTGAGGGAGGACCGACTAGTAGCAGCCAATGGCCTTTACGTGCCACGTCGGATCCTGGTCAGACTCGTCGGCCGGAGCAGCCACACCCACACCACCCTCTGCGCCGACTGCTCCGAAGCAGACTTTCCGAAGCAGCCCGCCGGCGATTGAGATCATTGACCCACAGTCCCATGCCCAAGAAATTTCCTACCAAAAAGTTTCCAAAAGTAAAAGTGATAGAATAGTATTAGCACTAGCTACCAATTTCTTCTTTTGTTAACTTATAAACATATCTTATCCTATCCTATCCACGGCAATTATCACTTTTGGTTGCCAATAAATTTGCAGCTATATGTTTAGGGTAGAAATCTACACAGGTAATTTTTCCTTTACAAACTATAACCATAGGAAAATTTACCGGTGAGCAGGAGTGCAGTACTTTGCATGGTTAATTTGCATATAGTGATGAGATTGATATCCCCATGGAACGAATTAAAAGGACTTGAATTTCGGATCGCAGCTTTCGTTTTAATAAAGAACAGCCTTTTCATTTTACAAGGGAGGTGCATTCTTTGGTAGTTTGGATATAAAATATACTGCATGTGACAGCGCGTTTTACGTTTCTTTGTTTTTTTTCTTCGGAGATGACGCATGTATAAAGAAATTATCCACTCGAGTAGCAAGCACATGCATGACTGTATATTTGCATACCCTGTTGTTTGTTAGTCCAATCTGTGAATGAATGTTTCCGTCAGTGAAGAAACATGCATGCGCCGCTCAACAAAGTCGTATGCAGGACCAATCGAGAGAATCTCTCTGAATGTTCTTGCTCTAGGAAAAGAAAAAAAAAGCCATTTTCTGCCCAGTCAATTTTGGTGCCGTGTGGTAAAAACGAGTTTCTCAAGGAAAAAGACAATCTCTTGTGTTGTTGTATCCAAGGGAAAAACGAGTCCTAGGGATAAGTTTTTATAATTACAGTATAATTTATAATTAAAAAGGAGATAGACAAAAAACAATGGACTGGCCGTGTATTGGGTTCCCAAAACTTTTTTACTCAGTTTCAATTTATAGTTGTTTGACTTTTCAATCATAAGTTTGACCACTCATCTTATATTCAAAAAATTATGTAAAATTTCATATCTTTTGTTGTGACTTCTTTTATTAATAAAAGTTATTCAAAAATAATTTATATTTGACCATGTTCATGTAAATTTTTTAAATAAGACGATTAGTTAAATTTGAGGTAAAAAAAAAGTCAAACGATTTATAATTTAGGATGAAAGGAGGGCTAATATAACGGTAAGGATCCTTATAAGACGTCCCTCGTGACCCGTCCGGACCTGCCCCGGACGCCGCCAGCGCCCCCGCCGGCTCCCCCCGCGCCCGCTTCTCTCCGGCGACGACCTCCGCCTCCCAGGCCGGCTGCTCCCTCTCCCTCTTCCTCTCCGGCGACGACCTCCTCCCCCCCCGCTTCAAGCTCCCTCCCCTCTTCCTCTCCGGCGACGGCGGCGCCGTGTAGGCTCCACCCCTCCTCTAGGGTTCCGGCGAGCTTCCCCAAGTTAGGGTTCAAGCATCCTCCCCCTGTAGATTCCGGCCGGCCGGCCGGCCAGCTTGGCGGCGGTCGTCGACACGGCGGTGGTGGCGGTTGGCCGGTGGTGAGCTTCGGCGGCGGCGCCGAAGCCGGGCGGCCGGCCGGCCGGTGGGTATGGTAGGCGGCGGGGGGCGAAGAGGAAGAGGAAGCGGCCGAGCTCGCCGAGTTCCGGCCTAGAACCAGCGGGCGGGCGGTGGCTGCCGGGCGGGGCGAGGGGCGGCGAAAGCCGCGTCACGGGAGGCCGGGCGTCCGGCTCCCGGCGTCCCGTCCCGGACGTCCGACGCGGTAATTACCGCTAATATAAATCTGATCCGATCCCTACTGTTCAATCAAAAAAGTAAGTTGATCTCTTTAGAAAAAAATTATTTTACTAGGTTGACCACTTTAAAAAAAAAATTTATTTTATCTTATTTTAAGTAAGAGAAGAGATTTTGCTTCATTCCATAGTTTCGGGTGGGTCTTTTTAAGGCCCGCCCGTCCGGCCCGAAGCCCACCATCATCCGTTGAACGTCCTCACAATTTCTCCCCAAATTTTCCGGAGCCTCGTCCTCCACCTCCACCGCACCACCACCACCCCCGCCCGCCGAAGCCGAGAGCTCACCCCGATCCAGATCCAACCCCTCCTCCTCCAGCCTCCCCTCCGGCGGCGGCATGAAGCGGGTGTCGTCGCACGTCTCGCTGGCCTCGGAGGCGGAGATCAACCTCGACCTGTCGCGCCTCGTCATCGACAAGCCGCGGTTCGCGCTGGAGCGGAAGCGCTCCTTCGACGAGCAGTCGTGGAGCGAGCTCTCGCACGCGCACTCGCACCGCCACAACGACGGCTTCGACAGCGTGCTCCAGTCGCCCGCATTCCCCTCGGGGGGCTTCGACTCGCCCTTCTCCGTCGGCACGCATTTCGGCGGGCCCCACCCGCTCGTCAACGAGGCCTGGGAGGCGCTCAGGAAATCCGTCGTTTACTTTAGGGAGCAGCCCGTCGGGACCATCGCCGCCGTCGATCATGCCTCCGAGGAAGTGCTCAACTATGATCAGGTAAATATTATTCAGTGGGTGCCAATCGGGCTTCGCTGAACATCAGTGCCAATCGGGCTTCGCTGAACATCAAGTTTGTGCCAAACAGAGGAACCTTTTGTTTTGTTCTGTTTTGTTTTGAGCATTATGATTATGATTATTACTGGAGGAGTCTTATTTACATCTTAGGAATAGTAGCCCAGAATTCGTCTACTTAGCTCTTACCTGGTGATTTCCATTGCTCTGTTTCTATACTTGTTTCCACTATATGTTTTCTTTTCTTTCCTTTTTCTTTTCAGGCTATAATTTGATTCATATAGCATGATTGATAAGTACTCCATCTGTTATCTATATAGGGTCGACATTGTTTCTCATACTAGATCTTCTTTCTTTCAACATTGATATGATTTCCATTGTCTTTGCTAGCACTTGCAACAAGATTCCAACTTGTGTTCTGTATTTTCTGAGATTAATTGATCGATCAAAAATGCCTTCTTGTAATATGTTATTGTGGAACATTAGCAGGATGGCCTATAAGTGCAGCTTTCCTTTTGTTTTCGTTTCTGATTACTTCTCCTTAAACAATTACTGTCTGATGACGTGCTAGTGTTGACTGCTCCATTATTATTAATCATTGCAGGTTTTCGTGAGGGATTTTGTTCCGAGTGCACTGGCTTTTCTGATGAACAATGAGACTGACATAGTGAAGAATTTCCTCTTGAAAACTCTTCACCTTCAGAGCTCTGAGAAAATGGTAGACCGCTTCAAGCTTGGAGCAGGAGCGATGCCTGCCAGTTTCAAGGTGGACCGTAACAAAAACAGAAACACTGAAACCTTAGTTGCTGATTTTGGTGAGAGCGCAATCGGCAGGGTGGCACCTGTCGACTCTGGATTTTGGTGGATCATTCTCCTTCGAGCATATACAAAGTACACCGGGGATGTTAGTTTGGCGGAATCACCTGATTGCCAGAAGTGCATGAGGTTGATACTGAATCTCTGCTTGTCTGAGGGATTTGATACTTTTCCAACTCTGCTTTGCACAGATGGCTGCTCAATGATTGATCGTCGAATGGTAGGATCATTTCACCTTGATTTAATTCATATTTAGATGCATATCCATAGAAGTAGTACTGGTATATCAGCTGAGGTGGCAATGGGATTGGCAGGCTGCATGTTCTTCTGTAATCAAGGAGCATCCCTGTCTCCTTAACAATACTTAGAGGGATAGCCTGAGATTGTTAAAGTATTCTGTTCAGGTGATAGTGCAGACATATCTTAATTTTCAAATAAAATTTCTAATTTTCAAGTTTTTATGGTAGTTTACAGTTGCACATATTCTCATACTAGTCATAGCCAAATTTTAAAGTAGCCTTGTTGGTGCAGTGGGGGTAAGAAATGCACAGTTTTTACAGAAGTATAGTACTGGCAGAAAATGGCAATATGTAGTACATGCCTGCAAGTTCTCTTGTTGTTTGTTCTACTTTTGAATTGCATATTAATTTTAAATGAAGCTTCCCATCAGTGCTTGATTGAATTATTGCAATTTTCAGGGTATATATGGTTATCCCATTGAGATCCAAGCCCTATTCTATATGGCGTTAAGATGTGCTCTCCAAATGCTTAAGCCAGAGGGCGAAGGGAAGGATTTCATAGAGAAGATAGGGCAACGGCTACATGCACTAACCTACCACATGAGGAATTACTTCTGGCTAGATTTTCACCAGCTGAATAACATATACAGATACAAAACAGAAGAGTATTCCCACACGGCTGTGAACAAGTTTAATGTCATTCCGGAGTCCATTCCAGAATGGGTGTTTGATTTCATGCCATGCCGAGGAGGCTACTTTCTTGGCAATGTCAGCCCTGCTATGATGGATTTCCGATGGTTTGCCCTTGGCAATTGCATTGCCATTGTATCATCTCTAGCCACTCCAGAACAGTCTGTTGCTATAATGGATCTGATTGAGGAAAAGTGGGATGAGCTAGTTGGTGAGATGCCTCTGAAGATATGCTATCCTGCTCTCGAGAATCATGAGTGGAGAATTATCACTGGTTGTGACCCCAAGAACACCAGGTGGAGTTACCACAATGGAGGATCGTGGCCAGGTATCGTCTCTCTTTGCGATATTTTGTTTTTTCTCGAAAAAACTAGCTCTAATTTCTATATCATGTGTTGCACTAGTGATTAGATGAATGCCTGAGATGCAGACATATTTTACTTACTGTTCCTGAACGAAGATTGAAAGTTAATTCATCAATTGTTGGAAACAGAAAAGGTTTAAACTAAAATCCATTCTGAAATTGACAAATGGAATTTCTCATGTTCTCCACCTAAAAAATTGTTTGGTCTAATAATCCTTGATAACCATGTCTTTTTCTCTAAGATCCTTCTACTTGTTATTCTACTTCTATAATTGGCATTTGTCGGTTTGTATATGAACAAGGTAGTCTGAATATTTTTTATTTACACTTCATATGATAACCATGTTGTATTCTGAAAGATCCTTCTACTTCTATAATTGGTGCTTGTATGTTAACAAGGTAGTCTGAACCTGTAAGATTAATTGGCACTTGTATGTTAACAAGGTAGTCTGAATCTGTAAAGTCCTACTTCTATAATTGGCGCTTGTATGTTAACAAGGTAGTCTGAATATTTTTTTTTCCTCTTCATATGATAACCATGTCATCTTCTGTAAAATCCTTTCTACTAATATAATTGGTGCTTGTATGTTAACAAGGTAGTCTGAATATTTTTTATTTACTCTTCATATGCTTACTTCTGCATGGGCAGGGACAGTGCTTCACTGCTTATTGACTCCTTCAGTAGTTGAGATTTGGCTCAATTGTAAATGTTTATTTAATCTTTGTGCTCTACGTAGTTGCAGCTACAGCCAAACTCAGAACTAAGAGCAGCATAAAAAATTTGCGTTCACACTATTTTTATGTGCAGTTCTTCTGTGGCTGCTGAAGAGCAGCATAAAAAATTTGCGTTCACACTATTTTTATGTGCAGTTCTTCTGTGGCTGCTGACAGCAGCCTGCATCAAGACTGGTCGGCCACAGATGGCAAAACGTGCCATTGAGCTCGCTGAGTCAAGGCTGCTCAAGGACGGCTGGCCTGAGTACTACGATGGCAAGCTAGGAAGATTCGTTGGTAAGCAGGCCAGGAAGTTCCAAACTTGGTCCATTGCAGGTTACCTCGTCGCCCGCATGATGCTGGAGGACCCATCGACACTGATGATGATCTCCATGGAGGAGGACCGGCCTGTGAAGCCGACCATGCGGCGGTCAGCATCATGGAATGCCTGAATGCGTGGATACTTGTTTCTGAATTAAGGAAATTCAGAATCAAAGGTTATACAGATTTGTGATTTGTTGGGACCACAAAAGTTCAACGTTGATTATATAGTTGAACTCTGTCAAATAGGACAGAAAGTGTATATCACAAAGGATCATAGGAGTTACACAAGATTTTGCCACACTTTTTTTGTTTTGTTTCAAAACAATTCTCAGGATCCTGTTCAGTTGAAACCTTGATTTTGGAATAACAAATCACTGTGTATGCATACATTTCTCTTAGGCATTAATTCTATCTCTGATAATTCTGGAATGCCACTTACAAAAGAAAAGGGTGATAAGCCTGGTCCTCGTATGCGCAGTTTAACATTTGGCCTGGTACTGTCTTACACGCAGCAGCCTTTTAAGTTTTGTTTACTTAAAGATAATATGTGGAGAGGAAGATTGGAGTTGTTTGGACGTCTCTATTTATTCCCAGCTACATCTTGTGCCAGTCTTGTATATTTCAAGATGATACTACAAATCAATTATTACTACAGTAGTCTCGAATCAATTTTTTAAGGTGAATTTAATATAAAAGGGCACAAATATTTATGACACCAAATTATTATTATGAGATACATCATAAGACATTCAATTTTTTTAAGGTGAATTTAATAGAAAAGGGCACAAATATTTATGACACCAAATTATTATTATGAGATACACCATAAGACATTTTCATAACGTGCTGATTTGGTTGCATAAATAATTATGATCTTTTCTATAAATTTAGTCAAATCAAACATAAAAAAAAGGTTTAGCTTACAAATCTAATTGATTTATTGAGGTAGAGAGGGAGTATTATAACTAGATAAAATCTAAAGCATTTTTGCTTTTTTTTTTTTTCATAACAAAGTTACTGCAGAAAACATCCATTTTAATATAAAATCCAAATAATTTTTATTCGTACCAGATTTATTACTGAAAACATCCAGTTTAGAGTACAAAGCTAGAACCAGAAACGAGAAATTGAGAATAAGGATAACACGGTGGAATGAACAGAAACGAAAAATTGAGAATAAGGATAACATGGTGGAAGGAAAAGAATAGCAAAATCCTAATCTCTAATCAACCTAATTAAGTTGAGAATAGGATTAAGAGCTAGAACACCTGTTCGCTTGGATACATATAAGCACGCTAGTAAGCTGGAACGGCTGATAAGTTGAAGCCTGAAGCGAACAGGAATCAGCTGATAAACTGAAGCGAACATAAATCTCTAATCAATTTGTCTCTAGCACGCATAGCAGCTAGGCTGGCAAATGGTTGCAGTAGTTGACACATCGCACTGGATGGGGAGGGCAGGGCACGACAGACATCAGCGTCTTCCTCCTCATGTCGACCTCCACCGTCCATGTCTTCTTCTTCTTCCCATTCGTCTGCCCATCCATGTCCTCCTCGGCCACGACGAAGCAGACGACGCCGGGCTTCTCCGAGCTCACGACGGGGCACGTCGGCCACGCGCGCAGCGGGAGGCCCTTCTTCTTCTCATAGCCCGCAAGCAGCGCCCAGAGCTCCTCGCAGTCCAGCACGCCGTCCTTCACCCACGTCAATGGCTGCTCCTCCCCCGGCGAGCTCAGCGCCAGCGTCCACGTGGTCACCGTGAACGCGGTGCCGGAGCGCTCGCACACGCTCCTCCTTATCACCGGGGCGCCGCAGCAGCAGCGTCGGTCGATGCTCACGAACCGCACCGCCGCCAGCGCGTCGGTGTCCGGCGGCGGCGTGGCTCCGATGCTCCGGTAGTACATCCAGAAGAGGTGGTCCTTGTGCTCGTCGTCGTCGTCGTCGTCGTCCCATTCGTCCTCCTTGGGCGGCGGCGGCACTGCCTTGACGGGCAGCGGCACGTACCGGAGCTTGGGGCTCTCCTTCTCGGCCATGTCGCACACGAGCAAGGTGCCGTGGTCGTAGCTCACCCAGCACAGGAAACGGTTCCCGGCGGGGACGGCCGCGCTGAGCTCCTTCCACCTCTCCAGGTCGTGCGGCCGGCCGCCATCGTGGTGGACGATGGGCACCGCCTCCTTCAACTCCCAGGCGCGGCGGCCGGGGCGGAGCACGCAGAGCTCGGCCGTGTCGAACGGCGCTTCGTGCGCGACCTGGAGCTGCGCCACCAGGAAGTCCCCGCCGCCGCTGCCGCCCTGGCCGCCGCAGCGCAAGAGGCCGGTGTCCATCTTGTCCAGCTCGCGCTCCGTGCGGCGGTGCTCGTACTCGCCATACTCTTCTTCCCACCGGTACATGCGGAAGCGGCAGGCGGGGAGGAGGGACAGGGACGGCGGCTGGCCGTGGCCGGCGGCGGCGGCGGCCTTGTACACGAAGTAGCCGTCGCCGAACCTGAGGAGGACGGAGTCGCCGTGGGCCGCGATGACGGCGTGAGAGAAGAAGCCATCGTCGTCGTCTGGTGACTTGCCGCCGCCGCCGCCGGCGGCTTCGCTGGCGGCCCAGTCGAAGCAGAGGAAGGAGATGGCCGGCGGCGCCGCGCGGCTGAGGGAGACACGCAAGGGCCCACGGGAGGTGTGGGTCTCCGCGACGGTCTTGACACTGGCGTTGGCGACGATGTCGACGGCCGTGGAGTCGGTGGCGCAGCACCAGTGGTTCAGGACCATCCAGCGTGTGTCTTCCGCCGCCGGAGCCGGAGCCGGAGCCTGACCAGACGGCTCCTTGCGCCTCCGGCGCGGCACGGTGGTTACCATGTGGCGGCGACTTGGAGTTGGGACGACATGGATGGAGGAGCGCCGCCGGTTGATGAAGCTGCTGATCAACCCGCCGGATCTACCCAAACCGGCGAGCCTCGTCAGCAGCTTCGCCATGCTTTGTTCGCCTGTAATGTAGCCTGGTGATGATGGCGATCGATCGACAGAGGTCAGGGATGAGGGGATAGGATGGAACTGTGGCTGCGGCGGTTGCCCTAGGTTGATGACGTTGGCATACGCGTTCCTCGAGTTTCCGCGTCTCCGAATGACACAATAATAATAATGCTATTTTCACGGTATCTGTCAAAAGTATCTATTTGTTGGGCTGGCCTGGCCGGGAAACGTGTGTGCTTATATCTTTTGCCAGCCCAGAAATCATGATGGTACAGCCCAGCAGCCCGTCTAAACAATTGCCTCACGGGCTCACGGCAACGCAGACAGAGACACGGTTTAATTATGCTGACGTTCCTTATCCATTCTGTCAAAATTGTTTCGTGCTTTCAGGTTTAATTAAACATTTAGGGCCTGTTTTGATAAGCAGTTTTTTAAAACTATAGTATCATAAAACTATAATTTTAGAAACCAAAGAGACACAAAACCATAATTTAGAAAAAAGAGGTTATAAGTGGATTTTCTAAAACTCTAAAAAAAACTACAGTTTTGACAAAACCATGGTTTTAGAAACTATAAGATTTGTTGCATTCAAACACCTAATAGCTTTTAGAAATCAAAGTATTTTGTAAAACTATAGTATTTTTTTAATACTTTAAAAATACTTTGCATCTAAACATGGCCTAATTGTTGACTGATGATAAGCATTAATGTATTATACCACTCCAGTCATCTCAACATAAAAAGGAGCACATGCATTTTAAAATTCAAACTCATATTATATATGACCAACAATTAGTATGCATGGCTTGCTCCTTAATGAAATACACACAAAGTAATGTTCTCGAAAAAATAGTATAACTTCTTAACTTTTTGGGTAAAAAAATCATGTTTGTTCTCAAAACTAGGAAAATACTTAGCTATTTTTTGGGACGACCAGCCCCATTTACTGATACATGTTGATGTCTCCAAGACATGTTGACCCATTGTCAAATCCTAGGTCCGGCTCCTTTTTAAAGACAACTAGTGCAAAGCGCGCTCCTGCGCGCCTTCAATTAGATTGACTAATATTTATTTGTGGATCCATACAAGGTTACCTAATAGTTCTATGGGAAACGGTACATATGAGTATGATCAACATAATTGGCGCATGTGGAGGTTCCTCTGATTTTCAACCTCTGTCGTTGATTCTGGTTTCTATCCCGTGGGATCTGCAGGAAAACATGGAGGTAGTATAATTAGTTAGTTTTATTGTGTATGCTGTAGTTAGTGGAAGGTGTTCAACACTAATTCCATGATACGTACCATGGTGAGTGATTGGTCGGAGGTGGTTCGGATAATACTTCGTTGGTGGATGCTCCAAAGGTCCAGGTTGTGTGATTGAACTTATTGCCAACTATGAAAAATTGTAAATCCTACAGGAGGTTAATTTCATAATATCAAAGTGATTACCAAATCTTTTGGTTTCACAGAATTTCATATAGCATACATGTGTTGGAAACCACATTTGTGAATTTGAAAAGAGATATTCAAGGGAGGGCTGGAAAAGAAAACGGATCGAACTTACCAATCGCTAAGGAATATGATAGATACATTATGAAACCTTATGGCATACATGTGTTTGAAACCACACTTGTCAATTTGAATGAGATATTCAAGGGAGGGCTGGAAAAGAAAAGGGATGTGAACTTACGAATTACTAAGAAGGAACATGATCACCAAATGGAAATTTGCAGCAACAAACCCTGTTATAGAGTCCTGAACTGCTAGCTGCTGCAGCCGGTGGAGGAATCATAGGTTTTGCCCTAGTTGTTGCCCACTGCATACTTGGGCTGGCCTGTCCTACCCTTTGAGCAAAGAACACGTTGATGTACTTCAGAGCTTCTGTGACTTATGAGAATGATAGGGATAAAACAATAATAAAATTGATGAGCCAACTGTCGGCTTCTAAAAAATAGCACATATGGCATACCAAGGGGCCACAAAGATCCCGAGCATGAAATTGGATAGGGATAAAACAATAATAAAATTCATGAGCCAACTGTCGGCTTCTAAAAAATAGCACATATGGCATACCAAGGGGCCACAAAGATCCCGAGCATGAAATTGTAGTTCCTAGGGGCCATACCTTTATTATGGTGGAAGAAATCCTTTTTTTTTGTGAAGAGGTCCTGCGTATGTTGCTAACTGCAGAAACTTGACCGATGGATGGCTGCAGCTTGAGCTTGTATTCAAGGCGTTCCTTCTGAATGGTGTCGAGGTATATATGGTGTTGAGCTTACTGCAGTTGAGCTTGTATTCAAGGCGATCACCTTTTCAATCCTACATGTGTTGTAAATCCTATAGCAAGGACCATCACCATGGATGTGTAATGTCTCGCAGCTAGATTAGGCATACGGCAAAGAATTTTTTCCCCAGTAAAATACAGATAGTAAGGTGCAAGTGTAAATTGAAAAGGTGATCGCCTTTTTAAAAGGCACCATAGGCAGTAAGGCAGAAGCTTATATCAAACACCATGATCTTACGTCGATTCAACATAATACAAGGTAGTTAACAAAAGATTACATGCAAATAGCACTGCAAGTCAGACTGTGCACTAAAGTAATGATGAATTGGGCTATACCAAAGTAATTTCTAATTTTGGGCAGACCAAGAGAGGGAGGGAGGGAATGTCACACATTTCTTGTCTTAGAAGAGTGGACCATTCATTACAAATTTTTATAATTTGTGTGCCAAGTTCAGGATGACATAGCAATTAATGAACCAATCATTTAAATTTAGAGTAGTTACATTGAAAGAAAGTTCTGAACAACCTGCTGTCATGAAGACACTTGTATCAATGTCGTCACACCATGCAAGTAAGGCAAACCTGTTATCAGATAATAAGCTAGAATGAGCATACAGTTGTGTGTCGCAGCTCACCATTACTGGGAGTGGCAGGGGTAAGCAAAAGGCATCATAAAGCAAGGGAGTGAAGCAATTAACTATGTAAGGTTTAGTTGGATTAGTAAAAGAGTATCCTGATTTTAGTACATCTCAATTGAAAGCATAGAAGCTTAGGTGCAGGTCACGTTCCTTAAAATGGACCCCTGGCATTCTACTTTGTATAAAATTTTTAGACAGAAAAGTTTCTTAGATAAAAAGGTGCTAAGGTAGAAGGGCCTTAGTAAAATAATGAACCTAAGATTTGTGCCACCTTGAGATTAGGTATCCTCATTCCAATAGAAATATATAATGCAGTAACTTCAGTTTAATTTACATCATGTTGTATAAACCATCGACATGGATTAGCATGGTACCTGCACTCACCATTTCACCAATGCAAAGTGACTGGAGGGCCTAAACAAAGGCAGCAATGTAGTCTTTAGTAACTGAAATTTGGAAGAAAAAAAGAAAAGGTGTAAACATCTACGAAGTTTTAGGCCAATGTGGAGCATATGTTAAATGTCGAATGCACTAAGTTATGCATAGAAGCTGCCCTGACGTCGAACAATGGCATAGTAAAAAAAAAATTGCTAAAATGTCTTAGAAATGGAGAAGGTAGTTTATTTTGATGTACTGAAACTATTGTACTCAGAATAAATTAGGCATGCCAGATTCATTCCATATGCAGAAGATAAGTACTCAGTTTGTTATACATGAATACTTACGAATAAAACCAAAAGCTGGAATAAATGGGCCACTGCAAAGATGATTCAGGTGCATTATTTGTTGTAAAATGTAATGAATAATAGTATTACCTGCCATTGAAACTAACAGTAACAGCACACCTATTTTGTTGTGATTGCTGTGCAAATTAGTGTACTGAACATCAACGTCTTTTAGGGCCATCCAGATCACCAGAAAATCAATATTTCTGCAAAGGGTGCAGTAAATTAATATTTAGTCTCTTGCTTGAAACCAAAGTCTAATTTTAAGAATAGGTGAAAAAAAATTCAGGACCCAAGGGAGCTTAGAAGAACTGAGGATAAGAGCAGGACCACAAGACATAGGTGAATGACTATTCCATGTCTTCATTATTCCACTATAGAATAATCTGTGGAACTTAAGAAATTACATGTTTTTTTTCAGTTGGTTCATGAGCTATTTAGTTGTAGGTACTACTACAAGAAGCTAGTTGATCATAAATGTTTTTGTTGGCACAGAATCTCCTACCAGCTCTCAGATATTTTTAAATGAAATTACATTAGCCTCAAGTAAATGCATAGGCACAGTTACATCGTAACAAAAGACCCAAGGCCCAAGACCAAGAGAACTGACCTGAACAAACAAATCTAAATTCTTGTGGCAGTACATAGACAGACAAATTAATTCTTTTTTTTGTGGAATATACATGGCCAGCAAAAGATCTGCCCACCCTGCAGGAAAAAATCAGGTGGATCCAAAATTTCACTAAAAGTAAACATAGCCCAGGAAGAGTTTTTTTTTTTTAAATTATTTATATACCTTTCTATTTTGCAATTAATGGTCTAGGAAATTAAAAAGTTTGAAATAAATATGACCTGGGTTCCAACCTGGCTAAACTTTGGCAGGTCTTAGTGGACATTTTTTCTGCTTGTAGCTAGGCATAATGACATCATTTGATCTCTTGTAGCCAGGAACAATGGCTTGCACTGAGAGAACCATTGTGTGCATAGGTACAACCTTTTTTTAGCTAGGTACAATGACATCGCCTGATCTCTTGTAAAGTATAACGCCAAAAAAAAAAAAGTTCTTACCAAATGAACAGGTTGCTTCAGATCTTGCTGGTCACTGAATTGGAAGGAAGTACCACTTCATCACTGAACAGCAAGGAGGAAAAATAGGCTATTAACTGGTCGGATATATTTTGGACTGTGGATAAAATAGGAGGAATAGGAGAAGAACGTACCAGACAGGAGGCTGCATTTGCTTTGTACATATTCAGACTAAAAAGGAAACCCAACAAGATTAGAAAACATACAGGGTTAAGGAACTAAAAAAGACGTCACAAATCACAGGATCAAAAAGCTGAACACTATCAACTACAATAAAAGGCACCTTAACTGTAGGTATGGGCCAGTAAATGGCGAGGGGAAATTAATTCTCTCCTCCCATAGGCTCATCTTCTCTAGCCTTACCCCAAGCTGCTGACACAATGCTTCCTGTTGGCTGCTTTAACTTTGAAGAGGAATATGGTTTCGTAAAGTAAATCAAAAAGCCTGCCCAAATAGTGGAGTCATCGAGTGATTAACATGCTGCTTAGATTGTCTATACATAAGAACACAATACATATCAGAGTCGACATGGGAGCTAATCTGATGTTCTTTTTTCATTAACATGAAGAGAAATCTAAGTATGGAAGGGAATTATAGCAGGTACAGAAGATATATAGGAGGCACTAAATTAATTAATGGATATATAGGAGGCACTAAATTAATTAATGATAAGTTTTTTAGCCTGTGTGGCATGTCAGGAAATTGAATTTGCTACCTAAACATCACAATGGCACTTAGTTAACTAATCATCAAGCGTGGCCAAACTAAAGCAGCATGTAACACTGTAAGACAGTAAAGGATAACCTCAAAATGAGAACTAACCTGAGCAGAAGCGCAACGTATGTAGTACAAGACTGCAAGGCATTTCAGCCCCCCAAAAAATAGAGAGGAAAAACGAAAGGCATTAGTAAATCGAAGCACGGATCTACAACTGACAAGCAAGACTAAATGAAAACAGCAGGCACTACTAATAAATCTAAGCACGGCACTGCAGGCAAGGAGGATGAAAAGATAGGAACAGAGGAAACCGAACCCTAGGGTTTCGTCGAGCCCAGGATAGCGGGAGGAGGCAGCGCCGGGCAAACCCACTCCTGCGCCATCGGCGGGGGCCGTTCGCCGCATCGTGGGGCGGGGACGGCAGCCGTTGGGGCCCCAGCGTCCGGTGGCGGTGACCCGCATCACCGGGCGCAGTAAGCGGCCGAGGCCACCGTCGCCCCGCCAAGTTGCGGCGTGAGGAGTGACGAGCGTGGAGGAGGAGGAGGAGGTTGGCGGCCGCCGCGCGAGGGCCGGTCACCGCCGGGGTCGCCTCGCGTCGCCGCCTGTCGCGTCGGAGAGTCGAGAGACAGGAGGGAGCCGAAGAGGAGAGAAAGAGAGGGAAGGGAGGAGAAGAGATTGCCGGACTAACCAGCGTGAGGGATGAAGGAGGAGAGGGGCGCCGGCCGCCGCCCCCCCCATGGCGCAGTCGCCGCCGCCCCGCCGCCTTTGTCGGGAGAGTTCGAGAGGGGAGGGAAGAGAAGCGTTTTTTTTTTTTTTTTTTTTTTTTTGAGGAAGGAGAAGCTGAAGCGCCGTCTTATTTATTTGGTGATCCGGATTCGGACGAGAAGCTGGTGAGAAGCACTCGAAGCCGCTTCTGGCCGAATCGGCTCCAAGCAATCTAGGCCGTTCACCGGAGAATCGACGGCGGGAGGATTTCGGGTGACGTGGCCAAGAGTTCCTTTGAGGAGCTTCTTTCAATTTAATCTCTTAAACTAGTGCAAAGCGCGCTCCTGCGCGCCTGCAACGCCAGCTGAGTATGCATATAGTAGTTCTTGTGTGTGTGTGTATATATATTACAAACACACGTGCTGAAAAAAATAAATAGAATGCGAGAGGATTAAAAGCGTAGGCTAGATAAGAATTATTTAACTTTAGTAATATTTCTACGCTATGGTACAGGGTTCATATATCAAAATTTACAAAATTGTGAACCATATATAGGAACTGTGATCGTAACAAAATTCAATTGGAGGTAATGAACGAAAAGAAAGGGAAAAGCACACCTAGAAATGCCTCTATTTTCATCTTGTGAAGATAGTAAAAATTACAAAACTAATATCATAGTTGACATACCATGTGGCAGATCAAGAACTGAAAAAGAAAATAAAGTAGACCATGAGACAGAAAGAAGCAATGCTAGTTGCTTCTAGAGTTTGGCAATCTTAATAAGAACTCAAGATCCTCAATTTAGTTTGGCTATCTTAATAGGAACTCATTACACATCATGCATTTTCTTGTGGGAAGAATAAAAGGAGTAGCAAATTCATCTTGCAGCCAATAAATCTCCCAAAAACCATTTAGGTGATTTACAGCAGCAACTTTCTTGAACGACTGATGTCAAACTGTACGAAAAAATTGATTATACACAAACAACCACCTTGAGCTGTTGGCCTATCCTCATGTTCAACATCAGAGTGAGGGATAAATCACAGCACAGGGCAAAGAAAATACCAAACATAAAAGGTGCAACTTGTATCTTTTTCAGGATCACCTAAACATGAATATAATAATCCAAACCATATCTACTATGTGTTGGAACCTTTAGCTAATCAGGAATTTTATCATCCCCTCGAGCATCTAGATTTCTTTGAAGTTGACATACATGCCTTTTAAATACCTTGTAGAGCTCCAGCTTTGCAGCAATTGAGCACCTCATTTTACAAACTTTTGTTCTGAAGCTTGCAGCATCTTTTTTCTTTTGAAAGTATCTTGCGTTGGGGTTGATGATGGAGAGGCCATGCAGTCTGCATTGTACAAATATAGAGAAAAAGTGGAGTTATGTATATATTTTTTTTTTTTGGTGGCATCATGTACAGAGCTGAAATATGCAGAGGGAGATACCATATGGCTCAATATTACGCATTGGATTTACCTGAGAATGCGAGCTGGTAATCCAAATCTGCAAGGCATTTGCATATATCAGATTCATGATATTTTAATAGAAGGAAAGATTAGTGGAAGAAAACTGAGTTTCTAGAAGTGCAGGAAAGTAGCTACTGAGGATGAGGTCTGATGGAATTTTGTTGATAAAGGCAATATCTAGTCCTAGGCTTGTTCCCTTTGGCTTCAAAGGGGTTGAAGAATCAAGCTTCAGTGCAGCATTACTGTGCATGAAGGAATTAAGGAATGGAGCACGACTATTTTGAGGGAGCATCATACCTTTCATGGGTTAGGTTTAGGACTATAAGAAACATTAGATTGAGTAAAAGATAAAAAAAAAAATCCAATTGGTCTCCAATCTGATGGCATACGAAAGTCTGAAAATATCGAAGAAGTAAGCGGAGGAGTCACCCAAAAAAATAGACCAATTAGCTGATCCCTCGGTCTCCAATCTGATGCATATGGAAGTCCAAAAATATTGACGAAGCACCCAAAAAAATAGATCAATTAGCTGAATCCCTATCCTCTATCCAACAGGCCAAGAACTAAACTTAGAACATGATAACCAAGAATTAAGGCAGTGCATGCACGAAGCCTGACGGTCTGACAATGTAGATCTATTTAGCATATTTTAAATGAAGGACAGGTGTGAATATGAAACGGGAGCTATTTTAATCTTTGTCTACACAATGTTACAACATTGGGGTGTGGTACAGTATAAGCCAAACTAAGGCAATTATAAGCATCGACCAATAATTCCTTAAAAAAGAAATAAGAGGCGAAGATAGAAAGGAAAACCAAGGAAGAAAAATAGGTGGCCAAAGGAAAAAAGGGGGAAATCGTTATACCTTACTGCAACAAAGCTGCTAGGCCATGTATTGATTTGGTGGACTGTCATCCAGGTAGCTCCCTGTTGGTAATGGCCACTACAGTGTCAAAATCAAGATAAAATAGAGTAGACAGGGAGCCACTAACGTAATCTAAGTTGGAGGAAAAAAGATAGAAATCATTAGTTAGTTTGGCATGCTAGAAATATGTGTTTAAATGGCTGGCACATTATTAACACAACGTAGTTTGATAAGATATTGTTAAGCTGAATAGTAAGAAAAGTGATCACATGTGGCTGGATTACCTTATCATAAAAAAATTATACAACCGTTAGTGGACTTGAAGGGGGAAAAATTGGCGCTGCCCATTAGCGAAATATGTATATCATGAAGTAAATGTCTAGTAAATGCACTGGTTTGGACAGATAGGGACTGAATCTCTGAAAATGACACTAAATATTTGGGTGAAGAAAATCAAAACTGCATTAAAATAATAGATAAGCCTCAACTTAAGTCTGCATTATATACTGTACAGGACATTGGCCTCTAATTGTAAGCCAGACTGATTATCATCTTCGTATTTGTAATCCTCTGTTAAAGGACATATCATGGTTTAAAATCAAAAACGCGGTTTACAAAAAATACACTGTGATTTTGGAAGAAGATGAAACACAAAGACCTTGTTTTCCTCAATTTCCACAAACAATCTATGGTTTATGTACTAATTTATTTTTTGTACACAACACATACTGGTAGCAACATTTATTTGGCTTCAAATGCATTCTAGTCTGTTCCATGTAAACTGAAGCAGGAGTTAGATCATGAACACAAAGCTGACCTTATATATTTATTAAGGAAGCATTGAGGCAATTTTGTTAGCAGCCAGTAGGCACTTGAGGTACCTGCAGTTGAGCATAAGTATGACCTTAGAACAGAAATGTTGATGATCCTATGACAGCAATAGTACAGGGAGCAAAGACTCACCCTGTGTTCTCTGATGGCCTCATAGTGTGGCCCTCAGATGGTGAAACAATTTTTGACTTTAAAAATAGCCATGTGGTTACCATGAGTCAATAGGAGTCTTATTTTCTCTGATTTCAGCAATGTTTACCAAGAAAAAGAAAATGCCTATCGTGTTGAGCAGATCCCAATTGGCAGCCAGAAATGACTTTGCTAGTAAATGGGCCAAACATGAACTACAACTGAATTAGTATATCTCATATGAGGTAGAGCTGCCAGTAATTTGAGAAGCAAATTTAGACTTGTCAATGTGATTTTGAAAGCAAAACATCTAAGAAACACAAAAGTATAACTAAGAACTTACTTACCTCATTACCAGTATGCTTGAATAGGATAGTTGAGGCCCATATCTGACAGGACATCAAAGGTACGATGGGCACACACCTGCAGTAGAGAAGACATGTTCTTATAAGAATTTAAAGAGCATTAGAGCACACTAAACAAAGATTGAACACCCAGGCCAGCTTACCATATTGCTGAAAGACCCTCACTTCCAATGCATGTAATCCACATCTAGTAGCCTCAGGATAATCCTTCACATATATGAGGAGGGTGCTGCCTGTCCTTCATAGATTATTAAGATGTGTATAGCACCAGATAAGCAAGGAAGTTAGTATTACCTCATGGTTGCAGATGAGCAGCTAACATTGGCTAAGCGGTTAACGGCTATCAAAATTGTGGTTAAATATTTCTCACTGAAAACTGTAAAACCTATTGAAAATTTAAATAAGGTTTAAAATTAGTTAAGGGGTTTCAGTTTGCATTAACTAAAGGAACTGTATCCTATATTGCAACTTAATTCAAACAACAAAAATCTTAAGCAAAAATAACGCATATAAACCACAAGGCCATTGGTAGACTATGATTCTTAGAATTTTAAAATGGAATAAGTTTGCATTAATGGGTGATCTATGAAGAACATGTACTGCATAAGAACATCACCAGTCAGCTGCAGTTAATTAAAAAAAAGGTTAACTTGCAGGACATGGTTGCTATATGTGGCAATTTATTTCAGAGGTATTTGTTGCACATTGACAGGAGCAACAACAGATAAATAGCTGCGCTGGTTTTGCATTTAGTGCTGATCACCGAGCTTCTGGATCTTTAAATAACCAACCCTCTCAGAGGCAGGCAGCGGACAACATGTAACAATTGAAGGTTAAGAATAAGTTTTTCCTTATAAGTAGTGTTAAAAGTCCATCGTCACATGCAGAAAAAACAGAGAGCAGCAGCATAACACCTTACATGATAAAAAAACAGGCCAGCAACAATGCAGTGAAGGCAAAGAGCACGTCATTGTTATTTCAAAAAATGTTTTCACTCTAATATTAAACCATATGCAAATAGCATCATTAGTAGGAATGAGACACCAGACATGAAAATTCAGTAATAACCCAATCCTTGTACTCCTCAATCTTTCTAACCAATCAACCATTATTGAAAAAAAGGAGCAAATCAACATTACCTAGGATCAACATGTAAAGAGTGAAAAGAAGATGCAAAAATAAAACTGGTCAGCAGCACATTCTTCTCTTGATAAACAAATAGCAGCAGCATGTCAGTAACTGAATACAAAAGAGATCGTATAAAAAAGGAACACTGGCACTGTCTCATCCTTGAAATCATTTTGGACAGCAACCAGTGCATCAACTATCAACCCACCAGGTTCTGCAGCTTTCTGAAGGAGACCATAGTGCCATGATACATTATCATTTAAGTTACATGCACTTAGAGCTAACAACAATAGATAACTCAGATTGTATTTACTTTATACCTTTGAGGCTTCAGTTATAATTTCTTGCAGTTCATTGGTGGTAACATCATTCAAAAGCCGACAAGAAATTTGCAACAACTATCTGATGACATGAAACATTTATATATCAATGGAGAATTTTGGTGGCAAGGCTGCATGTATAATAAATATTTTGTCAACAATTAGGAAACTAAAAGGTGATATGGAAGCGTTAGTTGTGACTATTTTATCAATTAGGATAATAGCGTATGGATAAACATTGAAGTGGACATACTCTGGAACACATGATGAAGCTAGTTAGGGACTTGGACCATATCTAGCATCATGAGAAGGCAGCGGACAACATGTAACAATTGAAGGTTAAGAATAAGTTTTCCTTATAAGTAGTGTTAAAAGTCCATCGTCACATGCAGAAAAAACAGAGAGCAGCAGCATAACACCTTACATGATAAAAAAAACAGGCCAGCAACAATGCAGTGAAGGCAAAGAGCACGTCATTGTTATTTCAAAAAATGTTTTCACTCTAATATTAAACCATATGCAAATAGCATCATTAGTAGGAATGAGACACCAGACATGAAAATTCAGTAATAACCCAATCCTTGTACTCCTCAATCTTTCTAACCAATCAACCATTATTGAAAAAAAAAAGCAAATCAACATTACCTAGGATCAACATGTAAAGAGTGAAAAGAAGATGCAAAAATAAAACTGGTCAGCAGCACATTCTTCTCTTGATAAACAAATAGCAGCAGCATGTCAGTAACTGAATACAAAAGAGATCGTATAAAAAGGAACACTGGCACTGTCTCATCCTTGAAATCATTTTGGACAGCAACCAGTGCATCAACTATCAACCCACCAGGTTCTGCAGCTTTCTGAAGGAGACCATAGTGCCATGATACATTATCATTTAAGTTACATGCACTTAGAGCTAACAACAATAGATAACTCAGATTGTATTTACTTTATACCTTTGAGGCTTCAGTTATAATTTCTTGCAGTTCATTGGTGGTAACATCATTCAAAGCCGACAAGAAATTTGCAACAACTATCTGATGACATGAAACATTTATATATCAATGGAGAATTTTGGTGGCAAGGCTGCATGTATAATAAATATTTTGTCAACAATTAGGAAACTAAAAGGTGATATGGAAGCGTTAGTTGTGACTATTTTATCAATTAGGATAATAGCGTATGGATAAACATTGAAGTGGACATACTCTGGAACACATGATGAAGCTAGTTAGGGACTTGGACCATATCTAGCATCATGAGAACAAACCAGAGTGCCTGCAGTAAGCACGGTTCTATTATATCAATGCTGTCAAAGATGTAGACCTATAGGAATGCAAGTTGTATATATATCTGCAATATATATTATATAAATACAACTTATTTTACAAATACAAATTAGAAAAAAGCATTAGAAACTGCAGTTCTCAACTGCCATTGAGTATCTGCCCATCCAAAAATAATGCGAGGGGAGAGGATCTCGTGGAGGAACCATGGGACGAAGGAGGAGAAGAAGAGGGTCGGGTTATCGGTCGGATCCAGCCGTCGAGCCTCGTCGTCGCCGCCGCTGCACTGGCACTTAGGGTTTCGTCGAGCGTAGGAGCACAAGCTCCCCAGTGGGAGGAGATGCTCGAGCAAGGACGAAGGATGGGAGAGAGGGAGGGGGCCGCGGAGCCCGCCCACGCCGGCGCATTGGCTGCAGGGGGCGCCGTCGCCTCGCAAAGATCCGCCCCGCCGCCTCGCGCCCACCGCCCGCCACGCTGCACCGGAGAGGAGGAGATGGAGAGGGAGAGGGAGAGGGAGAGGGCGAGGGAGATGGAGAGGTGAGGGGGGAGAGATAGGAAGAGGAAGGGAAGGTGGGGGCGCCCCGGCTGCCAGGCCTGGAGGCCTGGGTCGGGACTCGGGAGGGAAGACGAGAGGAGGGAGTTTTTTTTTTTTTTGGAGCTGGGAGAAGCTGGAAGAAGCCGGGTATTTATTTCTGGAAACAGCTTCTAGCGGAATTCGCTCTTCAAGAATCAGCTTCTGCTAGATTAATTAGCTTCTAACAAAATCAGAGGAGTCAAATCTAAGCCATTAAAGGCCCTAATCAGATGGCCCACGTAATTTGGAGTGACGTGGCTGGTTGTTCTTTGAGGAGTCTGTCCCACTTTAAACTCTTAAATGCCCTCTCTCCCTCTCTCACTCGACGGCTGCTGACGGTAGCCTACATCAAGACTGGTCAGCCACAGATGGCAAAACATGCCATTGAGCTCGCTAAGTCGAGGCTATGCTTAAGAGTAACTCAAGAGACTGTTTATACCATTGCTTACTGATAGAAATAAAGATTTTTATAAAAATAAAGTGTCCTCCAATAAGTTTTTAAGTTAGCTCTCTAAATATTATCATCTTCTATTTCTAATTTTTTGCTAGCAAAAAAATAGAGAGGAGGGTTGACTTTCTAAATAGCCCATAAGGTATGGTGAAGCTGTTGGAAGGAAAAAAAATAGGAACTAATTTTTATTAAATTGTCTCCTAAAATAATGATTTCTAGTGAGTTTTACACTACTACATATTCCATTTGTAAGGGCGGCTAAAGACCATTTGCAGGGGCGGTTTGGCCAGCCGTCCCTACCAAAGTGTTTCTACAAATACATCATTTATAGAGGCGGTTGGCCAAGCCGCTCCTATAAATTATTTTCGAAATCATGAATTTAGCAAAAAACAATTCTAGAAAAATAGTAAAAAAAATTAATCCAAAGGAGGCCCCCCCGCCCAGCCGCCGCTACCTCCAACCCCATGCCTTTTTTTTCTTGATTTATGAAGACTTTGCAATTGCCGGCCTTCGAACTCACAAGACCTTCCTCTCGCACGTAGCCTCCACTACCACTGCATGCGTTTTTGTCACTTGTGTCTATAAGCCATTTTGGTTCTCCACACATTATGCTAAACCAAGTGTAAATTGATTGTTTGAGGCCCTAAGTGAATTCAAATTAAAAGGTTATCAACTATAAAGTTTCATAACTTTTTAAGATCTACAACATTGATTTAGATAGATTCTCCATTTAAGGTCATTTACAAAATTTGAATTTCAAATTTGAGAAATTCAAGTGTAGTTTTGCATGACAAGATGATTTTAAATAAAAACATTTTCAATCATAAAGTTTTATAACTTTTTAAGATCTACAACTTTAATTTAGATAGTTTCTCCATCTAAGGTTATTTATTCAAGCATTGTTTTGCATGACAAGATAGTTTCAAATCGAAAAGTTATTAACTACAATGTTTCGTAACTTTTTAATATCTACAACTTTCATTTAGATAGTTTCTCTATCTGAGGTCATTTATAAAATTTGAATTTCAAATTTAAGAAATTCAAGTGTAATTTTGCATGATAAGATGATTTTAAATCAAAATATTATCAACTACAATGTTTTATAACTTTTTAAGATCTACAACTTACATTTAGATAGTTTCTCCATCTGAGGTTGTTTATAAAATTTAAATTTTAAATTTAAGAAATCCAAGCATATTTTTGCATGACATGATGGTTTTAAATCAAACAGTTATCAATTATAAAGTTTTATAATTTTTAAGATCTACAACTTTCATTCAGATAGTTTAATATCTAAGAACATTTATAAAATTTAAATTTTAAATTTGAGAAATTCAAGCATAGTTTTGTATGACAAGATGATTTCAAATAAAAAAAAATTATCAACTACAAAGATTCATAACTTTTCGAGATTTATAACTTTTATTTTTGTCATTTCTCCATCTAAGTTCATTTTAAAAAAATTCAAATTTTAGTACTTCATTTTAAATAATCGACATCCATTTGTAGGGGCGTCTCAATATCTGCCGCCCCTACAAATCAATTTGTAGGGGTGGCTGGATATTGAGTTGTCCCTACAAATAGACATCATTTATAGAAGCGGCTAAAAACATTAATTGTTCCTATATATCGATTTGTAGGGACGGCTCGTTTAAGAACTATTTATAGGGGTGTCTCAATATAGAGCTGCCCTTATAAAAAAAAGGATGGCATTGCTACAAATTGTTCTAATGATGTTCTAATGAGGGATGGCCCAAGTAATGCAATGGCAAGCTAGGAAGATTCGTTGGTAAGCAGGCCAGGAAGTTCCAAAACTTGGTCAATTGTCGATTACCTCTTCGTTCGCATGATTGTGGAGGATTCATCGACACTGATGGTGACCTCCATGGACCGGGCCGTGAAGCCAACCATAAAGCGGTAGGCATCACGGTGGTTTTGTTTCTAAATCTAAATTAAGGAACTTCATATTGAAAAAGGTTATATGGACTTGTGATTTGTTCATACCATAAAAGTTCAACATTTATTGTAGTTGAACTCTGTCTATTGGGAAAGAAAGTTTATACCATAGACCATCATCATAGGAGTCACACAAGATTTGACCACACCTTTTGGTTTAGTTTAAGAACAATACTCAGGATTCAGTTTAGTTGAAACCGTAGGAGAATAGAATTGGTGTATAATGTAATGGATGTATTAGCCTAAGTCTTAGGACTGAATATTTAGGGGTACATGACATCGAGAGAAGGTGCCTCTCCTTTACATAGGATACAGATATAATTCTAATCTACTCCCTCTGTCCCAAAAAAAGAGTCAATTCTTGTTTTTCAAAAAGTCAGCAATTTTAACCTTCACTAACTATATATAACATATTAATATTTATTGTACATAGTTAGAATCATTATTGATAGATCTTTGAATATATTTTCATAATAAACTTATTTAGAGATACAAATGCTCCATGTATTTTGTACAAATCTAGTCAACGTGACCTACACGTATTTCATAGCGACACTTTTTTAGACAGAGAGAGAACCTTGACTTTGGAATAACAAATAGCTGTTTTTATATACGTTTGTCTTTGGCATTGATATTACCTTCGATAATCCTGAAACGGCAGTTGTGGAAAAAAGGGAAAAGAAAAGGAGATGAGCCATGCGCCCTTTGGGACGATCTTACACGCAGCAGTGCCACTGATTCTGAATTACTAATCTCTAAAAATATATAAAACCAGCAATTTATTTTAAATGGATCCATGGTCTTATTCGTTTGATCCAAAGTTCAAAGGGATAGGAGGATTGGATTATTAATTCCTTCGGTTGGATCTAACCAACAAGCCCAAGAGGACCGCGGAGCAACTAGAGGTACCGCACGACCAACCCTAATCAGTGTCTTCATCATGCATCCTCATTGACACATACATCCCATTGGATGGGGGTTTCCATTCTTCTCACCATCTATGTCCTCGGCCAACAATCTCCTGTGTGACTAATCTCCTCTGTAGTCACACATCGGATCGGATCCAACTCTTTTTAACTCACACATCGAATCTCCTGTGTAACTAATCTCCTCTGTAGTCACACATCGGATCTGGCGCTTCCATAGGCCCAGGCCCACTGGAGCACACATATCAAGGTCTGGGCCTAAACTCAACCCAAAAGACTAGCCTGATAGGTGAGGACTGCCACGCTTTATATGCTGTGCTCCTCCACCATCGATTACCGATGTGGGACTAACCCAACAAAGCAGACGACGTCGGGGTTCTCTGATCGAGCTCACGATGCATGGGGCAGTTCACATCGACAGGTGGAATGTCCTGGTAGTCGGCCACTACCAGTGCCGCCCAGAGCTCCACACAGTCAAGCACGCCTTCCTTCACCCACTCCATTGGCTCCCCCGTCGTCGTGCTCAGGGCCATGATCCACGTGGTCACCACGAAGCCAGAGCTAGAGCGCTCGCACACACTCGCCCTCAGAGGCACGCCGCAGCAGCAGCGGTGGTCGATGCTCACGAACCGCACTGCCGGAGCGGCGCCCGGCGCAGCTCCGATGCTGGGAGATGATGGCGCAGCGCGCTGGGCACCGACATGCTCAAGAGGACAGAGCCGGCAACGTGAAGTGTATATGTCGTCGTCGTCATGAGCCGATGAATGCTGCCACAGGGGGCGACGGTGGTGGCCGGTTGAAGCAGATGGAGGAGATGGCCGGCCCTTGCGCGGCCGAGGGAGACGCGCAAGCGCCGCCCCAGTGGTGCGGGACCCCGCGGGCGGTCTTGTCGCCGGGGACGAGGGACGACATTGGCGGCGGTGGAGTCGCTGCGGCAGCCCCAGCGTTGAGAACCATCCAGCCATGGTCATCCGCCGGAGCCGAATCCGCCGGAGCCTGACCCGAGGGTTCCATCTCCCTCCGCGGGGTTACGTTGGACCGGTGACCATGTGGCGGTGACTTGGGACGAGATCAATGGAAGAGCAGCGTCGTCGGCTCTGACGATGCAACGGGGGCGTTCTCGGTTGATCATGCCGGAGCCGGACCTACCCAGCAGACCACTGGCGTGCCTCGTCGTCATCAGCAGCGCTTCGTACCTGAAATTCGGTTGTTCGTGTACACGTACGGACGATGGCGAATTGGCTTGGCGATCGAGGGAGCTCAAGGAAAGATGGCTGGCTGCTGCTGCGGCGGCGGCGGGCGGTTTGCCTTTGCCCCAGGTTGATCTGTTGATGGCGATGCCGCCGCCGTAGGTACGTGTGTCTATTCGAGTCTCCTGCATCCGCGCGTGACAGTACGTACACCTGAAATTGGGCTGGATCGTGTGACTTTCTTTGCTTCCGATTGTCAGCCGAGCCCGGCCTGCCCGGAGAACATGACGGCATCATCCATGTGGTGTCACCGTGCCTAGGTCACGGCCCAGGTAACTGCGCCGTTAAGGGCCCCTTTGGCTCCACCGGGGAAACAAAGGAGAAACATAGGAATGCCCACGCGCATGAAAGAGAACGCAGTTCAGTTCCAGAGGAATCCTTTCGTTCCTTCGATCGCCTTTGGCAGCGCTCCCCACCCTTGCGCGCTGCTCCGTCGTCTTCCCCGCGGGTGTCCTCGTCTCCCAGCCTCCTCCACGGCCTTCTCCGCGCCCTCCTCCGCGGCCTCCAGATCTGGGGCGGACGCGCTCCGTTGCGTCTCCTTCGCTGCATTCCTCCGCCCCGGCCTCTCTCTCTCTCTCTCTCTCTCCCGGCGACGGGCTCTCTCTCTCTCTCTCCCTGAGCGACGCGGCCAGCGCCAGCGCGGACGGCGACCGGCGCACTCCTCTGCCTCCCCGCGCCCCAAGCGCCTCCGCCTTCCGGCAAGGCGGGAGGGATCCGGCACGCGGCCACGGATCCGCTGGATCCGGCACAGCGGCCGCGGATCCGCCGCTGGCCGCTACTCCTTCTCCGCCCGGCGAGGCGCTGCGGAGGGAGGCGGCCTCGCCCGCGGGCGGCGGGCGGCGGGCTCGACGCGGTGCTCGGCTCTCCATCCAGCGCCGCGGTGGCCGGGTCGCCGGCATGTGCTCGTCGTCGGCATGTTACCTGAGGAGACGCTCTTCCTGCACTCCGGCGTGGGCCAGCGGCTGGCGGGTGAGCGCAGTGCCTCGGACTTCGCGCAAAACAAGAGCTTCGGGCGGATTTTTCTTTCCTGTGACGCTGTGAGGGCGGCGAATCCTCCTCCGTTTCACCTGTGGCTTCCTAAAGGCACGATGACGTCACCATTCCTATCCCATTCCTATTCTTGGTTTCACCTCCGATTCACCCACGTTCCAAAGGAGGCCTAAACCATGCCGTGCCATGTTGCTGGGGCCCAGACACTCTTAAGGAAATTCAATATTATAATCGAAAAATATCAGACCACATCCCTAAAATCATGCCATTCCCAGCCCGGAACTATGGGCCACTGGGGCCTAGGCATGGACATAAGACAGGGACAGGCCATGCCGCACTGGGTCTAAGCCGTGCTTTTTCCCTCTGGGCCCGCGCTAAGTCAGGCCAGCGGGCCTAGGCAGTATGGATAAAAATGGTACGGATATTTATCCGACCGTTCGTTCGACCGAATTCATTTAGAGGGGTTTAGATCTGTCCGTATCCGAGTCCGGATATTCAACATCCGGTACCGTATCCGTATCCGAATACTCAAATCGCATATTTATGATGTCGATATCCAATCATATCCTATCCGGTATGGATGACACTATCCGTATTCGAATCCGAATCCGGATAGAAATATGAAAACAAATATGGTATCAGTGATATCCGTCCGTATCCGATCCATTTTCATCCGTCCGTATCCGATCCATTTTCATCCATACTAGGCCGTTTGGACACGTATAATCTGGATTTTTTAACCATGCGATCGAGATATACACAAGGTTCTAAATGTCTGTAGCTTTTGCTATTTTTAACTATATATAGCTATTTGAAAAGATTTAGCTATGTTTTTTATGTACAAATTAGTTCTTAACTGTCGCTATAGCTGACAATTTAAAACCTTAGATACACATCATCAGCCATGTATTAGATATATACCAAAGTTATAACCAAGCGATTTTTTTTTAAAAAAGAGAAGTTATAATCAAGCAAAAGTCAAAAATTAATAAAAAAAGGTATAACCAAGCGCGGCTGGCTATCCGGAACCGACGTTCACGGCCTTTAATATCTGCAGGCTGAAAAAAAACAATATTATGCCCCAATATTCCGCTGCTCACATATCCCGATCCATCTTCAAAACTTCTCAAAGATGAAGCGACGGCGCGACATGGATACCCCAATCAACACTACTAGGGATCCCTCTTCGTCGCCGGCACCGGCTGGCGCCGACCCACGATGGGCGATACTAAACTGCTACCCCTGCGGTATCCGCGGTGCGGATATTGACGGCGACCGCGTCATCGCCGACGCAACAACCGTAGCCGAGTCCCGCACCTCCACGGGCCGACACTTCCGCGTCTCCTTGGGCCTCGCGCCGCCGCCGGCGTGCTCCTTCCTCTACCACGCCATGGTGGGCAGCGCACCTTGTGCCCTGGACAACGACACCGAGTTCTCCACCCCTTCTGCCGTCGACGACAGTGACGACGACGACGACACCGACCGGTCCCCTTCTGCCGTCGACAGTGACGACGACTACACCGCGACCGGGTTCTCCAAAGTAGTCGCGGCCCACGGCGACTCCGTCCTCTTCCTGATGACGACCGGCGACGGAGGCGACTACTTCGTGTACAGGGCCGGCGGCGGCGCCTCCTCCCGGTCGCAGCCGCCGCTGCTGACTCTGCTCCCCGAATGCCACATCCCTTACCTGCACCAGAGCGGTTATTACCGGTGGGACAACGATGACAGCCGCAGCCGCGCATTCAATCTGAACGACACCGGGATCCTCCGGCGCGGCGAGGACGACGACCTCCTGGTCGCCCAGCTCAAGGTCCCGCTCGGGGAGCCACGCGACATGGCCGAGCTCTGCGTGCTGCGTATAGGTAGCCGCCACGGCGGCGGCGGCGGCTGGGAGCTCAACAAGGCTGTGCCGATCGTGCAAGAGCGTGGCGGCGGCAAAGCCCACGTGCTGCGGGATTGGTGGGAGATCGTCGCCGTCATCCCCGTCGGCGACCGGTACCTGTGCTGGCTCAACTACCTCACCGGCTTCCTCGTCTGCGACATGGCGGACACGGCGAGCCCTCCCAAATTACGGTACGTGCGGCTGCCGGCCGAGCTCGTCGGGGACGACGACGAGGAGGCCAACGAGGAGTACACCAGCAGCAACGACGACACACCTAGCATGAAGTTCTCCCGGAACATGTGCGCCGCCGGCGCCGGCGCGGTGAGGCTCGTCAGCGTCGATTCCCGCTGCTGCTGCGGCGGCCCTGGCTCGAGCACGTGCAAGCGATCCCGCTTCGCGTTCACGGTGACCACGTGGACGCTGAAGCTGAGGACGGCGGCGGCGGCGGACGAGCCGATGGCGTGGGTTCAGGACGGAGTGCTGGACTGCGACGAGCTCTGGGCGCTGCCGGAGTACGGGAGCCTCCCGCGCGTGCCACTGGAGTACCCCGTCGTCAGCTCCGACGACCCTGACATCGTATGCTTCAGGGTCCGCAGCGATTATGGTGGCTACCGTGAGGATGGTAAAGTATGGCTGCTCGAGGTTGACACGAGGAGGAAGAGGCTGCGGTCCGCCGTCCCCACCACCATGCCTCATTGGAAATTAGACTCTGAACATATTCAGGCAAAATTCCGTTACTAGCTAGAATGCAGAACATCATGTATGCGTGGTAAGAAACTAGAAATTTCATGTGTGTTTAAATGGAGTGACCATATTATATGTCAGTAATTATTGATCAATTTTTGTCATTATGTATATTGTGAAAAAACTAAGTTTATTACTGTTGGAAACAAATATGGCCCTGTGGCTACCAATTTTGTGTCGGTTTCAAAAGTCCCCGACAGAAAAAAATGCAAAATTTCAGTTTTTCTTTTGGTGCGTAACAATAGAGGCTAGGAAATAGCAATTACCTTGTCAGTTTTGCTAGGCATAATGCAATAGCAAATTATCCTGTCAGCCTTATATCAATGAAATGAGTGATTTCTAGAATCCGTGCCAGTTTAATTAACTTTATAGAAAGAAATAATATATAATATCTATAAAATAAAATGAGTATATTATGAAAATATATCTATGACAAATCTCATGATAATAATTTGATAATGTTGTTGATGTGATTTGAGCATAATATGTGCAAAATAATAATAATAATAATAATCACGTGCAAATGGTGCCACAACTTTCACGTTGGCGCCTTCTATACAGCAAAACATATAATAGGATGTTTTTTGTGTCAGTTAAAATTTGTTATGTATTTATGAATATAATTCTATTTGTCTCATTAAAAAATGATTGTGAACCCTATGGAGGAGAGGAACCATGCATGGAGGGCTTGGAGCTGGGGCAAATTACGTGCAGTTATATATGGAGGAGAGGAACGAGAAAGAAATGGGGAAGAGTGATCCAACACGCAGGAGCAATTCTGGACGCTTGGGCCTTGGCCAGGTTAGTCTGCTCGCTGCTACCAGTTGGTAAGTAGGATTTTGGTCCAACTAGAACTAGAAGTAGAATATATATACATATACAAAATGCACTAATAAGGAAAAAAAGATTGTCGTACACAATAAAAATTAACGAGGTACTACGTAGTAAAAAGTATGAAAGTAAAAAAAATAAATAAAACAAAAAAGATACCAATAATTTATATACAACAAAACTTATAGATACAATAATATTCAACAAAACTTAAAAGTGCAAGAATATTGTTGGTTTTAAAAAATGGAAAAACTAGGATAGGATTATAAGGGCAATGGAAAATAGAATGAACAAATGTCGTCTAGTAATATAAAGGGCACCTCAGGAGATTGGGAAGATTATCGAAGAAGGAATAAACTCTACCTATTATCAGGGTGGGAGTTTTCCTTCAAAGGTGGCCTCGAGCGTTTCAGTCGTGCCCACCGGAGAAGAACCCACCGCTGAGGTTCCTCGCTACACCTTGCGTTCCAACTCTCAAGCTAGCCTTCTCGTCCACTCTCCCCAGAGATCTCCCCTTCGCCAGCATCATAACAGTAATTGATGGCCACATAAATGCTACAATACAAGTATGACTCTAATTCTAGATTTTCCAAATGCTCCTAATGTTTAGTATGTAGCTAGTATGTTATGTTAATGGAGAAATTAATCATGCAACACAATTAACAAAGCTCCAAGAAATGGGTTTCGTTGAGACACAAGAGAACATCCGAGCCTTGCCAGCTACCGATGGAAATGTTCATGCTGCAGTGGAGCGACTTCTTGGAAAGATGGGCCAGAATATGATGATGATCGATCATAATGCTACTAATAATTAGCGTTTTTATATTAAAAAACAGTTAATAACGCGATGAAATTGCAAATGTAGTACAATAATTTGAGTGAGCAATCGAAGAACGGATACATTTTCTTGGACGAACAAAATAATGCGTGTTGTCTGCTTGTCGCTTCCCATTATTGTGCATACCTATGCCGGGCAAATAGCCGGCGAGGACAGGAGCTAGGTAGCGTGTACCAACTCTCAGCTCAACTGCGCTGCTGGCAGTCACCCCCGGGCCCGTAGTGGTGGGAGACCTCCCAGACCCTCTTCCAGCACAGCGCGCAGTACCGTGTCTGGCACCCCCGGCACACCAGCAGGTTGTTCTTGCCCGTCTGTTAATCAAATCAAAATTAGTACTACTAGATGATGATAGAATGAATTCATAAATCCAGCATGAATCCATGCAACAATGCTCACCTTGGGGCGCTTGACGCCACAGGTAGGGCACGAGTACTTGATCGCCCGAATCCACCCGGGCTCCTTGAACTCGTCGTCATCGTCCAGCCGCCTCCGGCCGACGCGATCGAACAGCCCGCACTCGCCGCTGCTGAAGTGGCCGTAGCCGCTGATGGCGCGGCCGCAGCGGTAGCACAGGAAGGTGCCGCAGCTGGAGCAGACCATCTTGTTGCAGCCCTGCGTCTTGGCGATGGCCATCTTGCACGACGGGCACTGCCGCGTGGTGCGCAGCACCTCGCGCAGGCTCAGTAGCTCCTCCACCCTGCGCTGCTCCAGCCGCCGCGCCTCCTCCGACGAGCTCTGCCGCCGCTCCGCCTCCTGCTCCGCCTCCAGCAGCAGCTGCTCCACCTTGTCCTCCGCCGGCACGCAGCCCAGCCCGAGGTGGCGCCGCTCCCCGCACCGCGCGCAGAAGGTGAAGAAGCACGCGGCGCACTGCGCGTCGTCGCCGGACGCCACACACGCCGCGTTGCACCGCCGGCAGTAGGCCACGTCGGGCATCGTGTCTAGCGTCCGGCGCAGGGCCAGCGACTCCCACCGCGCGTACAGGTCACTCGTCGTCGTCGGCGGCGAGCAGCCGACGCAGCACGCCCGGCGGCAGCGGCGCGCGGCACGACGTGTCCGGGCACGACAGGACCGTGACGCTGCCTTCCTTCACGTGGATGCCGCAGTAGGACTCCATGCACTTGATGCAGAAGGAGTGGCTGCAGGGGAGCTGGATGAAGTTCCGGCCTACATTTTTTTATTACATATATACAAAGACGTCAAGGAATTCTTCACAAACGGACTACATACAATTCAAGACAGGGCTGATGATCTTCTGCACTGTACCGCACCTGTATTTTCGCTGAGGCAGACTCTGCACTCATGGATGCTCTGATCGAACACGTCCTGCGACCTCTCCTCGCTGTAGCGGCGCATCAGAGGGATGGTGGAATCGAGGATAAGCCTTCTCCCTATTGCGCTTTGTCGTCCATCTGAACCAGAACAACCGACAGAGCTTGCGGCGGTGGCGGTGGCGGCGGCGGCGTCGGCGTCTGGACCCAACACCAACACCATCTGGGGCTGGTCGTCATCCGATGAATCGATGATGGAGGACCAGGACGCGCCGCTGAGCCAGTCCGCCCACCGGTACACCACCTCTTGCCCCGGCAGCTCGGCCCAGATCTCGTCGAGGACAGAGCAGAACGCCGAGACCTCTGGCTCGTCCAGCCACTTCGACGCCACAACGAAGTAGGGGGCGCGGGTACTCGGGTACGATCGAGGGAGCAGGCAGGTTAGCGTTATCGGCGGCAGATGCTCGAGGCTGCAGGCGTACAAGAGACCGTCGTCGTTGGCTTCCTCCTCGTCGTCTTCGGCTTCGTTGGTGCGGTCGACGTTCATGTACACCTGGATGTCACTTTCAAGTTGATAGCGTAGAGAGATCTGAAGAAGGGGAGAACATGAAGCAAGGACATTTGCATTGCATCAGCATGTACTATAGTAAGAAAAGTTGCATAAACTGCACGAGTCTTAAGGATACATGGGATGGGAAGCTCCAGTTATTATTACCTGAAAAGCCCGAAGGCCGTTGATATTGTCAAAGATGACCATGTCATCCCCGTAGATGGCTTGCAGTGCCAGCAGCTGCGGATCATCCATCAATCACATGATTCAGATGAGATCACAGCATCAAAGATGACCATCAGATGCTTCTGTATAATATAAGTATACTTTTACGCAACAACTATCAAACATCTCTGGCAGTATGGGCATCAGTTTATCTTGTCTTGATGTAACTTGTTGCAATATAATAACATATACACTACTGCGATAGGGCGCAACTCAAGATTCAGTAGTCTTTCAAGACTCGCGAACTCATGGACAATATATAGAACCAAGATTTAATTTTAACGATGGATGAACTGAAACCAAGAGAAAAAAGAAAAAAAAAAAGATAAACGTATATATCGCGCCATCGGTTACCTCGTCTTCCTGTATCTGGCTATTGGCCTGAAATTGCTCCTCTGAGACTGAGAGCTTGTCATCAACACGAGCTGTGGCAGACATGGCCTCCAGCCGCGCCACGGCCTCTTCCCGTGCCTCCCAGTACCTGGCACTGACCTCCCCGACCTGCGCCGAGGACGACGGCAGTTCCAGTGACATCTTCCAAATTATATCCCGGCGACGAACCGTGCCGGCCGCTAGACGATGACCTAGCTTGGTGAATTCTTGCCCAGATGGCTCACGCCGGCAGGTCGCATGTGTGCATAGCTTGCATCAATTATATATGTGAAAAATAATACATACTTGCAGGGTTATGTTAACAGTCGTCCTGTATAAACCGGACTCTACTGCTCCTGGTGATAACAGGCAAGATAGATGACATCGTGCACGAGTTGTACTATCGTACGTTATCAACGAGCAAATTTTTTGAACAAGATATTCCGAATAATTGATCGATGGACGGATTCACAATTCTTTAAGAGCACCACCTTGGCCCAGACTCTAGGAGGCCAGGTGCAGCCTTGAGGTGCAGTGGGCGGGCTATTTAAGCATCTTGAGCAGTGTTATCCAAAACAGGTCTTTATAGCCACCTATCCTAATACTATTTTTTTATTTTTTCTCCAATAACACTACCTCAAAGAACTTGCAATACCTAAAACAAGCCTCCCAAATCTATACTAGTAGAAAATATATTTTTGTGAAAAAAATACTCTCTAATAATGTGTTTAATGGATATCTAAATGGAAATGTATCTAGTGCAAACTACTTCTCATGAAAATTCGTGCAAACCATGGTAAAAAAAAAGTCGCCTAAATTAACAAAAAGTCACACATACCTTGTAAATATCTTATCCAAACTCGATTTTATTTGTGAAATATATAAATAATAAATTTTAAGCTAGAAGGTTGTCTAGATGATTTGTTAGAAATTTATTATTTTTATAACTCATAAACGAAGTCGAGTTTGAACAAGATATCTTATAAGGTTGTGTATCATCATATCATTTACATGTGTGATTTTTGAGTGAATTTAGATGATTTTTTTTTGCTATGGTTTCCACGAAGTTTTTACGGAAAGTTAGTTTGCACTAGATAATGCTCTTAATATAGATACCCTCTATTCTTGATTTTTCACTAGGAAAATTAAGATGGATAGTGAGAATGACTCTCTAGGCTAGCCACTAGAAATAGAAAAAATGTTGGAGACTACAAAGAAACGTAAAATGATTTTTACTCAAGTCACTCGATCTCTATATATGATGATTTAGAGAGTAGATTTTGGAAAGCTCTTAAAGATGCTCTTACTTGCTAGATCCAAGAACAATTTGTTGACAGAATTAACGCCTCTGTAGCATATTAGTGATATGATAATGCCTGGATGTGGAACTTGGTCATGAAAACAAAGAGAGCAATACATGACGCAGATTAGTGATATGATAATGCCTGGATGTGAGAATAAGTCTGTCATCCCATTCCTTCGGCGCCACGGTGCTAGAACCCTATAGCAATGCCACAAATGGTCAAGCCTTCCCAACTCTTGAACCAACAACCATGGCCTCCTGGTGGCCGTGTCCTGGTCAACGACAACGAAAACAACATCGACTTTCCTGTGGATTCGTCCCACAACGTTTTCGACCCACGGTCCCGAACCCCAGGCAACTATTGCCCCGGCGGCGAGGCATTTGCAGCAGGTGGTTAATTATTGGGAATTTGGGACTGTGTACGGCCTCGTCCTCGTCTTCTTCCAACTCGACCGTGACATGTTCCAGTTTCCAGGTGTTTCAGTTTATCTGAATGGACTCTCTATTATAAAGTCAGGAAGAGTAGGGGCTAAGAAATCTTTTATTTATGTTTTACAACATTGATTATCATTATCCCCTGAAAAAAATATTGGCTGCACATGCCTGTGTCGACCCAGTGGCGGAGGCAGGAGTAATATTTAGGTGTGGCAAGGTTTACAATGCAAATATAAATATAAAAAATTTATAGCAAAATACACCAGCCCAGCCACGGAGACACCAGATACAACAGATCAATATGTGCTTCGGACGTACTCCCTCCGTCCCTAAATAACTGTCGCTGCGTTTTCCGAGAAGCAAATGCCGATAATTTTAATAAATAATAAATATCATCGATTAGTATCATAACTAGTATCATCTTATAGCAAAATACACCAGCCCAGCCATGGAGACACCAGATACAACAGATCAATATGTGCTTCGGACGTACTCCCTCCGTCCCTAAATAACTGTCGCTTCGTTTCCTGAGAAGCAAATGCCGATAATTTTAATAAATAATAAATATCATCTATTAGTATCATAACTAGTATCATCGGAAAGATCTTTGGATCTAGTTTTTTAACAAAATTATTTGAAGATATAAATATTGCACATATTTTCTATAAATCAAGTCAAACTTGTGACATGTATCCCACAACGACACTTAAAAAGGGACGGAGGGAGAATACCATTTTTATATTATCTACATATTTTAGATAACGCAGCCGCCACCGCCGAAGCTAGACATGGTTCCGCCACCGCCAAAGCTAGCCATAGCTCCGCCCATGCCCGTGTTGAAAATCCTAACGCCGCCCGTATCCTCGTCCACACGCTTCTTCAGGAGCACGGCCGTCATCATCGGCAAGCTCGCCTCCACGAGACCGCCACCGACGCTGGCTTGGTAGGCCTCCTCCTAGCTCTGGAACGCAGTCCTCTTCATGCAAGCCACGTGCAGGTACCCGTGCGTGCCACCGTAGCCCCAGCGGTACGCCCAGAACTTCCTGGCGGCGGCGGCGCCGGAGGACGAGCTACGGCGGCGCGTTTTGTCGCAGATGACGCAGCGGTGCTTGCCGCTCTCCCAGTAGAGCTGGACCACGTGGCCGCCATGGAAGGCGGTCTCCACTTTCAGCGCCGCCCAGGTCGGGTGGAGCCGTGGAATTTTGGTTTATGATTTTTATTTTTTTTAATATATGTTTGCTGTATAGAAGGCGCCAACGTGAAAGCTGTGGCACCATTGCACGTGATTATTATTACTATTATTTTGCACATATCATAGCTGCACAAATCACAGCCGATAAAGTTATTACTCCCTCTGTCTCTAAAAGAAGTGATTTCTATTCTAGTCAATTTTTTTTTAAACTTTAGCTGAACTTTTAGAAAGAACCATTAAAATTTATGTTATCAAATTAGTATCATTAAATTTTTCATAGGACATATTTTTATAATATACTCATTTTATTTCATAGATGTTACTATTCTTTTTTTATAAAGTTAGTTAAATTTAAAAAAATTAAACTGGCATGGTTTCTAGAATCACTCTTTTTAGTGATGGAGGGAATATCTATAAATCTCCATGCGCGAAGTATGTGAACAGACAGGAGAATTTGCTATTGCACTATGCCTTACAGAAAAAGGAGAATTTGCTATTGCACGGGTGCAACCTACCTGTCTCGTTTACATGTCTCCCTTCCGTGTCTCTATACACATGGAGACTATATTGACGTCCTCTCAAGCTAAGGCCCACACAGATTTTTCCATCCACGTCCACATGGAGCCGCTTATTCCATTAGTTGACTTTGTTCTTTTCTCTATCTTCTTCACTGGAAAGTGGAAACTGTTCGTCCAGCATCTACGGCGTGAGAGGCTGTCTCGAGAGCCCAGCGGCTTAGCTCCGATGGAGATGCATCAGGACTGAGCGACATGCCCATCCAGCCACGGCCCACGGGTGGTCACAGGTGCAGCCGTCGACGTCGTCCATGATTCGCGTCGTGGCCTCCTGCTGGACCGTGACGGCTTTGTGGTTGGCGTGAGAGAGTGCGGCCGCCTACACCTCCCGCGGATCGCTGCTGCACCTGAGAACGCATGGCGGTGGCGAGTCCAGGAAGTTGAGGTCCGCGCCCGCGGCAAGCCGGCAACCGCAAGCCGAACGGAACATGCGTCGAGAAAGCACACGGGCCTTCTTGTCCGGCGCGTCGCAGGAGCCCAGCTATATGCGTACACAAAACATTTTTAGTGGCGGTTGACAATCTATTTTCACTAGCGTTTTTCCCAACCGCCAGTGGGAGAGGCCAGTGAAAATGGCCGATTTCCACTGGCGGTCAACCAACCGCCAGTGGAAATCGATTTCTACAAGCGGTTCTCTTAAGCAACCGCCTGTACAAATCGCTGTCCAGAAAGCAAGTCGCGCATTTTTTCGCGTAAAATCGCGCGCTACGCGGCCGTGGGGGTTCGAACCCGCGACCTCCCCCTCGCGCGTACCCTCTTCTACCACTCCACCCACACGTCACTTCTATATCCCAGTTTTGTTCCCACATATTATACAAACCCGACAGAAAATTCAATATTTGAGGGCCTAAATGAATTTAAATGAAAAAGTGGTGAACTACAAAGTTTCATAACTTTTCGAGATCTACAACTTTCATTTAGAGTGTTTCTCCATCCGAGGTCATTTGCAAAATTTGGATTTCAAATTTAAAAATTTAATCTGTAGTTTTCCATAAAGAGATAATTTCAAATAAAAAGTTGTCAACTACAAAGTTTTATAACTTTTCGAGATCTACAACTTTTATTTTAGGAGTTTCTCCATCCGAGGAAGTTTGAAAAACTCAAAAATATTAATTTAGAACTATTTCTACTGGCGGATCTGCTAGTGTCAAGAGAAATCGTTTGTGTACTAGTGGATCGTGGCTGTTGGGCAGCTGGATCTCCGACACCCACTTGCGCCTCGATCAGCACGCCGTTGAACTTCTTCTCCGGCTCCGGCGATGATGATATGCCGCTAAACGCTGCTGCGGCGATGGTGCGAGCTGAATAGCTGCCGCGTGCGGTGGTAGCGACGAAGGAGCCGCAGCGTGCCTCCAATTGAGGTTTCGAGCTCTCGACTCACTAATAGAGAATAGACTTTTGGATTATACTAGTGCAAAGCACGCTCCTGCGCGCCTAGCGACGCCAGCTCAGTATGCATGGGTAATTTTTGTCAAAGCATTGTATGTATATTTTACAAACATACATACTGAAAAAAAAATAGATTAAGAGAGGATTAAAAGCACAGGCTGGATAAGGATCATATAACTTTAGTAATATGTCTACGCCATGATACAAGGTTCATATATCAAATTTACACAATTGTGTGATCGAAGTGTTTAATGAAAGTACAGGTTCGTGATGCTAATAAGAAGTAGCAAATTCATCTTGCAGCCAATAAATCTTCCCAAAACCATTTAGGTGACTAATAGCAGCAACTTTCTTGAACGGCTGTGTCAAACAATAGGAAAAAAATTGATTATACACAAACAACCGCCTTGGGCTGTTGGCCTATCCTCATGTTCAACATAAGAGGGAGGGATAAATCACAGCACAAGGCAAAGAAAATACTGAACATAAAAGTTGCAGCTTATATCTTTTCAGGATCACCTAAACATGAATATAATAATCTAAGCAATATCTACTATGTGCGGAACCTTTAGGTAATCAGGAATTTTATCATCCCCTCGAGCATATAGATTTCTTTAAAGTTGACATACATGCCTTTTAAATACCTTGTAGAGCTCCAGCTTTCCAGCAATCGAGCACCTCAATTTATAAACTTTTGTTCTGAAGCTTGCGGCATCTCTTTCTTTTGCATGTATCTCGGCTTGGGGTCATCGATGGAGGCCATCTAGTCTGCATTGTACAAATATAGAGAAAAGTGGAGTTTCGTTATAGAAATGCACAAGGTGTGTATATTTTTTTCTTTGGTGGCATCATGTACAGAACTGAAATATGCAGAGGGAGATACCATATGGCTCGATATTACGCACTGGATTTACCTGAGAATGTGAGCTGCTAATCCAAATCTGCAAGGCATTTGCATATATCAGATTCATGATATTTTAATAGAAGGAAAGATTAATGAAAGAAAACAGAGTTTATAGAAGTGCAGACAGGTAGCTGCTGAGGATGAGGTCTGAAGGGATTTTGTTGATAAAGGCAATTTCCAGTCCTAGACTTGTTCCCTTTGGCTTCAAAGGGGGGTTGCTGGGCTTGCGAACTGAACCAATTGGTGTGGCGGTGAGGGTTGCTAGGGTGTCCAAGTGAGGAAGTCTTCGGACTTCTTGCATATGTGATCAAAAACTTTGTTGTATGTGGCACTTCTGCATTCTGTTATGTAGCCTGTATATGTAAGAAAGATAATGCACATTTCAGCAAATTAATAATAACTTTCTAGATTTTCAATTGGTGGGGTACAACTGAAGCTTAAAGTGTATTTCGCTGCATACTGTTAGCATTGTGTTACCTGCATACTCTTCTTCAGGCAATGGATCAAAGGCCGGGACCTATGTATAATCATGAAAATAATACATTATAAAAATAATCACCAAGGTTCAGGAAAACATGGCTCTAGTCAATGGACTGAGCACTAAGTTTTTTTTGAAACAAAAATGGCAGGAGTCTTGCCATTGAATTGTAAAAGAAAAGAAATCTTATGATGTAGAGCGTGCAGCATCATATTTTGAAAGAACTTCTAGCCATACGAATAGACAGAGAGTAGATTTTAGTAAGTTAGTTCTGGCTCAGGCTTAGCCTTGCGAAATAAGAAGATAAAATTATTCGGCATAGACGATGTGAGGTAAGTGTTTATATTTGTGGGGGTGGGCAGGCAGCAATAAAATAAAATATGCAACTGCCTTGGGAAAAAATAGCATTTTCGACCACTCAAATCTGCAAGAGGTCTGAAGTAGAGGTTCACTGATTAGGAGATAGCTACAATTACTTGTTTTCAGTTTCTTTAATTGTGATATATGTGCCAAATGGCCAAGTCACAAACAGAAAGCTTGTATAAAGAAAATCAACAACGTAGGTAGGAATCGATAATTCTATTCTCAGTCCATATGCAGAAGACAGTTATTGAGCCTGACATCCATGAAGAGCAACTTATACTGTGAAAACTGAGAACACGTAGGAAAAAGCAAAGTTGGCACAACTAAACTTTTTGTATGATGGAATGGAAAGGAGGTCACCTGATCCTGTGATTAAAACAAGAGCAGGAACATTTTTTTTCTTTCTGATTGTTGTGCACATTAATCTACCAGAAATGAATGACTTTTAGGCCTCTGTACAGCAAATAAATTAGTTAATGTTCATGCTCACCCAATATGCTTGAACAATCTGATAGGAATGACATAACAAACTGGATATCCATCATACTGCTTCAGGGAAATTGAAAAGCTAAAATATTAGCATAAAAGCTGCTGAGACATAATAGGAAAACTGAAACCAAACAGGGCTATTCTTCTGATGCATATGTGCATCCTATGTTTTTCGTACAAAGAACAGGGCTGCATACACTGGCTAGTGTGCAATGGCATCATAGATGCAGGCCACAATATCTCTTTTTAAATTCAACAACACCATTTTGCCTGAAACAGCTCCCTATTTTGTTCAAGTCCCTAGCTGCATGATGTTTGGCCTGGCTTCTGCAACTAAAAATTGCGCAGCATGAGAAGCCTTTTCTCTTTGGTATAGACTATATTACGACTTTTATCCTTACACAGATATAGTATTCAGATAAGGTATGTACCTTTTAAATGTATATTCTAGAGATCTGTAAATAGCATCAATTATTGCCTCCACTGCACAGATTGGAGGGACCAAATCTATCAAAAATAGTAAGGGAAAAAATGGAAGCAAGAAACATTTGCATGTGTCCTCTTAATATTAGCTGGAACCTATACACCATAGATTGAGTAATAATTTTTCTGTAGATGTTTTTCTCATAGCCTTGAGTATTGAAAACATGAAGAGCAGTATGGCATTATTAGAAAAGGACATACCCAGAGGAACAAACCTGGTATGACAACTATGTAGAAGCAATTGTGATTTCTCCATCCTGCAGGTTTATCCGAACCCCCTTCACCTGAGAAGGCATGAAAGGACACCAATTTTTTGAATCAGGAAGTGTTGCTCAAGATCCCAATAAAAGAAAATTTTTACAAATAGATGTTGTTTCTGAAGCTGGTCATGCATGCTGGTGTACCCCTGAGCTCCTTAAGAGTTACCTAAACCCTGATGCCTTTTAGATCTATTTATTTAATTGCTCACAATTAGCATAGTCCAATGTAACATGTACAAGGCAATCTCAATTTCAACCCTGCTGTGTAATCTAATGATTAAGAAGAATTGTGTAATGTAATAAATGTTAGAGGATAATGGATCTAGCTTAACAAAACAAACAAAAGCCTCCTCTTTGGCAGAAAATGAATCTCTAGATTCAGTCCTCTCCGAAATGTGGACCCAACCGGAAGCAAGGCAACAAAAGTTCTAGATCAGCCGATAATGCAGCAGCTCGAAGCTGTCGCCGTTGTACACCAATGCTAATCAACTGACAGCAAACAGCCCAGGTGACTCATGTGCTAGATGACAACAGTCAAAGGTTGGTTAATCATAAAGAAAACTTTGAGAGATACCGGCTGCCGCTCTAACTTAGACCCAAGTGGAATGAAATTGCAAAATTTACCCGAAAAAATCCATGAAAAATCAGAACTTGTACCATATATTACCTTAAGGGCATTTGAGCGAGCACATGGTGGCCATCGTCCCTGTCGACCTCTAGGCTAGCAGCAGGAGCAATGGAGGTTATCTCAGGTGAAGCACACAGAGAGACGTGAAACCCTAGGCCAGCCGTGCGTGGATCCGCAGCTCATGGGCACCGTCGCGTGCCGCCAGTAGCACCGGCCCAGCTGCCGTTGTCCGAGGAGGGAGGATTAGGACGATGAGGGAGGCCGCAGCCGCCGCGCCCCGATCCTAGCCGCCGCCGTCGCCCTGCTCGCTCGGGAGAGAGGGAGAGAGAAGGACAACGTACGCTGTCACCGCGCCATGGCCGGGGACGGCCACCACCACTGGGGCGGCCAGTCGCCACGCCGGCACAAAATTGGGCGGAGGTCGCCGTCGCCCTCGCTATGCCGCGCGCCGAGGACGAGCGAGTGGGAGGGAGGGGGAGGAGAAGAGGTCAGCCTCTGCCGCCGTCGCTATGGCCAGAGAAGGAGAGAGGAAGTGAAGGAGGGGAGGGAGCCGCCGCTGTGCCGCCCGTCCGGGCGCCGTCGCCCCTTCCGCTCCCACCTCGGGAGGAAGATGAGAGAAGGAGGTGGAGTTTTTTTTTTGGTGGAAGCTGAAGCTGCTCCATATATATTTGGATTCAAGAAGCGGGCTCCACAAAGATTCTATTAGAATTTAATAATAGAATTAGCTTCTGAAAGTTTAATTAGCTTCTAATAAAATTAGAGAAGTCAAATCTCAGCCATTAAAGGCCCTAATCAGATGGCCCATATAATTTGGAGAGGCGTGGACATAGGTTCTATTTAGGAGCTTGTTCAGGTTTAACATCTTAAATGAGATTTTGGTTTTAGTCTCAAAAAATTTTATGTTTGAGAGTAAATGGCCTTTAGTTGTGGTTGGAACAACTAATCTGGACTCAGGGGCGGAGCTACAGGGTATGCCAGGTATGCACTGGCATACCCTGCGTTCCGAGAACTATACAGAGTATACGTACGTATTTGAAAAAATAAAAAAATGCCGAGAGGCCGGACCGCCGGAGAATAGCAAAAATGAGGAGAGGCCGCGACGGGAGTCTGGGCTCCAGAGGCCCACCACGCGAGTACATGTGCAACGCCTCAGATTCTTCGACTCCCACGAACAGTAATCCTCCAGCCGCCGCGGATGACTGACGCCCTGATCCGATCGTCAGCCTAATCGCACGACCACTACGGCCACTCCGGCGACGGAGGCACGGAGCCCCCCGGCTCTCTCCATTCGCCGTCTGCCTGCCTGGATTGGCTTAGGCTGCGAATACGCATCTACGAAATTGCGAATATGCATCTACGAAATTGATTCCACTGAGGTTTTTTTTTTTTTTTTTGCGGAAGATTCCACTGAGGTGAGATTCAATCTATTATGCTATTTGGCCTCTTCCACTCATTGTGTCTTCCCCCGTAGAATTCCTGACTACTAACGTCATCATGTAGAGTAACGAGACATGGATTCGTCCCAACATCAGGATGATTGAGATTCATCAGCATGTGAGTACTGTTTCTGTAACCTCATTTGAGAATTTAATCTCCATAGGGATGATTTATTTGATTATTTGGCATTGTGTTTTTTAATATTTGTTGAGCTATGTAGAGAGAAGCGGGGACATTTTGTATCTCTATTTTAGATAGAAGCATAAATCTCTTTTGGATGATTGTTTAACCACTTCGGCTCAGAAATTTTTGGATAAAAAAGTATGGGACAATTAGGTGGAAGGCCTCAGAAAAATGTATGTTTAGGTATCGGGCCTTTTTTTTGTCGAATTTGGGTGGAAGACCTCGAAGTAAAATTTTCTTAGGTTGTGGGCCTTCCATCCGTTTTTTTGCTGTTGACGGCGTTAAGTGGTGGGTAAAAATACGATTTTGCCCCTGAGTAAAAAAACAGAATTTCTATTGTTTATAATATTTTGAGTAGATGTATATATTTATATTATGCAATATATAACAGCATGGATATATATTTTGCGCACAGTTGCACATATATTGTATTATTCAATATTAATCACATATATATATATATATATATATATATATATATATATATATATATATATATATATATATCTCACACCCTGAACCATTTAACTATTGTCACAGCCGCACATATATATCTCACATAACAGCATGAACACAATATATATATCCACACGTATAAATCCAATCTCAAATAACACATATGTCCAATCTCAGATAAATAAGGTAACACAAATGCATAGTTCATAAATCATCACAGTTCAGTTTGCAATTCACAGTACAGTTCACAAAAGCATAGTTCACAGATGCATAGTTGTCACATACAGAAGGTCACATTAAAGTGGCATATACATAGAGCAAATACATATTGGTCTCACATGAAAGTGGTCACATTGGTCTCACACACAGAGAGAATACATCACAAATCAAAGACTGAGCCTTCTTTTGCTTCTCGTGCTCATGGCAGGGCTGCTAGGAAGTGCTTTCTTGCTTCTTGTTCCCATGGAGGGGCTGTCAAGTGGCACATTCTTGTTCCCATTCTGTACGGCTTTTTTCTTTGGAAGGCCTAACTTCTTGTTGATGATTGTCCGCTTCTTTTTAATTTGAGTAAGTCGATGTTCAACACGAGCAATAGAAAGTGCTTCGGGCTGATTTGACCCACTTCTTGACCTAGAAATGTTATATATCGACAATGGTTTAGAAAAGAAGGGAAACAATTGAATGATTGTAACTTAAGTTTACAATTAGTAAACATACGATTTTGAACGCCCAGAGTTGGAGTTAGTTTGGTTTCCCTTTGTCTTACTTGAAACCTCCGCATCTGTGGGTCGTGACAATGGTCAAATGGTTTAGGGTTGAAAACAAGATGTGATGGTACAGAAATTGCTGCAATATATGGGATACCTTTTAGAGGCTTCAGGTGTACATTCCTTACTTCTCTTCCTTTTTTTATTAGATGTTGTTATAATGTTTTCACTACGGTCACAAAGATGGTATTTAGAATCAATCATAAGTGCGAAAAACCAAAAGATAAAGGCAGGAAGTCCAAACCTAATGGGAAATGTCATCGTCGCCGATGGTGCACCTTCCTCCAAGCACATGATGGAACTATGGGCAGTTTTGGTGTTCCTTGCCTTTTTCTTTTGTGCTTCCCTGAAATAAGAATAGAATAAATACAAAGCACATACTTACAAAAGAAAAACAAAAATAGTAAAGAAATGGACACATTATTACTTGATAGCTTTCATAGCTTCAATATCTTCTGGTCTGCCCCTCTTGCAATTATGCCAATGATGTCCATAGTCCAAGCAAATGGGGCATTGGTGCTGCCCTTTTTTCTTTTTCTTATCCCCAGTTCCCTTGTACCTTTCAGTTTTAGGCCTACCAGCTACCTTTATCAATAAAGGTGGGTGCATGAAAAATCCATGGTTAGATTCAGGCCATTGAGACTTGTCTGGCATAGGTGGAATAAGCTCACTATATGCAACTCTGAACCTCTCAACTGAGTAGTACAAGTCAACATATCTCTCTATTGGTTCATCAAGGGAAGTGATGAATGCTAGTGCATGCCTGCAAGGAATCCCAGAAACATCCCATTGTCTGCAAGTACAAGACCTCTCCTTTAGGTTCACAAGAAACCGAAATCCACTTCCTCCCATTATAGTAACTTCAGCTAACTCTTCTGAACATTCTAGCACTTCCAAGTTTCCTTCTTTACTCTGCTCATTCAATTCATTTATTATGTGGGGGAGAATCAAGCCATGGAGTTTCCTCCCTATTTTCCTTCTATTGTTCCACTTGGACATGAGCATTTGTCTTAGCTTGTCCATGAAATCATCTAAATTCATGGACTTGTGAGGCTTCATCCAGTTGTTAAAGCTTTCTACAAGGTTGTTGGTTACATAGTCTACCTTGCAAATGGTTTGAAAATGGCTCCTTGACCACAATTTTTTGTGTGTTCTAAGTAGCCATTCTATTGCAGCTTTCTTTGCAGTGTGCATAGCAGTCATATGTGTTGTGTAACCATACATGCTCCATGAGTAAGCTGCTGCCCAAAGGTGCTCATCAAACACCTTACCATGATACCTTTTCTTAAAGTTAGTCACCAAGTGGTACATGCATTCTCTATGTTCAACAAATGGGAAAACCTCACCCACCCCTGCCATCACAGACTGTCCAGCATCAGTACAGATGGTTAAGCCCGGTGGTGATCCTATGGCCTCTTTAAGGTGACTCATGAACCAAACCCAATTCTCAGTAGTTTCTGAATCAAAAATTCCAAAGCAAACAGGATACATCCACTTATGGCCATCAACAGCAATTGCACTAGCTAGTTGCCCCTTATACTTGCCGGTCAAAAATGTACTATCTATTGCAAGGTATGGCCTACAAGCAGCAAGGAACCCATCTATGCATGGTTTGAATGCTAAAAAAAATCTTCTAAATCTGATCTTGTCATCTACCAAATGATGGTCAATAATGACTAAGCTACCAGGGCAACTTTTCTCAACTTGTGCTTTAAACTTGAACAAATTATCAAAGCTGCTGTCCCAGTCACCATAAAGGTGTTTCAGTGCCAAGTTCTTACCTTCAAACACTCTATGATATGGTATAGTTGGCCCATGGTGTTCTTTCAATTTTTTCACCAATTCCTTTGCACCCAAAGTTGCATCCACTATGAGAAAGTCCTTCACCTTTTCACATATCCAAAATTTGGTTGCATTTTTCACCTTCTTTGAGTACCTTCTAGTGGAGCAGTTATGAACACAAGGGTTCCTTTTCACCTATACATAGAGTGAGCAATATGAGACAAACATGTAGTGAGCAATATGAGACAAACATGTAGTGAGTAATATACAAACACTTACCATTATAGTGATGTCATCCTTAGTTGTAGAAGCAAATATCCACCACGGACAATTCTCTCTATCCCTCATTGAACAATATGCCCTGTACCTCTTTGGTCCACTCTTTTCCCTAATGAATTCAAAACGATGTTTGATTGCATGCTGAGAAAGTGCCACTTTGAACGTGTACATGTTTACATAAGTGGAGCCTCACATCATTGGTGGATCATTAGGATCATGCTCGCACTTGGAGTATAGCTTTGATCATTGCATTCCTCCTCATCCTCCGACTCCCCCTCCTCCACTTTCATCCTCATCATCATCAACAACATAGGATGGGTCTTCTTGAACTGGCCTCTGAACCACACCAGATAGCTTTGGGTTGAACAATGTCAAGGTACAAGGTTTCATCATCAACACCTACATGTTCATTATGTGGTTCAGGGTTTCTTAGGTACTCATTCTCTTCCTCGGCATTGTCATCCTCTTCCTCAGCATTGCCATCCTCTTTTGATGGTTCCTCATCATCACCAAAATCCCACTCTGTGACAGGCTCATATGGATCAGAAGGCCCTCGGTACACAACAAACATGGTGACAACCTTTCTCTTCAAATGTCTCTCAAACATAACCATCAAATCTTGGTCAGTTTTTACTTCAGGAAAAGATTTCAAGCCTTCATCATAATACTGAAAATGAGCTAGTTCCAAATAAGCAGGTGGGTACTTGTCTACCACTGAACTATAGAAGTCCAAATAATTTGTTTTGTCTGAATCAACGACCATGTCAAAAGCATAACAGGAGAACTCTTGTCTACACTTCTTACGGTTGCCTACCAATTTAATTTCCAGCTTGAAACTAGTATTCGGATCCATGCTGTCATTCAAAAATCGAACTAGGGTTTAGAAGACCATACATCTGTAACTACTGCTATGAACACAAAAATAATTGAACTCACTCTTCTAGCCGGTCGTCTTCCTCGTCGCAGGGAGGTCTTGTCGCTGGAGGTGCTCGTCGCTGGAGGACGTGTGGCTCTCCGCTAGATGAAGGACAGCCTTGGGCGCTGGGCTGCTCCATGAACTCCTCCTCTTGGTTAGCCTGGGGGAGCCGCCCAGCCCTTGCCTCATCCCGACGGGGGGGGCTAGCTGCGCTGCCGTGGGGGAGCTTCCCCGCCCTTGCCTCGTCCCGCCGTGGGTGCTGGCAGCGCCGCCTGGGCGGCAGCGCCGCCATGGCCTCATCCCGGCCGAGGGCGCGAGCCGCGCCGCCTGGGGCGGCCGCGCCGCCACACCACACCACGGCCGTGCGTGCTGGCCGTGTGTGCGTGCTGGCCGTGCGTGCTGGCCACGGCACCACTGTGGGCCGCCGCGTCGCCCTGCCCTCTTCTCGTTCCGGCCGGCGGCTCGCCGCGCCGCCTGGCAGCAGCATACTCGCCTCGCCGGCCGGGGTGTGGCCAGCGCAGCCCTGCTTCGCCGAGCCGCCCAGCCCGGCCGCGACGCGGCGCCTCGCCCAGCGTCGTCGCCGCCTACGCCAGCCGCACGCCTGGCGGGTGTGGCCTCGCCTTGCTTCGCCACAGCGCCCGGCCAGACCGCCTACGGGCCTCGCCTTGTCTCGCTTCGCTTCAGTGCCAGCCGCCAAGACGCTACAGCCTCGCCCCTTACGCCCTCGCCGCCCGAGCCCGGCCGCCTGACGCTGCCACGACCTTCGGCCGCGCGCCGCCGGGCCGGCGCCGGCCACGGGGAGGCGCCCACCGAGCGCGCCTGGGGGACCGCCCGGATCCGTCCGCGGGACGGATCCGGCGGCCTTGGCCCGGCGGCGGTAGCTTCACCACGGCAAGCGATGGCGGCGCCAGTGTCGCCATTGCTGTCGCCCTTTTTTTTTTTCTTCACTCCGAGCACGAGCGATGGGGGCGACGACTTCCGGCCTGCCTCGTGATGTGTGAAGAAGTGGAGGGCAAAATCGTCTTTTTCCTTCATCTACAGTGCAAACCCTAACCGAGGAACCTCACGGAATGGACGGAAGGACCACGAGCAAACAAATTTTTGTTTCGAGGCCTTCCAACCAAATTCGAAAAAAAAGGCCCAATACCTAAACCATCATTTTTCTGAGGCCTTCCACCTAATTGTCCCAAAAAGTATATTGTAAGTTTCTTACTCTATTTTATGCCTATATTTTAAAACTATTTATATTGCAATTTGTGGCCATTTTTAACTTAAATCTTTGAATCAAGCTTTGTCATGTTATTTAGTGTATGTATACCAAATTACATTGCAAATTTTATAAATTTTTTACCGAATTTCTAAAATGGTTTCACCGAATCAAAGTAAATTTTTTTATGGCATACCCTAAACTAAAATCCTAGATTCGCCACTGTGCGGACTAAAGATAACCTTTTAGCCCCGGTTCATATCACCAATGGGGATTAAAGGTCTTGATGCTTTAGTTCTAGTTGGTAATACCAACCCGGACTAAAGTTAGACCCTTTAGTTCTAGTTGGTGTACGTTACGAACTGGGATTAGTCCCGGTTGGTGTTACGACTAAAGGTCCCTTCAGAGTGATTATAAAAGGATAGAGTATCTTATGTATATTAGATGTGTGCAGGAGTTAAGATGGTAGAGCACGCGCAAGGGCTAAAGTGGGAGGTTTTGGGTTTGCATCGCATCTATCTTTTAGATGCCATCCTTCACATGTGATTGGGGGTGACAGAGGGACGGTGGCTCCATTTACTCGAGACATGCGGTGCGGAAAGAGAAAATAACATGGAGGAGAAACGCATGGATGCCGTTTATACACATACGAAGACATGGATGGGAACATGAGATGGAGACACACAAGCCCAGCCCCGAAAGCCTACAACTCTTGCTACCCCCAAAACAGTTTTTTTTTGGTAAGAAATATCTTCTTTTTTATATATTTATATGTATGTAAATCTCCAGTTCCTTAAGAAACGTAATAAAAATCATATTTTAATGTAAAAAAGATTTCTTGTCCTGCATGTGTTGTCCTCCTGCATGCACATGCAGCGGAGCATGCTTACCTTCCCTACTTTATTATCATTTAGACGTGGATTATCCCATTCATGCTATATCGAGGACTCAGAGATCATGCTGTGGTTAAATTTGCTCTATATGCACTACTAGAGAAAAGGGTTTTAGTCCAATAGCATTAGTCCCAGCTAAATTTGGACCCGGGACTAAAAGTAGCTTTAGTCCCAGTTTTATCTACCAACTGGGACTAAATCTATTTGCCAACGTCTATGTCAGAGGTATGTGCAGGCCTAGGAACCTTTAGTCCCGGTTTGTAGACCCAACCGGGACTAAATGTTTCTTTTTCTCCCCAGTTCGTGGTTGCAACCGGGATAAAAAGATATAGTCCCGGTTGTTGTCTCAAACTGGGACTAATACTTGATCTTTAGTCCAGGTTTTAATAACAAACTGGGACTAAAATTTTGAGCATATGTACCCGCTTTCTTTCTCCCCCAGCCCGAGCTTAGAAATTTTTTATGGTGGTTTTTTTCTTCATTTTTTTATAGTAGCTAATAATGGTGGATTTTTCTTTATTTTTTTATGCCATTAATTTGAGATGAAAACACATACCTTGATAAGTTAGAGCTTACTAGTCCATCAACCCGTGCTCTCGCACGGATTAAAATTTTAGAAGTAAATATTTATATTAATATTTACTCTTAATTATATTTGTTCCTGGCGAGTGCTCATAAACTATATATTATTAGGTTTAGTATATATTTTTTATAATGAAAAATATATCATGATCATAAGAAAGACGTGCACGTTACTAACTTTCTACAAACCATACAAATGAAGACACCTATATATAGATCTAAATGGGAAGCTAAAATATTAATTCACATTATTTCGATGAATTTGCTCATGCATGATTATAAAGTAGCAGTGCAATCATCATTACTGCACCAGAGTTGACCTATTTTTTGTGATTGGAGTAGAAGTGCACTCACAATTCATCGATATAAATACCCAAAGCATGCGCAACCAAAGTTTTGTAACTTGAACTACAATATATAAAAGCATCCCCAAACTTCTTCCTAAAATTTACTCTCTAAATCATCATTTGAAGTGTGGTTTGGGTTAAAAACACACTTTCTTATCTTTATACCCTACAATAGTTTTTCTATATCTTGTGCGCACTTTAGAGAGCCATCCTCACTCCATCATTGGCTACCAAGAAATCTATAATAGAGGATGTCTATGTTTGGATATTCAATTAAAGAGGTTGTTGGAGGTTAATTTTTTTCATTTAATCATTATTTCTATAAATTAAGAAAGATATAAATTGGTGTTGCTCTAAGACCAAATATTTGGATTTGTTTCCTTTATAAAATAGTAATTTTGCAACATATAATACCATGTCTCTTCTTAATCACATATACAAAATAACACAATATATAAACACCCTTTTGTGGAATTTCATAAAGTGATTTAATTAATTCATTTTTTTTATTTTGAAGCCACTAATAAAATATTAGATGATTATGTCTCCTTAAATCCAAAAGTCCTAAATTTGAATCGCCCATATCCTCATATATAGGGTAAATACCGCAAATAATGACCATATGTCTTGGGGTTTCATAACGTGGTTTAACTAATTCATGTTGTTCTAATTTTAAGCTTGAATATATAAAATAAAACAATTAGATCTCTGGTTCAAGAGCCCTTCAAAACTTAGCCCATATAAAATAAAACAATTAGATCTCTTGTGGATGTAATTTTATCAAATAAAATTAAATGCCTGTAGAATTATCTAGTTGCCTAGCGTTATCTAGAAAAGAATCCGGCCCATGTGCTACTACGATGTTTCTCATGTTTCTGTAGTGCCATTAGTTTAGCCTAAAATAAATTGTGCGTGTATCCATATGCTGCAAACTCATCAGGTTTAGACTAGGAAAAAATGTTGGAGCTAGTAATTTGCCAACAGGTTTTTTTTGCTGGATCAGACTATGATACCTTTTCACCTTGAGACTTGGTGGCTCCTGAGAGATGTCTTCTCATTGCAAGTTGCCAAGTTGGTACAATGGAGTAATACTTTTTTTTTAATTTAAATCACAATAATTTAAATCTCCATGTGTATATAAAAGTGCAGTTCAATATGTCTGAGTATTTTGTTATCAGCAGCTATTCTAGCTGCAGAAAAATTTGGTAAATACTTGTATGTGTTGATCTGAATGTACAATGCTTCATTGTTGCTTACAATTTACTGCATTTCATACCTGGCCACATAGACACTGAACTATATATGATGTCTGGATGTTTTTTTTTTTGATGTGATGTTCACACTTATAAGAAAGGATACAATCTGAATTATAAATGGTGTCACTGCAAATTAAGTTTGGGCAGTTTCAATGGTTACACACACAAATTAGCTGCTCACCTTGATGGTATTATAGCTTATCTATTTTAATGTGATTTTTCTATGCCTATTAGTACCTTTATTATTTCAGTATGTTCTTTAACTTGCATTACCTTGCAGCTGTGTTCTCAGCCTATTATGTAACTTCATTCAATTTGCGGTCATGTAGGAAGCTTTGGACGCATATGTTGTAATGAAGTCTGTATCCAAAAAAGTGGACAACTGATGCAATGGATTGGAGTAATACTGAACATACTACCCTCATACTATTGGGTTCTTTTGATCCAAACTAATGGATGCTAGTCTTATTTCACTAACCGACTACCCCTTGGTGTAATATGTATGAAGAACTAAAAGCGATGTAGATGTTAGGACTTATGTTAGTTTGCTATGACTATGAGACAGTATAGTATTTCAATGTAAATGTTTGAGCACTCTGTATGGCATTTCAATATATTGGAATTTGACTGTATTTGTATTGGATTACATTTGCATCATGCATTTGGAATGGATTGAGAGTAAAACCATATTTCATGACTTGTTTTGCCCTCTCATGAAATATCTGGATTCTAATAGTGATTAGCAGCGTATAATTCGTATACGAATAACTAAATTAAATTGAAATTAAACTATAAAGAAAAAGGAAATGAAAATAGAAAAATGGCAACACTTTTAGTCCCAGTTTAGAAAACCAACTGGGACTAAAAGAAGCTAGGCCGAAGCAAGGCCTGGCGAACCCTTTAGTCCCAGTTGGATTTCCAAACCGGGACTAAAGGGTCCCCTTTTTAATCCCGGTTGCCACAACCGGGACTAAAGGGGGGACCTTTAGTCCCGGATTGGCAATCCCGGTTGGCCAACTGGGACTAAAGGGGGGTTGCCAACCGGGATTAAATCCCATTTCTCTAGTAGTGATGGAGATTATATAAACCATCAAAAGAGGTGTGGACATATTAATTTGGAGTGACAGATGGATTCTCAGAAGCTATATCAAAGATGTATAGATATTAATTATTAGTAGACATGGATTCTCACATCCTACATTGAAGACTAGCTCGTTGACATTAATATGCTCTATATGGAGATGTATAACAATCCATCCAGAGAGGTATGAAGATATTAATTTGACTGAGAGATGAATTCTCACATGCTATATCAAAGATGTATAGACATTAATTATTAGTTCATATGGATTCTCACATCCTACATCGTTAACATTAATTATTAGTTAAACATGGATTCTCCCACATATGCTTTATATAAAGAAGACATGTAGGTGTAGGGTAAGATGCACATTCATACTGATTTTTGGACACTCGGCCCTAGCAGCTTCAAACCAACAACTCTAGCAATGTTTGCTAAAGCATTTTCTCGACTTCTGATCATTGCATTAACTATTACTACGCTTACAATGCTTGCCCAAGGCAAAAGCCTTGTGGCTTCCAAGGCAGAGATTATTATTAAGTGCATGGATAACATAAAAAAACATCCCCCATACGAAGCCCCAAGTCGTCCATGCATCAACCTAGTGCTTAAAACTAACTTGCCCAACATCTGTCCTATCATTACCCCTAAAGATGAGGAGATAATAAGTGTGGAGAGGTTTGTTAGTCTTGGACGTCAATTTGGACAACAATTTATATCCGGTGCCAAATGCGGCAGTAAGTGTTTGACACCATCTCATTTTTGTTAATTATAAGAGTCTTTTTATACTGCTATTATGTCATATCATATATGAAATGTTTTTAAGATGACTATCATATGTAAGAAATATGACATGGACTTTTGTTTGCAGCTTACACTATTCCATAGCTTCTAGGGCCTGGACAGCACATCTATGGGCGCACCTGGGAAGATAAAGAAAGCTGTAATAATAGAATAAATATGTGCATTGTTCCAGTTTAAGAGCCTGTTTGTACAAGAGCTGATTTCTAGCTAAAATTAATACAACCCAGATTTAAGTGAACTTATCCGTGAAAGACTATTTTGGCATAAGTGATGTTGGTGTACTACGTTAATTAGTATATTTGCCTGTGCTAATGCTACACATTATATTAAATCTAAAGTTAATTATTCTATCAAATTTGAAGTACTCATTAAGATCCAATTAAGAACATACTTCTATGGCTGCAAAAAATGAAGAAATGCACGTTAAAAAATCATAAGCATACATTTTTTGCAACTGTTAGAATTGAGGAAATCCCTAAATCTATTTTTCCCTACTATTGAACATAAGACACCTATGAGGTATGGATGCGTCTCATATTTGAGCAATCGAAATACATTTTTTATGAGTTATCATGGTTTGATATATATATTCCCTTCCCTATCCACTTGTAGAGAAGATATTTTCCATGTATATTGCAAATGAGATTTCAAAAGATCAATATGTATATAAAGAAATCCAATGTACTGACAATAACAATTAAACATGACACTGGAGCACATGTATATGAAGGGTTCCGCCGGTACACTCTTTATTCATCCTTAAATATAGAATTTAGATATTGCCTTTCAGTCTCAGGTGTAAAACCAATGAACGAGACATGATCGCACAATAGCAACTATAGATCACATGATTAGAGTACAGTTATGACCATCATCATATTCTCGCCCATATCTTTCGAAGAAGTCGCTCCACTACATCATGAACATTTCCAGCGGTAGCTGGCAAGGCTCGGGTGTTCTCTTGTGTCTCAAAGAAACCCATTTCTTGGAGCTCCATTAATTGTGTTGCATGATTAATTTCTCCATTAATAGAACATACTAGCTACATACTAAACATTAGGAGCATTTGGAAAATCTAGAATCGGAGCCATGCTTGTATTGCAGCATTTCTGTGGCCATCAATCATTGTTACGACTCCGGCAAAGAGGAGATCTCAGGGGTGAGTGGAGGAGAAGGCTAGCTTGAGAGTTGGAATGCAGGGTGTAGCGAGGAACCTCGGCAGTGGACTCTTCTCCGGTGGGCGTGGCTGAAACGCTCGACACCACCTTTGAGGGAAAACTCCCACCCCGCCGATAATAGGTAGAGTTTATTCCTTCTTCGATAATCTTCCCAATCTCCTAAGGTGCCCTTTATATTATAGGTGCACTTCTTAAAATAAACCAATCTTAACCTGTAACAAGTAACAACTCTAGTGTGTCCCTGCTCTAATCCTCTCAATCGACCAGCCTAGCCATGGTTCACCACCAAAGAAATATAAATGAGATTTATCCATTGATTTTTCCTGCATGTCAACATTTTTCATTGAATACACAAGCTTTCACAGAGAGTACCAACTGCAAGCAGGCAGTAAACCTAGTCTCAAACTGCACTTCAATGCATATATGACCTGCCTGCAAAATAAACTGCATCTCAACATTTTTCCTGCATGTCAACGTTTTCTGGACACTTAGTTTTTGCTTATAAAAATGAAACCATCTCTGGCTAGCATTAGTCCATTTATTTCAGCCGATCAATGTTCAAGACTATGGACTTTTGTGCAAATTCTTCCGATCCTCTTGGTAGCAGCAACCTTGATGCCAAGCTCATCCTACCAGTCTGTTGATGCAACCAGTACTGTCATTTCATCAAGCACCTTTCGTGCAAGGTGTTGAATGCTCTTCTCCAGATATCCATCATGATTATTCACATGGGACTTTTATCAGGGAGGCAGAGCGCACGGGGAAGGCTGGAGGACAAGCCCCGGTGAGGCTGCTCCTACTAGCAGGAAGAAGCTCAATCACATGCATCGCAGTGAGCTAAAGGGGGCGAGCTGAGCGTCGATGATTGGTTGTCGCACGACGGCAATGGTCATGTCCGTGGAAGCGACCATGACTGCGAGGTTTAAGACTCTAGATTCTCTAGGAAGAGGCGGCCAAAAATCTGTGAATGGTGCCTCTTCCTCCCCCACCGAAGATGTGACCGACGAGGCTGCAAGAGGAGGCGGCGGCACAAGGTAGTAGGCGGTGCATGACGAAGGCAACGAGCAGAGGAGGGCACAATGTCAATTCGTGTCTTGGGCTCTTGGTGCATCGATGGTAGGGGCTGAGAGGGAGTAATGGTGTCCGGCGCCGCGTCGACAGCGCCATGCTGGGGGTCACAGGTCGGGGGCTGCAACCGCCATGCTAGGGGTCATCGGTAGTGGCGTCCAGTGCCATGCCGGCCATTCCATGCTAGGGTCATAGGCTGAGGGCTGCAACCACCATGTCCATGCCTGCTTTTAGGACCCGCCGATGCTAGAGAGGAGGGCCGACCATCGTTAGGGCTTTGCCACGCTTTGTTTGAAGGCGGTGCATGAGAAAGACATTGGAGGCAAGGGTGAGGGGTGTGGGTGAAGGATCGGCCCCCGACGGTTCATCATAGATTGGATCGACGATAAAGAGGCTGGTGAACCTGACCGATCCACAATCAGACAGATTAGATCACTTGCTCACTTGATCTAATGGCCAGGGCGTTAACGGGTGATGTTGCACAATGGTTTGCCCGTTTTTGGGGCAAAAATTGTAGATAGAGATTTGCCTGGCATAGGTATGCACAATGGGCATGCATTGATCGTCCAAGAAATATACTTCCTCTATTTGTTTAAGTGTCACATTTAATTTATCCTAAGTCAAATGTGTTCAATTTTAACCATTGATTTTAAAAATTTATATAGTCATCATAAAATTTATATTTTTAGATATAGAATTTATATATTATGAAACTATAAAGATTTTTAAAAATGGTTGGTTAAAACTTATAATGACTGACTGAGGACAAACCAAATGTAATACTTATTAAAAAGTAGAGGAGTATCAGTCACTACTACAGAAATGGTCTTTAGCATCGGTTGGGAAACCCCCTTTAGCACCAGTTCTCCAACCGGGATTGCCAATGCAGGACTAAAGGTCCTCCCTTTAGTCCTGGTTATGGCAACTGGGATTAAAAGTAGTGCTTTAGCCCTGGTTTGGAAATTCAATTGAGACTAAAAGGTTCATCAGGCCTTGCCTCGGGCCAGCTTCTTTTAGTCCTAGTTGGTTGTTCCAACCGGTATTAATTAAAGGGATTTCTCTTTTTTCTTTTTTTCTTTCTTTTCTTGTTTTATTGTTTCTTTTCAATTCAATTTATTAGGGTTTCAACTTAGTTATTCGTATATAAATTCTATGTTGCTAATATACATTCATTGTTCAATCATTATATGTACACAAAAATATATGAAGCTATATACATAGAAAAGAGAGAATATTTAATTAATTAATTAATTAATTAATTTACATCTCCATGCATGCATGGAAATAATAATTGTATGCATGGAACGCATACATCCACAAAATATTGTTTTCGAGTCCTTCTCATTTCACTCCATCTAATGTATGGTGCTTTCGACGGTGTTAGTGCTACTAGGATAAATCATGGTATGATCATAGTTGTACTCGCTAGTGGGAGCTATGACTTGTCCATAAAAATCCTGAGATTGCCTCTTGGATTGCTTGACCTTGTCCCAAGGCATTTGCATTGCAATCAGCACCTGTTGGTTGCCAAAATTACATTAGTAAATGTATGCTTTAATCAGATAAAGAAATTGATTTAACCAAGCTCCAAGATAGGAATCGTGAGAAGAATATTTGCAAGCTCTTGACTGGCTAATCAACATCAGTGAAAATAAAGATCAAAAGGAAAATAAAATTTCAGGTTTTCTAGGCTAATGTCTAAAGGAACAGGTAGCATAATTGCCTTTTTGTTCCTAATCCTTCAGCTACTCCTACAGTGTGGTTGTAGCTCCTATAGAATTGATGGTTTTAGCTCCTAAATTGTTATTCTAAGATTGCACTAGTCCAAATCGTTGCTAACTAATAAAACTGGTGGTTATAGCCCTATATATAGTGTGGTAGAAAAACCAACAAGAGTGACTAACCTGAACAAGAAATCTTTGTTCACTCTACGGAGTTGAGAATCCCATGGCAAACCATTTTTTCTGCATTCAACATCAAAACTAAGCATAGAAATCATGGCAATGTATAAAAATTGCAATCTGCATAATAGTCTTCTAGCACTATGTAAACGAATGAAGCTTTGTCAAATACAAGATTTCCCGTGCAAACCAGCACACAAGAAAATAATATGATTGGGTCACACTAAGATGAAAGACTGAAGCCATCCAGAGATACACAAGAGGACATTTGATTGGACAGAAAAGATTTAATCAACTTGTAGTAATTTAGCAGGTCACACATGACATATATATTTAAGGGCAGTAGCAATAATTCAGCGGGAAGATAGAGATCAGATGCATACTGGAGCCGGTGGCTTCACAGAGATAGAAATACTTTGTTCCCATCATTACTGCATCTAAGAAATATGCTTTGTTCAGCAAACCAAGATATACAGTTGGATTTGGTACTCTCTAGCAAGATACTGAAGTTACCTCAGAGCAATAGAAAAAAGAAACTAGAAAACTGGCATCCATCGGCACATTGATTAGCAGAAGAACTTTGATCAAACGTTCATATTTGAATAAACAATGAATTTACGAAAATAGGTGAGTTCCACCCAATTGAAGGCTACAAAATTATCAATATATATAAATATAGATGCAACAACTAAGTACTAATGCCTCACATACATATTCCACGAAATCAATAGCAATTCTACAGGATTAATGTATATTTCATTAGTCAATATAACTTAACCCTAGATCCCCAATAAATATAACCAAAACTACGACAGCAAAAAATTCAAGGTGAAGACTACAGATATAACAGCTAAAAATTCGGAAAATCTTGGCCCCTTCAACATGTATTGGTTAAATAGTACTGATTTCTCAACATGTATTGCTCCTGTAAAGAATCAATACTACTCATATTGACAAAAATTCAACTAATATCTCAAACTGATTTGTCAATATGAGTAGTACTGATTCTTTAACTAATATCTCCTGTAAAGAATCAGTATCAGCCTTTAGTCCTATTTTGTTACTAAAACCTGGATTAAAGATCAAGTAGTAGTCTCAGTTTGATACTACAACCGTGACTAAATATTTTAGTCCCAGTTACAACCACAAACTGGGAATAAACAGAAATCGTCCCGATTAGATCCACAAACCGGGACTAAAGGTCCCTGGGCATGTGAAAGTTGCTACCATGCTGCTGCCATAGCTGTTGGCAATTGGATTTAGTCCTAGTTGATAGACCATACTGGGACTAAATCTTTCTTTAGTCTCGGATGCAAATTTTACCGGGACTAATGCAATTGAACCAAAGCCCTTTTCTCTAGTAGTGAGTTATTCGCTCACTTAAATTATTGTACTACATACATATCACGTTAGTAGTTTATAAACATATAAAAACGCTAATTATTAGTGGCTTCATGAAATAGCTCCAGTTATTATCTATCTATCTATCTATCTATTTATATATGTGTGTGTGTATATATATATATATATCCATTATATATTATATGTATAGTATTAAAGAAGAAAATTTTTTCTTCCTTCCTGTTTAGACATATTTGTTCAGAGTGAGATAGATTCTCACGTGCTATAAATTTTTAGTTAGATATGGATCCTCACATCCTGCAATGAAGACTCGTTGACATTAATATATATGCTCTATATGGAGATGTATATAATCCATCCAGAGAGGTATTGAGATATTATTTTGTAGTGAGATGGATTCTCACATGATATATCAAAGATGTATAGACATTAATTATTAATTAGACATTGAATTTCACATCCTACATCCAAGATTCATTGACATTAATATATATATATGCTCTATATGCAGATGGTATACAATCCACCCGGAAAGATATGGAGATATATATCAAAGATATATATAGACATTAATTATTAGTTGGCATGGATTCTCCCACATCCTACAACGAATACTCATTGACATTAATTAGTAGCTATACATAGATTCCCACATGCTTTATATAAAGAAGATATGTAGGTGCAGGGTAAGGTTCATATCCACACCGATTTTTAGACATTCAACCCTAGCACCATTCAACCAACAACTCTAGCAATGGTCGCTAAAGCATTTTTTTTCGCCTTTTGATTGTTGCATTGACTATTACTATGCTTACAACGCTTGCCGATGGCAAAGTCACTCTTGCGGGTACCAAAGCAGAAGTTTTTCTGAAGTGCATGAGTAACATAAAAAAACAACCCATACCGAGCCCCAACTGTTGCATGCATCAACGTAGTGCTTGAAACTAACTTGCCGAGCATCTGTCCTATGATTGACTCTGTAGACGAGAGCCTAATAAGCGTAGAGAGGTTTGTTAGACTCGGACGTCAATTTGGACAAAAATTTACGTCCGGTGCCAAATGCGGCAGTAAGTATCTGACACCACCATTTCATTTTTCTTTAATTATAAGAGGCTTTTTATATTGCTCTTACGTTGTGTCATATAAGAAATGTTTTTAAGTTGATGTATCATTTGTAAGAAATATGAGATGGACTTTTGTTTGCAGCTTACACTATTCCATAGCTTTTGGGACCACCACTACCATGGATTTATGGGTGCTCCTGAGAAGATAAAGAAAGCTATAATAATCTAGATCTATATATATAATAATAATAATAAAGAGGCAAAAAATTTTTGTCTATTTTTATTTGATTTGGCCTCCTGCATTGGTCCATGTTTTTATTGCGGTTCCTATTACCATCCGCTGCTCGTACTACACTCCGTACAAGGGTCCCAACAAAACTATCCCATGGAAACACGTCATCACACTTAATACATCAAAAATAAAGATCAAACTCAACCCATATTCCATACGATGCCTTCCCTGTTAGGGAATCAAGATATCAAGATCCAAATTGAAATAGAGGAAAACTATAATAACTACCTAAGCTTTTTAAGATTTATTTAGATAAATAAATCTGTAACTATGTTATACATAATTCAGTGAGTATGCAATTTTTACTACAGTTCAAACATACAATAAGTAGGCCACCATAAAAATTTCACCCTAATTGGACCATAGAAACTACATTATAAATTATTCCTGTTAATTATAGAAAAGCATAGGCCTGAATCATATCTACAACAAAAAATTTGTTCTAAAGCATACAATATTATATGTTCAGTGTATAGATCTGCTCATGTGGAGTAAAAAAAAAAGTTGATTTTTCAATTTTATGAGTTTTCTATGATTTACTATGTTTTTGGAAAGATTTAGCTAAAATAAATAAAAAATAAAAAGACAAAACGACCTTCTAAACCACTTTAGAGAGGTATAAAACACATGAGAAAGGTAGTTTTTCCGGTTTTGGATTTTGGGAGGAAAAGTGGACCTTTACAAAAATTGAAGGAGAAAAATCAAACTTTTTCCTAAAAGTAATAATAGTGCGAAGGGAGAATCCGTTGATCCGTTTGTATATCTTGGACATCAAAGCATTTATGGGCCTTTTATAAATGCCTTTTATGAACAAAAAGGCATTTATATATATGGACGGAGAAAAAGGCATTTATAGGCCCTGCTAATCCACTAGTAAATGATATAATCTGGAAGAACTAGCAGGTACGCCTGTGCTTTCGCACAGGTCAGCAAGCCAGAATTGTAGCAAATCGTATGATTATACATGTAACAAAGAAAGATTAGTAAAATTAATTCGTGATGAGTTGTCATTTGAGGTCTTCGTCCCTTTTGTAGGATAATGTTAGCATAGTACAGGGATGTTTCTGTTTTGATACGGAGACTCATTTTCCCATGGGGCAAAGAACTTTCAATGTTTGTCAAAGCTCTGCTCCGTCAGACTGAAAAGTATCTAGGTTAGGTGAAATGGTTGACCCCGGCGACTCCGACTACCGCAGCTACAACAGCATGGATGGTGTCGACGAGAAGGCATGGACCATAGAGGTTGACACCAAGGAGGAAGGTGCTACGCTGTGTCGTCCCATTCAACGGTAGTGACATTCATCACCCAAGAGCCAAGATACAGTTTTTTTTTCCAGCCAAAATTCAGTACTAAGGACTGAGTCTCAGCTCTCAATCTAGGGTGCAAAGGCAGCTAAGACAGCAAAATGCCGATCTCCATGTAAGCGGCCAGTATGTTATTCTTTTGTGCAAGACTTTGAGTCAATTATGTAATAATATAGATTGTCTTTTACCATTTTGACACATTGAAATAAGGCCTCAATGTATATACATAAATAAATTGTTATGATCTATATCTAAGCGAACTTATGTGCAAAAGATTAATTTCGCAGTTGTCATAATAGACTATAAAATCAAGCCTATATCTCCGTTGGAAAAAAAACTCTTTGCAGAAGTAATGTTGGCGTACTAAGTTACTAACACTCAAACAGAACATCATAGAAGAGACCTGCCCAAAATTTTAGATTCCTTTGAGATCATGGTTACTATATATATTTTATGTTAAAATTGTAGCTTTAGGTCGTTGCAATAATTTCTATAGGCAATTTTTGGTTTCGATAATAATAAAACCATTAAACAAAACCATAAACTTGATAAAAATTAATTTTTGTTGGCACAAAAATAATTAATAATTAATAATTATTTCTATAATCAGGCAAGGGCAAAAATTTGATTGCTATAACACAAACAATAATAAAAAAATAACAAAAAGTAATAATTTATTTGTACAAGTTGGTGGTACAAGAAGGTTGGATAAAATCATCTTAAAATTAAAACACCTAAAATATATCAGAAGTGTAAAAACAATAGTGAAAAGAGAACCCGCTGAGTCATCATTGTTTGTTATATAAGTCTTGCCCAACTGAGGTGCACTGATCTATTTAGAGTAACTCCAGCCTAACATGCAAATTGGACTCATATTTTTTTCATTTGCATGCTGATCTGTAAAAAGTAAGGGCCCAAAATTGACTCTAACTCCAGCCCAAAATCCTATACTGGGGGAGAGGATAAGATCCTTCTAATTCTCGGGGGCCCTGAAACTAAAATTTAGTAGGTTTTCTAAAATAGAAGTCCAAATAAAAACTCTATTAAAACAGTTTTTTTCTCAAGCCCCTAGAATTAGAATATAGACCTGTTTAGGGGCTCTATTGGAGTTGCTCTTAGGACATCAAAACTGTTTATGGTCTTCTATGAAAAAAGGCGTTTATTATGGGCCTTGTTAACCCTCTTCGACAGATTTTGTAGAATATACAACTAATCCTAGGGCTTCGATGGAAAAAAAAAGGAGTGTACTGCTAGAATACAACTAGAACCCGAATACACAGTTACACACTAAGCCCTGATTCTCCGGTCTCCCTCAATTTAACCACGTTGGATCTTGAAATCAAGGCGTCGTTGTCATGGAATCTCTAACCGACCATAGAGAACTATCTCATCCGCCGGCGGCTGTCGCTGGCGCCGACTCCTCCGTCTGCCCCCGTTTGGTGCTGCTGCCGCGCTTCGTCAAACGCATCGACGACGACGATTTCTCAGTCGTCGCCGACGCCACGACGACTTCCGCGGCCTCCTGCACATCCACGGGACGGCGCTTCCATGTCTCCATTGGACTCGTGCCGTCGCCGGAGATCTCCAGCTTCTGCTACGGCTGGGAGGATCCACAGGCCGCCGACAGCCGCGTCCAGCGTCCCACTGTCCTCGCTGCTCACGGAGACCGCGTCTTGTTCGAGGTGACGACGCCTTCCACCACCAGGGAGTTTCCGTCGCCGCCGCCGGACTACTTCCTGTACCAGGCGTCGGTCGCCGGACGCCGGCCGTCCCTGATTCTGCTCCCGCCCCTACTTTCCCCATCAGTACGATCGCCGTCGCCGTGGCGGGGCATCTCCGCCGCCTGAACCGCGCCACATGGTCCGAAGCGGCACTGGCGTCCTGCGGCGCCGTGACGACGACATCCTGGTGGCCAGCTCGAGTTGGAGAGCCCGGGAAACGAGGCCGGCGAGCTTTGCTTTCTCCGGCCCGGCCGTGACCGGGAGTGGCAGTTGAAGAGGAGGGTGCCCATCACCGTCGACGATGATGACAATGACAATAAGCACAGCACGGAGGACGGCAGGCAAGATGCGCCATTGCAGTGGTGGTGGACCGATGCGGTCTTTGCTGTCGGCGATCGGTTCTTGTGCTGGGTCGACTACCTCCGCGGCTTCCTCTTCATGGACATGGCAGTGGATGAGTCGAGTCTCAGGCTCCGGTACTCGCCGTTGCCCGTCGTGCCACCCTCCGGGAACCCGTTCGATGACCGGTCGAACAAGGCGCCTAGCCGGAACTTGGCACCAGCCGGCGACGGCTCTGTGAGGTTCGTCAACGTCGAGTCACGCTGCTGCTGCGGTGCGTCTGGCAGCACCAGGTGCGAGCGCGGCCGCTTCTTGTTCACCGTGACGACCTGGACCCTGGAGCTCAGCATGGACGATCCAATGGAGTGGGTCAAGGACGGCGTGCTCGACTGCGACGAGCTCTGGGCACAGCCAGGTTACGCGGGCCTCCCACGCGTCACCGTTGAGTACCCTGTCGTTGTCAACTCCGACGATCCTGATGTGGTCTGCTTTGTCGTCGACACCGAGTACCGTAGCTACAGCATGGACGGTGTCGACGAGAAGAAGGCATGGACCATAGAAGTTGACACCAGGAGGAAGGTGCTGCGCTCTGTCGTCCAATTCAACGGTAGTGACATTCATCGCCCAAGATATAGTTTTTTTCCAGCCAAAATTCAGTACTAAGGGCTGAGTCTCAACCCTCAATCTAGGGTGCAAAGGCAGTAAAACAGCAAAATGCCAGTCTCCGTGTAAGTGACCAGACGTGTATACGTTAATATGCTTTTGTGTAAGATTTTGAGTCAATTATGTAATAAAATTGTCTTTGTAACATTGTTTTTTGTAAGGTAGTTGATCCTGCCATTTCATATAAATTAACTGCATTCAGTTGTGTTTTTAAAATAGAGTACGGCACACATGTAGATTCAGATGAATCTGACAACATACAAACAAGACCTTATTGTTATACATAAATTAATATAAGGATGTAAGTGAACTTATTCGTAAAAGATTAATTTTGCGGTTGTTATAAGTAAGCAATAAAATCAAACCTATATCTCAGATACAACAAATATATGCAAAAGTAATGTTGGTTTACTAAGTTACAAACTAATACTCGAACAGTGCATAAAAAAACTAATACTTGAACAAAACAGCGTAAAAGTAAGAAACTTGCTAAAATTTAGGTGCTTGAATTATAGTTTCCTTTTAGGTGAGGGTTACTATATATGAATTCATCTTTTTAAAGGGTTTGGTCATTAAGATTCTCTCTATACTCAATTCTCCCGCATCCGTCTATCCTTTATATCATCACTAGTATAATGCCCGTGCTAACGCAACGGTTTTATCTTTAAGATGCACATTAGAACAATGAATAGTTATTATATTTTTAATTGTTTTTTTACCATGAATACAATTTGGAGACACTTTGTCATATCAATAAATAGTAAAATTATTTCTTACATTTGTGTTTATATTTGTACGTGGTGTATTGAGGTTGGTTATGTCACTCGAGGCAGTGTGTCCATCTGATGGTGTGCCCATTTAGTCTTGCAGGATCTTGAATCTTGAAAAAAGGTAAATCATAAAACTAAAATAAAGCTTAATTATAGGATTAAAGGATAAAGGATTATAAAGGAATAATAAAACAAAGTTTGCTTAACAAAATCAGGCACCTATCATCAGAGTAACACATGATGAATATTCAGTTGGTCGAGATGAATTAAGGGTGCATACAGAATTTGCATTTTTGTGCGTAACATCAGAATTAAGGGCGCCTAAATATTACAAATTAGAATAGCTCAAACTTTTGTAATTCATGAACACTTTTACCATGTCAAAATTGATAGCAGCCTTATCGTAAGCCATGGATTTTGAAAAGACAACAAGAGAAATAAGCAAACTGAGCACATAGGGCTTACTTCTATACGCATATCTGCATCAGAACATAATAATTTCAATTACTTTTTTTAATATTAAGGCTCTTCTTCTAGTAGTTCTTGCTGGACAGGTAACAGTGAAGTTCAGATTGTTCAGTTTGCATGCAGTTTAGAATAATTTTCTAGATTACTCTGTGAAAAACAATTTTCTAAATTGCTCTCTGAACTGGACTCCACGTACTCGTTTCCAGAGATTCAGAGATTCGTTTTCAGACAAGAGATGAACAAGAGGGGGAACATTTAAGATCTAGCACCGTCAGAGGGAAACTGATGCAGGTGGGCAAGAAAGAAACGAAGCAATAGCGAGTAGCTGTGCTGTTACCTGCCAGACGAAAGACGGGATTGTAGGAGCCATCGATGCTGGTGCTGGCTAGAGTCGGGCTGCCGCAGGGGGAGCGCCGTCACTCTGTTGAGATCTTCCGTTACCGTCGCGGCCGGGGCGGCGATCTTGCAGGAACGCGGACACCCGTCCAGCATACGGCGAGCATGATCGCCCGTCCGGCGTGCGTGATCGCCCGTCGCGGCGTGGAGGCGATCTTGCAGGCGCTGTCCGTGCTGCCGCCGTCCGTGTAATCCGTCCGTCCGTGAGTTTGGGATTGGAGTCGAGGAGGTTGGCGTTCCGGTTTCTTCCGTCTTCGCTTCGTGCGTCCGGCGTCCTGGCAGCGATGATCGTCGTGTGCGACCTAGGAGGCGGAGGAGACGTTTTGTGCGGGCGGGGTATAGACGAAGGGATGTGTTTTCCTTGATTGCTGGTTCTTGCCGTGCGTGCGAGGCGCGTGCGAGCCGAGTACGGGATGAGGGTGAGGACCATACACGCGATCTGGCCCGTCCGTGCGTGGGTGAGTAAGGAGAGAGAATGATGAGAACAGATCTGGATGCTTAATTTTGATGGTGTGAGATTTCCTGGGTACGTTTTGACGTGTGGGTGTAGAAGGAGCTCCTCAGTAGGGGACTTTTTTTTGGTGGACTTAGAAAAGAAAACTTAGTTTATTAGGAGGTTGATTTATCCACTGTGGGGGCCTATTCGTAACTTTGTTTAAGTTATAACATTTTTTGTTAGGGAAAAAAGTGCGGCCGTCGCTACACTCTCTCCCATACACTCTCTCTATCGCATTTGCTGCATCACACACGCACTCTCTAGCATGTGGGGCCAGCTTTGTAGCGTGCGTTTGCTACCTTGCTATTTGTAACGGATGGGCTCCGGTTGCGTATGCATTTGCAGTACGCGCTGCATGTCATTCCTCCGTTAAATGCTCATCTACATGCATAGCTAGAATCTATAACTACTATAAGCCTAAACCCCACTAAGCTAATTCTCTTGATTGTGATTGGTTGAGCCTTCAAAGGTGATGTCATCATACATCATCAAGGGAGTTACCTCCACTAAAGCTAATTTATCTCCCACTAGCTATTTCTTTTGAAATAGAAAAAAAGTCATAGCACCTAAACCAAGTATCATAATTAAAATCTAATTGCACCATGGTGTTCCTCGCAATAAACTCTTCAAAACAAGACCCCACATGGATATATTTCGATAACTTTTTACGATTCACTAATGCCGAGTAATAGATGAGCTGTGGATGAGACTTCTTTACGTACTATCATTATCTGTCTTTATCGATTGAGACTCATGGTCACGGATGTATTGAGTTGTTTTATTTAGTTTGATTCCACTTTTCCACCTCTTTTTCCATGCGTTGTCAAGTAGTCATGTACAATTTTATAAAATTTAGATTTTACATTTTAATACTTATATGATCTTTTGCACAATAGCAATAGCGAAGAAAATGCATATTGTAATTTATGAGTTGTCCAATAGCAAGCTAGCTGCTTATCTTTTCAAATTATACCTAAAGTCCGTTCTAAATATTTCGTGCGCCATAATGTAGTATGAGAGCTATTACTTTGCTAATTCCCGCAGCAACGCGCGGGGAATTCCTCTAGTTTACTAGATGCCTATACCGTGTCCGGTGCAGATAGTCTTATAATTTACTCCTACTTGTCAGTAGTACCTCTATATCTCTACTCTGTATCTGTAATATTAAAGATGAAACATTTCTTTCGAGGTGTCATCCCTCACAAAAAAAAACCGTCGCCATGCATGTCGTTTTTCTGGTCCGTTCTGACCACGAGTCATCACGCATTGCTAATACAACCCGCGTTGTTTCTTCCAACTCGTTTTCTTTACTTTCATACTGTTCATCTCGCACACACTCCGCATCCTATATATGATGACCTTCATTTTTTTTAGGATTAGAAAAATGGAAGGGCTTGCGCCCTTACATGTCGTTCTCTCAGGCGATGCTTTACAGCCGCTAGATTTAATTTGAATGGCTGGATCAGCGCCTCCAACCTGTTGCGGTTGCAGCTGCTGCTGGTCGCTTCGATGTTTTCTGTTTGCGTCACCGGTGCATGGTCGCGTCCACCACCATCTCTCCGGCCGTCCCCAGTGGCAAGGACAGCAAGGAGCAAAACACGACCAAGGATCGATCAATGGCTGCTACGTCGCCTGAACAGAGTAAAGGAAATCAGGCAACTGAATAGATAGGAAAAGTGTCTCATATATGATCCGGATTTATTCTTGACTTATGTTCACATGTAGAAAAACTTGGGATTCCAATATGCATTGGATTCACTCACGTTTGTTATAGGGAAAATATAAAGCTGAAAGCAAACGATATTTCGGAGAAAAAAAAAGGAGGGTCATAGGCGGCGGCGCCCCCCGAAGTGGGCATCCGGCAGTTTCTCCTGCTTTTCGATTGAAACTGCTGCAACATGGAAAACGGATCTTCTAGTTCGCCACCGGCGGCCGCCGCCTCCTGCTGTCTTCCCTGGGTGATGCTGAACCACTTCGGTTGTCATGAGGACACCATGGTCGCCGAGGCCAAGACGACCGCGGCTGCCGCCCGCACATCCACGAATCTCCTCTTCCATGTCTCCCTCCTCCTCGCGGCGCCGCCGGCGAACTCCGGGTTGCACTACGGCTGGTGCCACAGCGCTCCGAGCCAAGACGCGGAGGGGAAGGAGGTCACCGTCGTCGCAGCCCACGGCGGCGCTGTCCTCCTCGATGTGAGGTCAACCCAAAAGCGCGATCCATACGCCACTAAAACAAGGGACTACTTTCTGTACGAGACAGGCGGCGCGGGGCGGCCGCCGTCGCTATTGAAGCTCCCCGGCTGCTACTTTCGCTATCGGTTCGAGCACGACGACGGCGAGGGAGAGGGCAGGGAGAGGCCGCGCATCATGGACGCAAGTGACACTGGCATCTTGCGCTGTGGCGAGGACGACGACGGTGACCTCCTGCTGGTGGCCCAGTTTGAGGTGTCCAACTCCGACGACGAGCCCCGGGACAGGGCGGACCTCTGTGTCCTCCGCGCCGGTCAGGAGTGGGAGCACAAGCGAGCGGTGCCCATCATATTTGGTGATCATCCAGGCAGCACGAGCAACGCGGCGATGCCGTGGCGGTGGCATGCAGACAGGGCCGTCCCTGTTGGAAACCAGTTCCTGTGCTGGGTCGACTACAACCTCGGCTTCCTCTTCTGCGACATGGCCGCCGCCGCAGGGAGCCTTACGCTCCAGTACGTGACGCTGCCGGTGGTGCCTCCCAAATCAGTGGAGTACTGGGACGACCGTCCTTACAAGAAATATTGCCGTGACATGGCCGGCTCTGGCGCTGGCGTGGTCAGGTTCATCAATGTCGAACCCCGCTGCTGCTGTGGCGGCCATGGTAGCAGCACGTGCCCACACGGCCAGTTCTTGTTCACCGTGACGACCTGGACCCTGAGCCTTAGCATGGACAAGCCATTGGAGTGGGTGAAAGACGGCGTGCTCGACTGCGTCGAGCTCTGGGCGCTCCCGGCCTACAAGGGCCTGCCGCAGGTGACAGTGAAATTTCCCATCGTGAGCTTAGACAACCCTGACGTGATCTGGTTCTTCGTCCCCGAGGACGTTCCGGACTATGCCAAGTTGGCTGATAGGAGGGTGTGGATGGTCGAGGTAGACATAAGGAGCAAGGCGCTGTTGTCCATTGTGCCCTACACGGATGGTCATTGGGTGGCGAGCAGCCATATAGTAATGAAGCTTCGATGGTGAACGGCAACCGTAGCTCTCAATGGATGAAAAAGCAAGAGCAGTTTCATCCAGTTCTCTGAAGAACTGATGGAAAACAATGAAGCCGTCTTGATGGTGAGACTCCACTGTCAACGAATTCAAGCTTTTCTTTTGCATATCTGGTGTATGTGGTTAATGTTTCAAATATCGATCACGTTAGCGATGTCTTTGCTCCAACGGATGGTGAAAGATATTGCTAAAAAAATGCAATGAAGGTGCTGAACCATTTTGCATAGAGGTGCACGAATTTTTCTTTTTTCCTAAAAGAAAATTTTGCCTGACTTGTCATACATCTTGTTGAAATGTGTGCCTCTCTATGCAAATGTTGTTTCAGTCATTGTTTCAAAGCTTTACGTTATGATGCAAATAATTGGACTGCTGTTTCTGTCTTGATCACCATGAAAACACGTTATGAAATGGTTCAGCAGCAGTGGCATTCCTATATAAATAAACTAAAAATGCAACTACACATGGGCCTTGCCTTGTTTGCAGTAGCCGATCGATCATGTAAACCAGGTTGCGGCGGTGGATCTTCCTGGTGGACTGCACCTCGTTCGTGAACTCCTGCTCGCTGTAGTCGTTGGAGCTGATGAGCTTCTTCACCCTTTGTAGACCTCTCCGAAGCTTACTTTCCCTAGCAAAGGAAGCTTGAGAACCGTGTTAGGGGTGTGGATGGTCGAGGTGGACACGAGAAGGAAAGTGATTCTGTCCGTCGTTACACAGATCATGAGAGGTGCTAACCGGGACACAGGCATCCTCTCTCTCTCTCTCTCTCTCTCTCTCTCTCTCTCTCTCTCTCTCTCTCTCTCTCTCTCTCGGTCGAAGCATGAAACACGAGAGCAATTTCTTCAAGTTTTCTGAAGCACAAGCGCGATGGAAAAATAACGAAGCTTCTTGCAGCTTTCTTAGCAGATATAGTTTTTTGCATTTGCTCTCCCACGTATGCTGAAAGGACGATGTTGCTATGAAAAATGCTTAGAGCATCTTCAAGAGTACCATATTTCCTCTTCCCAAATATACGATGTTTTTCAATTCTCAAAGATTACAGAAATAAATGAGGAGGCCATCTCTAAGAGTGCCATATAATCCTCACCAAGCTGCAATCACGAGACCACAGGAACAGTTGATCACCGGCCATAGACCATCAACTACTACCCTCAAGAATTTCTTAACACTTTGACACCCAATGTTCTACCTCCACATGTATTGAAACTGAAGATTAGTTGTCTAGTCATATTGCTCAGGAACATTAACCCTGCAAACGGACTATGTAATAGTATCAGACTTATCATACAAGGGTTCCAAAAGGATACTATAGACGCAGAAATTGTATTCGGATAACATGCTGGAAAGCGTGCTTTTCTGCCTCGCATATCCTTATGCCCATCGGACGATGAGAATTTCCCTTTCCAAATTAAGTGAAAGCAGTTCCCTATCCGGCTTAGATTTGCAATGACTATTAATAAGACACAAGAGCTATCCCTAACGTCAGAGTATATATACTTGCTAGAACCAGTGTTCTTACATGACCAATTATATGTAGCACTATTAAGAGCCATGGCAAAATCAAACATTAGGATGCTTGCTGTGTCGCCTACTAAGAAAGATGTGAGTAAGGGGAAAGAGAAAGAAAAGGAAAAGAGGAAACCAGCAAAAGATATATTCACGAAGAGCATCATATATAAAGAGGTTCTAATTCCATAAAATAGGTACTTTAATATAATATCTATATCCTTTATCTTTGAAATTTTCCGTAACCATATGTATTTCAAGTAATAGAGGAAGTTAGAAAAAATAGAAGACAAATAGTGTATGGCTTGTTGACATATTGTTAATTGGATGTATAGATTATATATTATATATAATTTGAAACTTGTGTTATTTCTAACATATATTTTTTCTCGCATTGTTAGTATTTATATTTATTATAATTAAAATTTGGAGTTACTATCTATATTTTTTGAAGACTTACATGTAATACTAATGTTTTAAACATTATGATTGCATTGTCTATTTGAGGTAGAGTCTAACACGTGCACATACATGTGGGATTGCAGTATTATGTGTTTCCGTCGCAATGCATGGGCATTTACCTAGTTTTTGAAAAAGATAGTAAATCATAGAAAAACATAAAATAAAAAATCTAATCTTTTGGACTCCATATGAGTAGATCTACATGGTGAATATATAATACGGTATACTTCAGTATAAAGTTTTTTAATATATAGTTTATTTTTAATTATAGAAATACATAGATCTAAAAAGCTACAGTAAAAAATTTATAGACCTCTCCGAAGCTTTCTTTCACTGGCAAAGGAAACTTGAAGGAATATAATCGCTATTTCCAACTAAACAAAAAATCATGTGAATGAATTTTTTTTATCTTATATATTTAGTATATACATATACACATATATATTATATTAGGCATGGCCCTGTCAATCTATGGGTCTGAAGGCAAAGGTCCAAAGAAGGATACTAAATCAGAGTATATATATTTTCTTCTCTAGGCTTTAGCGGTTTATATAGGCTTCCATATTCAGGATTATTGGGTCCCATGGCTTCGTGAGCTCTGTGCAGATGCACAGCTCGCCCCCTTTCCTCTCGGGCCGGGCCTCTGATATATTGTATATATATAAGATAGATTTTGTTTATGGGAAGGTAGGTGTATATAGATCGATAAATATAAAATGAGATATAGATATGGATAGATAGAGGTAGAGATACATGCAATGGAAAACAATAATTTTGGAGACTAGGAAAACAGGGGGCCAGTGTTTTCAGGGATGAGCCTTATTGGGGACTCCTAGGAGAATCGATTTATGTAGACGGTCATCTTTTTGTCCGTCATTGTAAATGACTTTCCAAAGTGGTTTTCTGGCCTCTATAAATAGAATGACCGCCTCTATCAATCATCAGACATTTTACGTGGCGTTGAATTTTATAACGATCTTGATTAATGTTTGTGCAATGCATGTCTCGTAATATTAGTTTTGTAGTTGCGATATCTGAACATCATATTAAGAATATTTGTGATGATTACATTGTTTTTTATCATTGTGTGGCATGCGATTTTGCTAAAATAAAGGGAAAATAAAATAGTACTCCGTAATTACGGATCAAGGCCTGAACAGGCGCCGCCGCCACGAATTAGCGCCGCCATCCGTTTCTCGCACCCTTCCGTGCCTTCATGGAAAACGAATCCTCAGATTCGCCACCGGCGGCCGCGGCCTCCTGGGTGATGCTGAACAGGTTGGGTTGCCATCTGGACTCCATCGTTGTGGACGCCCAGTTTGCGGCTGCCGCCTGCACAGCCACGAATATACTCTTCCATGTGTCCCTCCTCCTGGCGGCGCCGCCGGCGAGCTCCAGGTTATACTACGGCTCGTCGGACAGGGCATCTAGCCAAGAAGACGACGGGGAAGGAAAGAACGTCGATGGCCTCACAGTCATCGCAGTCCACGGCGACGCTGTCCTCCTCGATGTGAGATCGTCATCCCAAAGGGGCCAAGCATACGCTGCCAGTAGCACGTCAGGGTTCAACTTAGACTATTTCCTGTATGAGAAAGGCATGGGCACGGCGCGGCCGGCATCGCTGTTGATGCTCCCCCGCTGCTATATTCCCAGGGACTACAAGGACAGCCCCAAGCTAATGCCTCACGGGCGCTCCTTGAACGCAGGGGAGACTGGCCTCCTGCGCTGCGGCGAGGACGAGCTCCTGGTGGCCCAGCTGGAGCTGCCATGCCAGTTCGACGGCGGCGAGCCATGGGACAGGGCGGAGCTCTGCATCCTCCGTGTCGGTCAGGGTGGGAGCTCAAGCAGGCTGTGCCTATCGTTTTTGATGATCACCAGGGCAGCAAGGCCGATGTGGTGATGCGGCGGTGGCAGACGGACGCAGCCGTCCCCGTAGGAGACCGGTTCCTGTGCTGGGTCGACTACCTCCTCAGCATCCTTCTTTGTGACATGGCCGCGGATGACGCCAGCCTTAAGATTCGGTACGTGGCGCTGCCTGTGCGACCTCCTATGGAGGTGTCCTACTTCAACGGCCGTCCTTGCTGCATGAGAAGTTCCCGGGACATGGAATGCGCTGGCGCTGGCACGGTGAGGTTCGTCCACATCGAACCCCGGTGCTGCTGCGGTGGCCATGGTAGGAGCATGTGCGCAAGCGGCCGCTTCTTGTTCACCGTTACAACCTGGACCCTGAGCCTTAGCATGGACGAGCCACTGGAGTGGGTGAAAGACGGCGTGCTCGATTGCGATGAGCTCTGGGCGCTCCCAGCCTACGAGGGCCTGCCGCAGGTGGCAGTGGAGTCCCCAATGGTGAGCATAGACAACCCCAACGTGATCTGGCTTATGGTCAGAAACTTCGCTGATAGGAGGGTATGGATGGTCGCGGTGGACACGAGCAGCAAGTCGCTGCTGTCCGTCGTCGTCCCCTGCACGCATAGTTGGAGGGAGTATGTAGCAGTGAAACTTCGGTGCTAATTGGCAACCTCTCTCAAAGCTTGATGAAAAGCCCACAGCAATTTCATCCAATTTTCTGAAGCAATGATGGAAAATAATGAATCGTTGATGGTGAGGTGCCATTGTCGACGAGTTGAAGCTTTTGTTTGCAGATCTGGACATCAGGCATATATGGTCAGAAGATGTTTCTCCAACTTTTTTTAGAGTTTCATTTCTCCAACATTATTGTATATCAAATCATAAGAGATGCATTTTCTCCCATGCGTATGGTGAGACTCCGTGAACTTTTATTTTCTCCAAAGAAATAAAGATGTGTGCCTGACCTGTGAGACATCTTGTTCACTGGTGTCTCAATGCAAATACAGTCGTTGTTTCAGTTGAAGTTGTGTCATCTGTTTTATACTTGATGCCCCCCTCTGTGTTCGGACTGTTGTTTCTATCTTTTACAAGAACAATCCTTTTGAGATCTAACAGAAGGGTTGTTCTTGTAAAAGATAGAAACTACTCAGCATCATCCACCTACAGAGCCTTCTTCCTTGGCTCCTCCAAGCTCCTAGGAGCTAAGGAGTTGTGGAAGACTAGAGCCCCGCCAAAGGTCAAGATGTTCTTCTGGCTTGCTTTAGACAAGCGGCTATGGACGGCGGAGCGGCGATGGAGGTATGGGCTGCAAGATTCAGCCACATGTGCCTTGTGCGATCAGGCGATCGAGTCGGCCAGTCATCTCTTGTTGGGATGCATTTTCACCCGCGAGGTCTGGTGTGCACTTCTGCTCCGGCATGGTAACCATTGCTCCAGGGGAGGTGGATGAGCTACCTTCATGGTGGCTCTCGCGTCGTTTGATGCTAACGGGATAGATGAGAGCCGGGTTCGCGTCACTCGTACTCCTTGTAGCCTGGACGGTATGGAAGGAGCGGAACGCCAGGGTATTCAGAGGTCAGGCGGAGTCCGTGTCCCGGGTGGCGGCAATGGTGGTTGAAGAAGGGAATGAGTGGCTCGCCGCCGGTTATAGGAGTTTAGCTGCGCTACACGCGCTGTTGCCTGGGGTGCAGTCTACTGCCACAATCGTCGCGCAATTAGGGGCCGCACAGTAATTCATGTCTCATGTTTCGGCCGGCTAGGGAAGTGATGGCTCGGTTTGCATCCTGCAAGCGCCAACCACCACATCCCTGCTGGTTTGTATGATCACAATTCTCTTCTCCTTAATGAAATACGGGTACGAAACCGCTCGCGAAAAATAAAAAGATCTAACAGAAGGGTAACTATCACAGAACTGCCCAATTCAACCTAATCTCCAGAGCTTGTCACTCGAGTATTCAAAAGACCTGAGACCAATTCAAAGCAGATAGTCTGTCAAGCACACTCAAAGGAAGAAATCAAAATGATCCCCTTTTGCATACAAAATCAATAAAATGAGGAGATAAAACTTTGAAACATCAAAACCATTTCTGAAATTATAGTTATATGTAAACCCTAGCTCAGCGCCATAATAGTGTAATTAGCCCCTTCGAACAGCTCTCCCTAATTGGCTGGGGCCTAGGGGCATACACCCAACGGGTGCCCTCTAAACCTAAGCTTACTAGAGCAACTTCCTCCTTCATCCCTCATCACTTTGCGAAGACACTTTTAACTAGGCTAGCGGTCAAGTTCCTCGCTCGGGAACATAGAGGAATCCTGAGCAACCAACCAAAGGTGGCTTGGTAGTAGTAGGTCCACACCTCGCCATCCCTACCAACCTTCCATCCATGGTGATATGATGTTGGGATTCTTCTCCAAGGCCTTGGCCTAACACACTAATAGAGCTACAATTCCCGTGGCCTTTTTCAGAGCTTTGTCCCCTTGTTCCCATGACCAGGGCAACGATGCAACGCGATAAGGGGGAACACATAGCCTCTCCGCGCCAAGAAGGTGATGAGGCCATGGAATCGATGTCAGTCTTTCCTAGGGAAGCTTGTCCTTCATTAGCATGCGACAGACATGAAGGGAAGAGCAGACTCGGGAGAGACACAACGGAAACTGCAGGATCCAACGACTAACTCTAGACCTCAGAAGACGATGTCAAGGACAACTCCAGATCCATCGGCCACAACTACAAAGGTGGAGGCACAAAACGCCACTCCAAGATTAGGAATACGAAACCCAACAGCTCCCTTGTCGACCAAGGAAGCAATCAGATCATCCTTCCTGTACTCCCCTCACCCTCCGAAGTACAAGGCAGGGTAGGGGCTCCCATAGAGGTGGACCAGACCCAAAAAGCTCATGACATACTAATAATCATCAAAACCTCATGTAAATTACTAGTAATTAAAATGGGCTCATAGACTCCAACCTCTTGGAAGATGGATTCACCACATTTTGAATGCCTTCCTCAAGATCCAATCGAAATGTGCTCTCTAAACCAGAGAAATAATTAACTAGAATGAGAATTAACTAATCTAGTCATCAACAACAATTGTAAAGCTTGTTCTAAAAAAACAATTGTAAAGCTACAAATTCAAAGGAGTGAATGCTTGTTATTAGTAATCTTAAAGCAAGAAGATCACACCCTTGCTTGAAAATAGAAGTCCTTTATTCAGCATTTTGGTGAAGAACTGCCACATCAATGAAAGGAGTGGGGAAAATGCGCCTCTCGAGATGAGTATGTGTTCAAGATGGGAGAGAGGAGGGAGGAGAGGATGTTCGGCTTTTATACTATGGTCCATCACTACCGTCTCAAGCCAAAACCGACAATAACAACACAATGCCATTGTCGATTCATACCATGAACAGGAAGTGATATATTGTTATTGGTTTTAACAACCAACGGCCAGTGATGTGGACCTTCACTATCGATTTTTAGGGACCCTAATCATTTTCTGATTTTAAAGCTAAAAACCGATAGTGAAGAGTTACCACTGCCGGTTCATTATAGTAAGGTCTATTCTGCAGTACTAAGACATGTTTGATAGTCTAACATTATTAGAGCCAATCGTTTCTTCTGTCACACTTTTTTACTTTGCAAATTGTTGTCACATCCTCAGTATCCTTTATGTGATATGTCCTTTATGTGATGTGTTCGTATGATACACTGCACGTACAGTGATAATACAGAGTTTGTTTACATCCATGCAACGTACGGGTATGTTCTCTAGCCAAGGATAGAAAACAAAATTGATCTTTTAGAGTGCGCAAAAGGTAAAAAAAGTATATAGTGCAATTTTATTCAAATGACTCTCTAAATAATAATTTAGAGAGTAAGTTTAAAACAGACTCTTGTAGATGCTCTAAAGTTTAGAGTGTTAAACTCAACCTCACAAAAAACATTTAATGGAACATAACAGTGTGTTAAATTTGTTGGCTGTTTGGATCCTTTCATTTAGAATAATTTAAATCTTTCACACAATCTAGGCTATTTGATTTAGAATTTTAAACTGCACCACCTTCCAAAATTCATATATATAAATCTATCTTATTCATTTGGTGGGAGATAGAAATTGATTGATGATATAGATTAGCATGCTATATTTCTACTTTACAACTTACAACATAATTTTCAACTCATTCCTCTATAGTAGAAATACAACAAATAAGTGTCTCTTATGTATAACCAACGATAATATACAAATATAATTCATATATAACCATATTAATTAAATTAATTTGTATATAAATTATGCCAAGGATTTATTTGAGGCTCTTCTTATGAAGGATTTATTGTTCATCCGGTGGGAAGTGCGTCCTAGCCATGCTTATATATATGGGGGTGTTTGGATAAGGCATTCAAAGTTCCATCAAATTTTTAGACACATATATAGAGTATTAAATATAAACTAAAAATAAATAATTACACAAACTGTGATTTTACGAGACATAATTAGTGTATGATTTATTTTGACAATATGGTGCTACAGTAAATATGTGCTAATAACGAATTAATTAGTTTCTTTACTGGTGAGTTCTATAATTTGTTTTTTTATTAATATTCAAAAATTCCTTTCGACATCCACTTAATATCCGATGTGACAAAGATAAAACTTTTTTCACTGCATCTAAACATAGGGTGGATGTAATTTTGTTGCGTAATATCCTTCCAACTTGTTTTCTTTTCTTTCAAACTGTTGCGTATCCTATGTACTCTCTCCGTTCGAAATTATAAGTCACTTTAATTTTTTGTTCATTTATTTTGCTATGTATCTTGTCGGCCCCTGATTTTTAGGGTCCATCTGTGCATCATATGTCGGTCCCCTGGATCAGTAGGCGACACGCACAAGTACACAAGATTGATATCAAAAAGCATACTTTTTATTGCTAATGGAAAAACATGATACATGGTTCGAGTTTACATAGCTTGGGCCACCGGCCTTATAACATATATCGAGTTCTAAGACAAATGGTTCTATATTATCGGGGCTCCATTCCTACAGCAACTTCGGAGTGCGGACAAAACCCTAGCTATTCCTATATCGCGAACATCGTAGTCCTAACGTAGTCCTAGCGTAGCTTCTTCATGTAGTCGTGCGGCTCCGTCTTCATATATCCTTCGACGTCCTATCCTCGCGTAGCTCTAGTAGTCCATCTTGGTGTATGCTCTCGAACGGCTTCATCCTCGGATATACTCCTGCAGCTTTCTGCCTAAAAACATAGGGAGAAGGGGGTTGAGTACATACGTACTCAGCAAGCCCTAACTTTGGGTGGAGGGAAGGTGGATGAAGACTATATGTGGAAGGGTTAGTGGTAAAGGTAGTAGTCATAATATAGGTTGGGCCCTGGTAGGGTATTCACCATCCTCACCAGTTCCCGAATTAAGTTATGGTTACCAAATCACAAATATATCTTACCAGAGCATTATTATTGTTGTAGTCTAATCATAGCGTCTCATCCTGGCATCTGCCCATTCTAAGGACGCGGCTATTCGAATAGATTCAAGTAAACTCTGCGAGAGGTTGTACACTTTTCCCCACCACGGTAATTACAATTCCTTCCATGATCGGTGGTTAGAAAAAGAACTACCGAGATCTCGCACCCTCCAGTACGCGAAACTTAGGTTTCCATACACTTCCACTACGGCGCTCGGGGGTTGGGAAAAAGTTGGACGAGGAAGATCACTTTCGGCATCCTACGCCCAACCCGGACATGGGAGCCCACTTTGCAACCCATGCCCTCACACACATTGTGGAAGATCACTTAGCATCCACACTTTTTAGAAAAGAATATATATATAGCTCGCGATAGTGCACCCAAAAGTTTTACGTGGAAGATCACTTAGCATCCACGCCCAACCAGACCATGGAAGATCACTTAGCATCCTACGCCGTCTCCTACTCTACCGTTTGCCTTCACCGGCCCCCTAAGTGGAAATGCACTTCGACCTAACGGGGTGTGAGATCAAGCCTACCCATATAGACGTGTGGCTGTACGAAATATCACACAGGGATGAATAAGAGACTATGAACCGGTCCTTAGGGGTGACTAAAACAGGTATCTCCGACAGGATATTCTTCGCAGACATACCTGCCAAGTAATCTACACCTAGATTACCCCTACCCGTTTCAAGTCATGGCTTATATAGTCACTTTATCTTATTATTTCATTATCACATTATCATGTTATCACGTTATCACATTTTCTCATCATAAATATTCATATGATCTTTATCAAAGGGTCGTTATATAAGTAGGATAGAAGGATGGTAGGAAGGTGGAAATTAGGACTTGCCTCCGCTCGGCCGACGAGTATATCCAAGGGTCTTGATTCCTTCGCTTCGTCTCCGGTGTCTTGGTGTAGCGGTACCGTTTTGGTGTAGTAGTAATCCTTTAGAGTCTTGACATCACCATGCTTCGAGGGGATCCATCGGGTCCTTGTAATGCGTCTTCTAGTCTACGCGATCTATTGCTTGACAAACAAAAAAAGAGCAAAACCAAACAATGCATACACAACAAGCATAATTAAACCAAAACAAGAAGAGGGATCCTAACGGGGTTGTTTGTAGGTGATGAAAGGGTTTATTCTAATTCTATCATTACTATGTGAACTTGAAGTAAGAGGTAGGTGAAGGTTATCTATCCAACAAGATGGCTCCTACGGGCTGGGTTAGTGTGATGTGGTTATCTATGGAAAACCGCACCATATTATTATCTTTCACTATTATGTGAACCCCGAAAAGAGAAAGCTTGACCAAGTCATCATAGACAACTTGGCCTACTTTTATTGGTCCACTAGGATTTGGCGGAGTTAGCTAACGGGTACACGTATATATGATTATATACGTGAGGGTAGGGTCTAGGTGGTTAGGTACGGGCATATGTAGTTATATACCCGCATATAGGGTTTAGGCTAGGTATGGATAAACGGTGGCTAGGGTCAGTGGCACGTATGCGCACGCATATACACCGAGGGTTAGGTTAGGATGAAGGGGTGGAGGGTAAGGTTAGCCATACATAGGTATATGCCCGAGTATATATATAATTGTATATACATGACTTACCATGTATGTGTGCATATATATGGGGTTAGCGACTACTATGGCGGAGGTTATTACTAGGGTTAACTATGGCGGTGCGGAGTTAGCCACACGGGGCGTGTCCGGTTATCGAACATGTCCGTGCGTGTGTTTATATATATAGGTGTACCTATTTTCGGTGATTGGGTACGGATATGTCGGAGCATATGATATGTCACCAAAACCTACTCGCCTTTGTAGGTATGTGGTTAGCTAGAACCATAGACGATTATTACTACGGTTAGCATTTATATTAAATAAGCGGGTTAGCACTAATTATAAAAAAAGAGAAACAAACAATTATTACTAGAATTTAAATGGGCACCAAAAATGGGAATAATTACATAGATATTTAGGGCATGATTTTAGGAGAATTTTGGTTGTGGAATTTCTGAAATTGGAATTGAAATGAAGGAGATATGAATTTTCAAAGTTTAATTGGGATAAAGGAATTGGAATATACTTTGGAATTATTTCTGGAAATTAGGAGAACAGGAATGAGATGGAAATTATAGGGTAGGATCTGGGGTGTACCTAGTTTATTTAGGAATTTTCTGGGAATTTTCTGGGCAAGGGAAAATGGATTTTCACTCCTCCATGTACGATTCCGGGTGCGCGTAGCATTTTGTGTATGGCTGACACGTGGGGTCCAACTGGTTATCAGCCTTGACCGGACTTTGCTGTGCATGTGCGTTCCTCATTCTGATCTTCACGTGAAGAAGGGAGAGGGTGCAGGGCCCATGAGGCGAGGTGGCAAGCTCCCATTGGCCGTGTGATGTGGAAGCGAGATGTCGACATCCTGCCTGGGTACTGTCCCTCCGTCGCTGCCGTGCCGCCGCAGTCATCGTGGAAGAAAAGAAGAAGAGAGAGGGAGACAGGGAGGGCGATGGAGCACGGGGAGCAGCGGTGCTGGGCACCGGTGTGCTATCTGCGGCCGGCCCTTCGTGGCTGGCCGGTGGAGAGAAGGGAGGAGGCAAGTGAGGAGGAGTGAGAGGAAGATGGAGGAGGTGGAGTAGAGGGAGGGAGCAGGACAGCACGACGGCGTTCGGGCAGCAAGGCGAGGGCGGCGCCTTCGCCGCGGCAGCGAGGACTCCGGCGTCGGGCGGTGCTCGGCTTCGGGCGGCGGCGCTGCCCGGCTGCAGCAGCTCCGCCGAGGTGGAGCAGAGAAGGGAGCAAGAGATAAGAGGAGGAAGAAGAGCTCGAGAGGAAGGAAGTTCGAGCTCGAGCTCGTCGGGCGAGGCTCCCGGCAGCCATGGAGGGCTATTTATAGTCGACGGGCGGCCACAGTATGTGTTCGCCGGAGAAATATCTCCTGTGACCGTTGGTGGTTTCCGTGGAAGGGATAAGAACGAGGTCGAGCCGGACGACGGTATACGCGAGGAGATGAGGGTGGGAGCCGAACGCGACAAGGAAGGGAGGCGGTTCGGGCGAGGAATATCTCCTACAGTACGGCGGTGCTCGCAAACGACAAGCTAGGGAGGCGGTGCGGCACAGTAGCACGCGGCGCAGACGCGTCGGAGGTAGACGACGCGGTATTTCCGCCAATGGCCGGAGGTAGAAGACGATGCTGACGGCAGGGGCCCGCTCGTCAGTGGGAGGAAGAGGAAAGGGAGGGAGGCGCCTGCTGCTGGGCTTGCTGGGCTGCGCGGCATTCCGGCCCAAGAGAAAAGGGAAGGAGGGGAAAGGAAGGGCGCCGGCTGGGCTGGGCTGGGCTGGTGGCTGCCGCCCTGTTGCTGGGCCGGCCCGGTCGGAAATGAGAAGGGGAGGAGGCAGGCCAGCAAGGGAAGAGGGAGAGGGATTGAGCCCGAGATCATTTTCCCATTTACGAATTCCCTTTTTAATTCCAGAAATAAACTAGAGCACATTTAAAAATGATTTGAACTCGGATCAAGTGGAGATTTGAGAGGTGAGGATTTGGGAAAAATAAAGGAGGGGACAAGGCGGGTTTTCAAGGATGATGATCAAGAAAATTATTTGGAAATGATGACGGAAATTTAGGGAAGGGATCAAGGTGAAAAATAATTGGTGCCAAAATAAATTCTAGAGAGCAACAAACACACAAGCAAGCATTCGAACAATCATTCACACAATCAAACAATCAAGCTCATGACTAAAATGCATATGGTGAAATTTTAATGCAAGGGTTTTGAAAAAAAATTTTAGATACGGTTTTGCGAGAAATAAACTAATCAAGTTTGAATTTGTTGTAAATTATAAAAAGTTTAAATTTTAAAATGGAGCAAAAACACGGGTGTTACATATCTAGACACAATACTATATCTAGACTCGTAGCAAAATAAATGTAAAAAAATTAAATTGACTTATAATTTAGAATGGAGAGAGCATGACCCAAATTTAGGACCGTATATGCATTTATTTTACTTACCAATTTTTTGAGGGGTAGAAAACTGGAAGGGATATGATGACCTATCTTTCTCAGATGTGATCCGGATTTATGTTTGATTTATGTTCACAATAAAGTTAGAACAACTTGTGATTCCAAGATGCGTTGGGTTCACGCACGTTATGAAAACTATAAAAAGCTGAAAGCAAACGATATTTTTTTGAGAAAAAAAGGGGTCATAGGCGGCGCCGCCGCGAAGTGGGCATCCGTTTCTCCTGCGTTTCGATTGAAACTGCTGCATCATGGAAAGCGGATCTTCTAGTTCGCCACCGGCGGCCGCCGCCTCCTGCAGTCTTCCCTGGGTGATGCTGAGCCAGTTCGGTTATCCTCAGGACACCATGGTCGCGGAGGCCAAGACGGCCGCGGCTGCCGCCTGCACATCCACGAATCTGCTCTTCCAAGTCTCCCTCCTCCTCGCGGCGCCGCCGGCGAACTCCAGGTTGCACTACGGCTGGTGCCACAGCGCTTCGAGCGAAGCCGCGGAGGGGGGAGAGGTCACCGTTGTCGCAGCCCACCGCGGCGCTGTCCTCCCTCGATGTGAGTTCAACCCAAAAGCGCGATCCATACGGTCGTGCCACTAAAAACGTGGGACTACTTTCTGTATGAGACAGGCGGCGCGGGGCGGCCGCCGTCCCTATTGAAGCTCCCCGGCTGCTACTTTCTATATCGGTTCGAGCACAACGACGGCGAGGGAGGGGCAGGGAGAGGCCGCGCATCATGGACGCAAGTGACACTGGCGTCTTGCGCTGTGGCGAGGACGACGACGGCGACCTCCTGCTAGTGGCCCAGCTTGATGTGTCTGGCTCCGACAAGCCCCGGGACAGGGCCGACCTCTGCGTCCTCCGCGCCGGTCAGGAGTGGGAGCACAAGCGAGCGGTGCCCATCATATTTGGTGATCATCCGGGCAGCTCGAGCAACGTGGCGATGCCGTGCCACTGGCAGGCAGACACGGCCGTCCCTGTTGGAGACCGGTTCCTGTGCTGGGTCGACTACAACCTCGGCTTCCTCTTCTGCGACATGGCCGCTGCTGCCGACGACGATGCCAGCCTTAAGCTCCGGTACGTGATGCTGCCGGCGGTGCCTCCCAAATCGGTGGAGTACAGCTGGGACGACCGTCCTTACCTGAGATTTTGCCGGGACATGGCCGGCGCTGGCGCTGGTGCGGTGAGGTTCGTCAACGTCGAACCCCGCTGCTGCTGCGGCGATCATGGTAGCAGCACGTGCCCAAGCGGCCAGTTCTTGTTCACCGTGACGACCTGGACCCTGAGCCTCAGCATGGACGAGCCATTGGAGTGGGTGAAAGACGGCGTGCTTGACTGCGTCGAGCTCTGGAGACTCCCAGCATACAAGGGCCTGCCGCAGGTAAAAGTGAAGCTCCCAATGGTGAGCTTAGACAACCCCGACGTGATCAGGTTCGTGGTCCCCGAGGATGTGAAGGACTATGCTAAGTTCGCTGATAGAAAGGTGTGGATGGTCGAGGTAGACACAAGGAGCAAGGCACTGGTTTCCGTCGTCCCCTAGACGGACATGTGGAACGACAGCCATAGAGCAGCGAAATTTCGGTTGATAAAACCGGCAACCTCTAAATCGTGAAAAAGCAAGAGCAATTTCATCCAGTTCCCTGAATCACTTCTTGATGTTGAGGTTCCGCCGTCAGCGAGTTCAATCTTTCTTTGGCAGATCTGGTTGTATGTGGTTAATGTTTCTCAACTGTTCGAATGTTTCAAATATCAATCACATAAGCTTTGTCTTTGCTCCAAAGCATGTTGAAAATATGTTGCTAAAGAAAATGCATTGAAGGTGCACGAACATTTCATTTTTAAGAAATTTTTGCCTGACTTGTCATACATCATGTTGAAATGTGTCCCTTTGTGGCTGTATGCAAATATGGTTTCAGTCATTGTTTCAAAGCTGTACGTTATATGGATGCCTGAAGTCCTGAATGTTTGGACTGCTGTTTCTGTCTTGATCACCATGAAATTAAAACAGGTTATGAAATGGTTCACAGCAGTGGCATTTTCCTATACATAAATAAAAAGACACTACACACTGGGGCTTGTCTTATTTGCAGTAGCCGATCATGTGAACCAGGTTGCGGCGGTGGATCTGCCCACCCAGGGGAGAAAACTAGTGTAGCTTTAGGTGACCTATTTTGACCATGGTGGTGCACTGGCACCAGGGTAGAAAACTAGTGTAGCTTTAGGTGACCTATTTTGACCATGGTGGTGCACTGGCACCAGGGTAGAAAACTAGTGTAGCTTTAGGTGACCTATTTTGACCATGTTAATAAACTCTTAGATAATGATGTCACCATAAATTCTGTTTCAGCTTCGCTCCTGACCTGACTGCACCTCCTTTGTGAACTCCTGCTCGGTATAGTCGTACGTTGGAGTTGATGAGCTTCTTCACTTTTGTATAGACCTATCCGAAGCTTCCTTTCGCTAGCGAAGGAAGCTTGAAGGAATCGCTACTTCCACCTAAACAAAAAATCATGTGAATGAATTTTTTGATCTTATATATATATATATATATATATATATATATATATATATATATATATATATATACACACACACACACACACATATATTTGTACGTATATAGAATTATATTATATTATATTATAGATCGATTTGGCTTTTGGGAAGGTATACGTGTATATCTATATCTATACCTAATAATAAAGAGGCAAAACTTTCAGCCAATTTTTTTTCGTTCTGCAAATTTTTGGTCTACCAATTTTTTTCGTCCAGCTAGAGAAAAAGAATATCGGCACTGCATGTCCGGCATCTTAGCTTTCCCAGTTGGATTTGGCTTTCCCTAAATCGGACCAACCTATAGCTCCCAGGCAAAGGCAGGAGGCACAAATCCACCTCCAATTGGACTCAGCCTACAACAGGTGCATCGACAAAAACGGATTCAAATAAATCTCTAAGAAACGTGTCCCATCTCTTCTTCATTGTTTGTATAGAAAAGCAAGAATAAGTGAAAAAGAATCCAGCCTAAAGGGGCGAGAAAGAAACCAATCAAAGCTCCAAATAGAATATAAAAAAGAGCACCAAATCGAAACTAAAAGAACATAGGATCTCTATTCACCCACATTGTATCTCTCCAGCTCGTTCTTAAGAATCGAAGAGGACGGAGTCGCGCCTCCAGGCCGCCTAGAGCGTCGGCGCCGCCAGCCAGGTCCATATGCGGCGCCACCTCTACGCTCGTCGGCAAGGGCACCCACGCCGTCAGCCAGATCTTCCGTGCGTGCCACCCAGGTGCGCCGCCGCTGCCCCGTGGACTGGCCAGGTGTGCCTATGCGGCTATGCCGCAACCAGGCGAGCGCCGTATGCCTCGCCTAGGCGCCGTATGCAGTCGCCGCCTTGGACACACAAAGGCGCCCGTAGCCGTCTCGTTGAGCACCCCAAGCCGCAGCCACCGATTAGGATTTGATGGGATTGGGAAATTTTGTGAGCACCGGGTGGGAGGCAAACAATCCGAGCAAACCGAGGGCAGGAAGGGATCCAGAGCCAGGAGGAGGCTTCGGGAACAAAGCGCCACTTAGGCCAATGGGCCTCTGAGTGGGGTAAGGAGTAGTGGCGTTCTAGCCTGATTTTTCACGGAAAGTATTTTCCATTTCTTTCCTTTTTTTTCAATACATATGCATATATATACTATATATAAAGGAACTTGCTAAAAGATATGCATAAGAATGAATTAATTAAGCACAATCCATGTGGTTGGGAAAGAATTGAGATAGAATTTAAGTTAAATTTTATCCCAATCCCTCATAAATCACGTGGATTGAAGTTATTTATGTGCAGTCAAACAAAGTCTAAGGTGACCTCGGGTACTTGGTGGCAAAAAAACTTTTAGTACATTGTATTTAGTGCCTTAAATTATAACTATCTTAATAAAATTTATATTAACGGTGACAACTCACGACAACTATGTTAGCCTACTATTTAAATAATAATAATAAGTTATATTAACGGCTCCATGGTGATTCATTCTCTAAAATACCATATATAGGTTGGAGCAGCGTGTTCAGACAAGTACACAGAGTTTGAATTTAGAATATAATAAAATGTTTGTATGACACATCTCTTTCCGGTGCTCATAAAAGATAGAGCAGTTTGTCTACATATGTTATTTGATCTAGGTGACTCACAATCTATACATCCCACTACAACCACTATGTATACCTATATATACTTTCTGAAGCTTTATACCAAAAACAGACCCTATATGGGCAAAACAAGTTGTGAGTAAAACAAGTTGGTCTAAACTACTTGAATTCGTCACTTTACTTTAATTGTGATTTATTTATATAACTAAATTCTATAACAATGCACAAGATCTATCTTTTTTATAATAAAGTACGAATAGTTTCCATGATCCTTTTTTTCCAATCCTATATGAGTTCAAGTAGTGTAACCGAAGTACAATCTTAATATAAATTGAGAAACATGATGTAATAATTAATTCTAAATCCTCTCATGTCAGAGCATCTCCAAGAGTTTGCCAAAATTTACTTGGCAAATCTTGTAATTTGGCAACTCTTTAAAATATATAGCAAGTGAAAAAAGAGTCCCTCTCCAATAGCTTGGCATAATTCACTTGCCAAACATATATCAAACTTACATCATGAACCCCAAGACAGAAACAAAATTATGTTTATATCCTTCCACCTCTTGAAAACTTACATCAGGAACCCTGAAGCAGAAACAAAATTATTTTTTTCACCCTTCCACCTCAGCTCGATGGTAAGTCGCTTCCACGCACGGATATATGTGCGTGCGGGAGGAAAGAATAGCAACTTGGGATAAATGTGGAGTTGATTTGAGGAGTTGTTGAAGAGGGTTTTTTGTGATTTTACCAAGAAAATAAGGATAGCAAGTTGAAATATTGTTGGAGATGCTCGAACATGTGTCAAGGCATGTTAAGTCTCTGGTTTTACGATGCTGGAACGCATCGAATAATCAAAAAAAAAAAAAATCAAGCCACAAGCCATCCAATTATAGATTTTATAAATCCCGTTGCAACGCACGAGCATTTTTGCTAGTATAGATATAAAATATGAGACATAGATGGATAGATAGAGATACGTGCAAATGGAAAACAATAATTTCGGGAACCAGGAAATAAACAGAGGCCACCGCTAGGAACTAGGAAGTAGCGCATCCGTTTCGCACAAAGGCGGTTGAAACTGCCGCCTCCTGCATGCGATATGGAAGACGATTCCTCCGGTTCGCCGGCGGCGGCCGCCGCCTCCTGTCCTCGCTTGGTGATGCTGAACAAGTTCGGTTACCATCGGTACCCCATCGTCGAGGAGACCAAGGGCGCGGCTGCCGCCTTCACCTCCACAGATCTACTGTTCAATGTCTCCTCCTCGCAGCTCCGCCGGCGACCTCCAGGTTCTACTACGGCTCGCCAGGCAGCCCGTCCAACCAAGACCGAAAGGGGGATCAGCAGCAGGTCCAAGACCTCACCATCGTCGCAGTCCACGGCGATGTTGTCCTCCTTGAGGTGGGGACAACCCGAAAGCATAGACCCAGATCATACGACGGAGCCACCACCACAAGCATCACCAACTATTTCCTGTATGACAGCGGCCCTGCGCGGCCGCCGTCGCTGCTGCTTCTCCCCGGCTGCTACTTTCACTGGCACTGGCAGTTGGAAGACCAGATCATGGCGCACGGGCGCCGAAGGCCAACCGCGTGCATGATGCACTCGTTTGACACCGGCATCTTGCGCTGCGGCGGCGATGACGAGCTCCTGGTTGCCCAGCTTGAGCTGACGTCCAAGTCCGGGGCATCCTGGAACACGGCGGAGCTCTGCGTGCTCCGCCTCGGTCACCAGTGGGAGCTCAAGAAGGGGATGCCTATCGTCTTCAACGATCTTGAGGGAATCAAGGGCAACGAGGTGATACGACACTGGGAGACAGTCACGGCCGTAGCTGTAGGCGACCGGTTCCTGTGCTGGGTCGACTACCGCCTCGGCTTCCTCCTTTGCGACATGGCCGCCGACGAGGCGAGCTACAAGCTCCAGTATGTGCCGCTGCCCGTGCGGCCACATTTGTACAGCTGTCCTTGCATGAAATATTACCCGAACCTAGGGTCTGCCGGCCCCGGCGAGGTGAGGTTCGTCAACGTCGAGCCCGGCTGCTCCTGCGGTGGTAGGAGCACGTGTGCTCGTTGCATCTCCTTCACCGTGACGACCTGGACTCTGAGCCTCAGGATGGAGAAGCCAATGGAGTGGGTGAAGGACAGCGCGCTCGACTGCGACGAGCTCTGGGCACTCCCGGCGTACGAGAGCCTGCCGCGGGTGAAATTGGAGCTCCCTATTGTATGCCTCGACGACACTGACGTGATCTGCTTCATGCTCTGCGACCCCAACTATGACAAGTTCGCTGATAGGAGGGTGTGGATGGTCGAGATTGACACGAGGAGGAAGGCAGTTCTGTCCGTCGTCCCCTACACAGATCGTGATAGGCCCGAGAACCGTGTAGCAGCGAGGCTTCGGTGGTAACCGGGACAGGCTTCCTCTCTCTTGATGCATGAAAACACCAGAGCAATTTCTTCCAGTTTTCTGAAGCACAAGCGCGATGGAAAATTACGACACTTCATATAGCTAGTATTTTGCATTTGCTCCCACGTATGCTGAAAAGACGATGTTGCTATGAAAAATGCTTAGAGCATCTTCAAGAGTACCATATTCTCTTCCAAACATATGATTTTTTCAGTTCTCAATAAATACGAGGAATAAATGAGGCCATCTCCGAAAGAGTTCTGTATAATCCTTCCGAATCCTCAATGAGCTGCAATCACGAGACCACAGTTGACCACTAGGCCACGGCCGGCCAGCAGGCTCTCATAGTCTCATGGCTGGCTGCAGCCGGCAACCAGCCAGATCAGGCCGCCTGGCCTCGGCCAGCTACGATCAGGAGGCCGCTGGCAGCAGCCGGGCTCTCAGAGCCGGGCATAGCAGGCTGGCAACATCTCCCGAATTACCAGGTCACGACAAACTGCAGGCGTGGAGGGGAACCACACGAGGAAAGGTGATACGCGCATCTGAAATCCTCACAACTTTATGCCCAAGGAGAGGTTTTCTCCAAAGTGCTAAAAGATTGAGAGTTGTTAGAGATAGATTTTATTCATTCTTTCAAAAAATCAAAGATTGGGAAGGATTATAGGTTACTCTTTGAGATGCTCTTAGAAAGCGTGTGATGACCGGTAACCTTGCTGTGGGATTGCCTAGAACGAGGATTGGTGAGCTTTGATGTAAATTTGAACTTGATGGTTAACACAAGGTAGTGATTTATACCGGGTGTCCTCACCTCTCTTTATATAGTCCAAAGGGCAGGCGCATGGTTCTAGTTCTAGTCAGTTAAAATAGAAGATGCCTAGTCCAATCACAAAGATTGTCTGACTTGGTTGATTTTGTAATAATCTCTTTTTCGCCCTGAGGGCTTAGTTTTTTAGAAAGAACGATGATAGAGAGAGTGAGGATGACAGAGATAAAGAGAGTAAGGATGATAGAGAGCCAGGGGGAATATGAGAAGAGAGATCATAGAGAGTCACTCCTGCCGTTGGCCACCTCCATGAACTCTGTGCTCGAGATCTGCCAGCACGTTCTTCCCTATGTGCTCTAGTTTGTTGGCGCTAGGTCTCCTTGCCCAGACAAAGATTCTCCCAGCTCTTGGCCTCCTTTGCCTCCTAGGCCCTCACCATCGGCCTCTCCATGCCCTCGCTGAGATGTGCTGGCCCAAGCATGCCTCCAAAGGCCATGACTGAGTTCGGCCTATGCCGGAGCAGTGGCTAGAGAGAAGGGTGGCGGAGAGAGGGAGGCTTGTGAAGGGGCCAAGAGAGATGTGCGGGCGATAGCTAGGTGAGTCGGAGAGTCGATATAGCGAGGGAGCGAGAGCGTTCTGACTAAGATGCCAGGTTATTATTAAGGTATTTAATAGGCAGCTTTTATATGATGCTTGCTTCTAAACATAGATTTTTAGAGACAGGCCTCTTTTATTGGGCTGCCTCTAGTAATGCCTTTCCTCTGAAAACCCATTTTCAGAGGCAGTGATGTTTTCTTAGTGTCTTCTAAAATTTATTGCCACTCAAAATTATCTAGAAAAGTCAAAGTGTCTTATAATTCAAAATGAGGGAATACTTTTTATTGGCAGGATAGAAAATAATTAATAACCTATGAATTCATGCTTTTTATGAATGAACTGTATCAGCAAACGATTATTATTAGCTTATATAATGAAACAGAGACAAGCGTTAAGGACACAAATCCTTTCAGAGATTTAGCAGCAGTAATGGTTAAAATAAATGGCTGCTATATATATATATATATATATATATATATATATATATATATATATATATATATATATATATATAGAGAGAGAGAGAGAGAGAGAGAGAGAGAGAGAGAGGCATATATATAAATTAACATACATATACACCAAAAGTGCCCAAGGTCGAGTACCAGCATTACCAAAAAAAACCCAAAGCACAACCACGGTAGCACTGCCATCATATATGGCTGGATCATTCCCCCCACCGTCTTTAAGATCCTTATCCTCGTCACTCTCATCGTTGCTACCTTTTCAACCTATGGTATGACTAAAATACACCGAAGGCATGTGTACACACATGTACTCCTCCATCCAAAATAAATTAATTTTTTTTAGAGCCACTCTAATCCTAACTATCTTTAAGTTTAGTATCATAGGAAAATAAAATAACATTTATAACACCGCATAGATATATTGTGAAAATATATCTAGTAAGATACTTCGTCTATCCTGAAATAATCAATTTCTAAAATCTGTGCCAGTTAAACTTTTGTAAATTTAATTAACTTTATAGGAAAGAGTAACAACATCTATGACATAAACTAAAAATATTATGAAAATATATTCTATGGTAAATCTAATAATATTAAATTGATAATATAAATTTTAATATTTTTTTAGAAATTCAGTTAAAGTTTAAAGTTTGACTTAGAATAACTCTACAAAATCGTACAGGTGAAAGGTCCTAAATGGCTAGAGGGGGTGAATAGCCTATAAAAATTCTTGCAAAGCACTAAACAAACCGGTTAGTATAACAAAAGGCGAAAGCAAGTGTTGCGCTTAGCCTAGTGGGGGGGTTGCAAGCCAACCTAGATAATTCTAGCAAACCTAATACACTAGGCACACTAAGAATAGGGTCCTTAGCAACACAACTAGGCTACACAACCTAATACACTACTTTGCACAAGTGTAATCGCAAGGAAGGAAACCCCAGCGTGCAAACCGTGCCTTCGGAAGATGACCAATCACCGTCTTGTCTATACAATGAAACCCAAAGAGATGATCCAATAGAGAAATCCAAGTTGATCTCGAAGGATCAAGCCACACAAGAATACCGAGGGACACAAGATTTTTATCCCGAGGTTCACGTGCTTGCCGGCACGCTACTCCCCGTTGTGTCGACCACACACTCGGTAGTTCGGTGGCTAATTGGTATCACAAGCCAAGCCCTCACCGGGCACCACAAGAACTCACATAAAGTGAGGGTAACTCAATGATACGAGATTCCACTAAGGATTCCTTTTCAAGCGATCTCCCCGCGGGTGGGATCAACACCCCTCACAAATCACCTCCGGAGTGGCCAAGAACAATCTTCAATCTTGCTCAACTCCGGCTTGCTGCTCCAACCATCTAGGTGACGGCAATCACCAAGAGTAATAAGCTCAATCGCAGCAAGAACGCTCACTAGTGCCACTAGATGCTTAATCACAAGGCAAATGCACTAGAAGCTCTCCCAATCACTCTCTAGACCAATCAAGATGAGTGCAAAGTGAGGGAGGAGGTTTGCTTAGCTCTAGGGGATGTCAGGTATGTCAAAGTGCCAAGAGAGACTCTCTAGAGCCGGCCAATTCACTTATATAGGCGCCTACCAAAGCACCCAACTGTTACACTCAAGCTGGGTCCAGTCACAAGCACCGACCGGACGCCCGAGACGGCCTGGCCCGGGCCGTCCGGTCCAGCGTCCGGTCGCACATAAACACCCACGTGTACTAGCCGTTTGAATTTTACCGTTCGCGCCCTACGTCCAGCGATCAACTCAGCAAGATCGGCATCGACCGGGCGCATCACGTGCCGGCACGGACGCCCGGCCGCGGTGGGAGTCCTGGTCGTTACCCGAGAGCTCCAAAACGTGAAAATCTTGACCGGACGCGTCCGGTCCATGGTGACCTTTGGGGGATTGCTCCCCGGGTATCCTCGGCCGAGGGCACTGGGCGGCGGTCGGCAAAGGCCCAGCCGAGAAGACCATGCCGAGCGCTACCGGAAGACCGTGGAGTAAGGCGCAAGACTCGGCATGCATATGATCCGCCTAGATCATCGGGCGTCGGTTTCCTTGAACCTAGGATTTCCTGGTCGGTGGCGTGTTGCCGTCGGGGAAAGCAAGATTAGATTGATCTTGTAACCCCGCCCCGACTATATAAGGCGGGCAGGGACCCTCCAAAACAGATTGTTCCCGATCATAATCCACAACGAGAACACAGACTAGGGTTTTACGTCACCTCGGCGGCTGAACCTGTCTAAACCCGTGTCTCGTGTTACTTTCTTGCTCTTGATCTCGCGCACCTCACCACCCTCGATCTCATCTACTACCTCGGGCACCCCCAAGGTAGGCTGCCGACCAGATATCGTCGGCCGGTTTGGCGCCAGGTAGGGGTGTGCGTTTCGGGATCCGTCGGTGAGCAAGATGGTTACTCCTTCCACCGTCGCTCTCTCCGCCGCGTCGGGCATGACCTTTACCGTCGGATCCATCACGTGGACCGTCGCCGCCCGAGCACGATGGCCGGGGAGAACGGCCAACCCCGGATCCCATCCAATGGAACCGGGCATGCGTCGGCCCGGCCGACCCGAGCCAGCGCCTCAAGCGAGGCCACACGGCGACCCTCCCCGAGGCGGCCTTTCTGGCGCCCCCGTCGGGAGAGGAACCCCGTCAACTCCGACGACCTGATTGAGCTCATCGACCGGGTCGGTGGAGGCATACGCGAGTGCATCGAACTCGCCCGAAAACACTTCGCGAGCGACTTCAGAGCACCCACGCGTCGGATCGGGATGGCAACCCGCGTCGCCGCCCGGGCGCCACGACGATCCGACCACCCCGCCGAGGCCATCGGCCATCCCGGTGAGGCCCAATGGACCTGGACGTCCCATTGCGGCCAGGCGGACGACCCACCGGGTTTGGGCCCCGGTGGTTACGGGAGATTTCCTCCGGCACCCAAACCACTTTTCGGCGGGGCGCCATCGCGGAACATCCACGGAGGAAGAGATCTACAACCATGGTGGCATCACCCGACCGCAAGGGCCCGGGTACCCACCAGGAAGTAGCACGGCGACAACTCGCCCAACCATCACCGGTCGACACCCCATCGCCGACCGTTAACATGGTACAGCTCCACCTCTTTGGAGGGGCGACGAGTCACTCCACACCATCTGGAGGAGCAGCCCGGTTCCGACTCCGATGCCTCTCCCTGCATCGATCTAGATACATCAATCGTTGTCGGTGGACCGAACCCTCCAGCGAAATTACATCCCTCCCGGTATACCCGGCGCAGATCTTCATGCTCCGGCGGTCTCGCCGGACGAGGACCCACCGCCGGCAGACAGATGGACATCGCGCCGACCCTTGGCCCGCGCCCGATCGAGCCGAACGCCGGGTGGCTTACGAAACAGGGGAGCAGCGTCTCCTCCGAGATGCGGCCGCCCCGACCGCCACCTCTGTGAACTTGCGGGAGAGTTCGTCTACATCGGCGAACAGATCGTAGCGCCGACCCCGGCGCCAATCTGCCGTCCGCCAACGAGCTTGAGGCACTTGCCCCGACCCCTCAGGTAAACCGGGCTAAAGCTTTCATCAAAGGCTGCTCAAGTGCGGGTGAACAGGCTACGGAGATGCCGTCCGGATCCTCCACATCCGGATCCAGCCGCCACCGGTCGGGAAGATCCAGGGCGTTCCGCCCGATCACACAATGACGGAGAGGTAAGCGCGGCCGCCCGCGAAACAGGCGGCCCACGACATGCCAGATCCAACTATCAACCAAATACCCGCCGATGCCGTGCGATCATAAATGCCGGGCGTGGCGCTCGCGCCGTCATCGACGCCGACGCACCGATGCCTAAGCCGAGATGGAGCGCCGCCGTCGCTTGACGGCGCCGAGCACGGGCTCCGACCGCAACGGCGCCCGTGACTCGAGGGGCCCCAAGCCCTCTCGGCACGGCTGCGGGCCCATCGGTGGCCCGGCCACTTCCGGATCCCCCTCGAATGGTGGAGCTCTACGACGGCAAGGCTAACCCCGAGCGGTGGCTCCGGACGTCGCCGTACTTGTCGCCGCCGGGCCGAGAGGCACGAAGACACCATGGCAAATTACTTGCCTGTCATGCTCGCCCCCCGGTCCTCAATCGTTCCACGGGACCGGAGGAGAACTCCATCGACAACTGGGCGCAACTCCGAAAAGCTGTTTGTGGACAATTATATGGCCACATGTGATCGCCAAAGCCACGCAGCGCCCGGACCTCGGCCGGGCGCAGCGCCCCAACGAGACGCTCGGCGCGGTACATTCGCCGTTTCTCCACGTTGCGCACCAGCGTCGCTAACGCCAATGACACTGATGTTATCACGGCCTTCATCCGAGGACTTACATACAGCAACTCCCTCGCGAAAAAGCCCACGTAAAACGCCCGGAAACAATCGGCGAGCCGATGAAGACCGCCGACGCCTACGCCGCGAGGAGAGGAGGCCGAAGGGCACCACGAGACTTCGTCGCAGGGGAAGAGGCCCATGCCCCCTCCTCCGCCGCCAAGAGCTCCTCGGCCCAACGATCGCAACACCGACCAGGAGGATCGAAGGCCGGATCATCGCCACGACAACCGCGACCGCCGGACCGATACCGAGGACGCCGGCCCGACGTGAACAACGTCAAGTCACGGGTCAAGCGAAAACCTCGGCCGCCCGAGTTCGACAAAGTCCTGGATCAGCCGTGCCCGATCCACAAGAATGCGACGCACACCATGCGCCAATGCTACGGGCTCGGCAAAGTTTTCCGGAAGAAGACATGAAGCGCCAACGCCGCGTGACGACGACAAAAACGGCGGCGACAAAGAAGATGACCCGAAACTGGGCGGTGCCGCACCAAAACACCGTCCAAGAGCGTGGCCACGATCTGCGGTGGGCCACACGCAATGGAAAGCAAGAGGAGCAAGAAGCCGACCGCCGGGAGGGTCATGGCGCCTCCGACGAGAAAACTATCGCCGACCCGCCTTCTGCCATGGTCCGACCAGCCCATCACCTTCAGCCAGGGAAGACCGGTGGTCGGACATACCATACCCCGGCGTTTCCCCACGGTCCTCGACCCGGTGATCGGCAACGTCCACTTCAAGCGTGTCCTCATCGACGGCGGGAGCTCCTTGAACATACTCTTCCCAAAGTCGCTCCGGGAACTCGGCATCCCGAAAAGAGGCCTTACGGCCCGCCGAATCTCCGTTACGGGGCATCATCCCGGACAAGCCATCGAGCCGCTCGGCCAAGTGACCCTGCCAAGACAGTTTGGCACCCCAGGCCGGTTCCGTAAGGAAAACCTGCTGTTCTCGTCGCGCAGACTTCGACACGGCCCATCATGCCATACTTGGGGGCGCCCGGCCCCGACACAAGTTTATGGCGGTCCCTCACTACGCCTACCTCGTGATGAAGATGCCAGCTCCTGGTGGTGTGCTCACCCTCCGCGCCGACCTGAGGAACGCCCACGCTTGCGAGCAAGAAAACTACATCATCAACGAGACCGCCGGCCTCGCTGCCAAGATGCAAGCGTGCCTCGCCGACTCCAAAGAAGTGCCGCCGGAAGACCGAGATCCCGGTCAATGAACCACCGCGCTCCTCCATCAAAAACAAGGAGACCAAGGTCATCGACTTGGGCACGGGTGACCCTCCAAGGTCACTCGGATCGGCGCCAACCTCGACCCCAAATAGGAAGACGCTCGTCGGCTTCCTCCGGGACAACGTGGACGTGTTCGCATGGAAACCTGCGGACATGCCCGAGTACCGAGGAAGTATGCCGAGCACGCCCCGAAAGGTCTCATCCTCCGCCAAGCCGGTCAAGCGAAGCTCCGTCGATTCGCCGGGACAAGAAAGAGGCTATTAGGGTAGAAATCAACCGGCTCTTAGCTGCGGTTTTATCAAAGAAGTGTATCACGCCGAGTGGCTGGCAAACCCAGTCCTCGTCCGCAAAAAGCAATAAAGAATGGCGAATGTGCGTTGATTACACCGATCTTAACAAACACTGCCCTAAAGACCCGTTCACTCTCCCTCGCATCGACGAGGTCGTAGATTCCACCGCCCGGCCGCGAACTCCTCTCGTTTCTTGATCGTTATTCCGGGTATCACCAGACGCCCTAAAGGAGTCCGACCAGGTCAAAACGGCCTTCATAACTCCATTCGGCGCCTATTGCTACACGACGATGTCCTTCGGCCTAAAGAATGCTTTGGGGCGACGTACCAGCGGACAATTCAAGCATGCCCGAAGGATCGATAGGCATCAACGTCGAAGCCTACGCCGACGACGTTGTGGTAAAATCTAAAACCGCCGATAGCTTAATCGCCGACCTTGACCAAACATTCAAAAGTCTCCGAGTGTATCGATGGAAACTCAATCCAAACAAGTGCATTTTCGAGCTTCCTCGGGAATCCTGCTCGGGAATACGGTCAGCAGCCACGGTATCGAACCAAACCCCGAGAAGGTGTCGGCCATAACCAAAATGTTGCCACCAACCAATATCAAGGAAGTACAGAAGCTCGCCGGTGCTTGGCAGCCCTAAGTCGGTACATCTCCAAGCTAGGAGAGGGGCCATGCCTTTCTTCCGCTTACTCGAGCGTCGACAAGTTTGTTTGGACTCCGCAGGCCGACGAGGCATTCAAGGAGCTCAAGGTCTTCTTGACGACGCCCCCTGCCTTAACGGCTCCGCTACCCGGCGAGGATCTCCTCCTTTACATCGCAGCAAACGAATCGGGTGGTCTCCACAGCGGTCGTCGTCGAAGCGTGACGAACCCGGCATGCATTCAAGGTGCGGCGCCCGTCTACTACATAAGCGAGGTCCCGAACGAGTCCAAAACTCGTTACCACCGCAAATACAAAAAAGCTCATCTACGCCGTCCTACTGACGTCACGTAAGGTGAACCACTACTTCCAGTCTCACAAGATAACGGTGGTGTCCCAATTCCCGGTCGGCGACATCATAAAGAACAAGGAGGTTGACGGAAGAATCGCCAAATGGGCAGTCGAAATCGGCGCGTACACCGTTGAGTACGCGAGCCGCCAGACGATAAAATCGGCGCGCCGCCGACTTCATCGCCGAGTGGGACGGACATGCGGAACCAGTCCCACCTGAGCACCCCCAGCACTGGAAGATGTACTTTGACGGTGCGCTAAATGTGAGCGGTGCTGGTGCAGGGGTCGTACTTGTATCTCCAAGCGGCGAGGAACTCCGATACGTCTTGAGAATACATTTCAAGGCATCTAACAACGCCGCCGAGTACGAAGCTGCCATTCACGGCATCAAGATTGCTATATCCCCTCGGGGATCAAACGCCTGGAAGTCTTCGGCGACTTCGCTGGGTCGTCAACCAGCAAACAAAGACCGGTCTTGCACCGGGCCGAGAAAATGGACGCCCTCTTGCTCGGAAATCCGGAAACTCGAGAACAAATTCTACGGCATTGAGTTCCACCACATCGTTCGAAGAAAACTCGAGGGCCGATCGGCTCTCCAAGTTAGGCTCTACACGGCAGCCATTCCGCCAGCGTATTTGGCGCACGATCTCCTGACACCATCTATCGGCCAAGACGGAGCGACGCCCAACCCGACCACTGCGGAGAAGGCGCCGCACTTGTCGAGGCCACCGACGCCAAGACCGGCGCTCCCGTTCATCGATACCTCACCAACTCGAGGTCCCGACCGACAAAATCGAGACAGAGCGTTTGATACGGGCGGAGCAAGCACTACGCCCCGGTAGAGGGCTCGCCGATGCGCAAAACGCCAACGCTAACGTTACGCAAAAGTGCATTCTGCAGCCCGAAGGCTTGAAGATACTAAAAGAAATACATGCTGGACTCGTGGAAGCCATTGCGCCTCTCGGAACCTGGTCGGCAGAGCCTTCCGAGCTGGATTTTCTTGGCCGACCCGCCGTAGCCGACCTTGAGAACACACAGTGCGACATTGCGAGGGATGCCGGTTCTTCGCCAAGCACCTCACCTGCCGCCCACGCTCTAATGACGATCCCGTCGGCTGGCCGTTCGCGATCACGGGGACTCGACCAGATCGGCCCCTTCGAGCCGCACCAGGCAATTTTAAATACGTCTTGGTCGCCATCGACAAGTTCTCCAAGTGGATTGAGTACAAACCACTTTCGCCCATTTCGACAAGCAAGAAGGCCGCCGAAGTTCTTTGAGGAAATCGTTCACCGCTTTGGCATCCCGAACAGCATCATCACTGACCTCGGGTCAAACTTCACGGGAAACGAGTTACGGGAGTTTTGTGAAGAGCGCTCCATCTTGGTCAAATATGTCTCCGTTTCGCACCCACGCGCCCGGCCGCCGAGCGCGCAAGCGGAATGATCACGGGCGCACTTAAAAAGCGCCTATACGGAAGGGCGACAAGCACCGGGAAGGTGGTGAAGGAACTTCCACCAGGCGATCACGGGGACTGCGCCGCCTTACTGATCGAACACGGGGGTTTCCCCCTACTACATGGTATCGGGTCGGAAGCTGTCCTACGAGGACGTCGCCTTCCGATCGCCAAGAGTGGAAAACTACTCCGGGGAAACCTCCGACCAAGCGCGCGCCGACGACATCGACCGTGCAGAAGAAGAACGCCTAGCCGCTGCGTCCGATCGGCAAAGTACCTAGAGGGCGTCCGTCGCTATTACGACCAGAACGTCAGGGAGCGCCCCTTCGCGGTCGGCGATCGGTCTTACGTCGCCGAACGAGCTCCGCGGGCATGCATAAGCTCTCCTCCCCGGGGATGGTCCCTTCATCGTCAAGGAGGTCACCCGACCCGGGGTCCTATAGGCTGGTGGAGTCGGGCCGGGCGCGATATCCCAAACTCCCCGCACGCCGAGCACCTAATACGGTTTTTACGCCTAATAAGTCAAGATGAACAAAGATATGTACTCTCTGTTTCCCTTTGTAATCCAAATATATATATGATTTAATGTCTTTTTGTCTTGTCTCTTTTTCTCCTCGTGCATTCATTTTTCATATGTGCTACCCACGCACTATACGCCAATAAGACCCCCATGACGCACTTTAACTCAAACCGATCGGAGCAACCCCTGTTCCCCGGCCCAAACCTACACGTGCTAGCAGCTCGGCGCTCTGCGTTATGGAAAGGCCAGCGGCGGTTCCCGGGGGACCACTGGTACCCTCTACGCCGCAATACAAGGAACATACCCTTAGCGCTATGAGATACTAGGAAACTTGGGCCGGTCCGGCAAGGCGACAAAGTCACACACTGCGAGGGCATTACGGCAAACACTTTACATGCATAACAAAAATGATATTAACATCATTTACTGAGGCGGCGTCTCCACACGCAATACATAAGTTAATTCTAACGCTCTTCTCCTAGGGCGCGTCGGCCTCGGCGTCGCCGAGCAGTCCGAGTCCTCCACCACCTTGGCGGCGGCATCGGAGGACTCGGCGCTCGGCTTCTCTGGTCGGGCGACCGACTTGGTCGGGCAAAACCCGCCTCGACCGGGATAACTCCACCGGGGATAGTGCGGCCGGACCAGCGCCCGGTAGCGTGCCGGCGGCAGCGCGAGCCCACTCCGTGAACAAACACACGTGTTTGTTGTAGAACGGCCTTGGCATCGCACCGGGGAAGCGTGACACTGAAGGATAGCGCTCCCCGAGCACGTCGGTCGTAAACCCCCGTCGGATCGGCGAGATTCAACGGTGGGGTCGGGTGGGCGATGGTGTCCTCCATCCGCTCCTCGGCGGCTGCGAGGCGCCGTTTCAAATCCGCTGGGCTGCCGCGCGTTCTCTCCCGCTGGCTAGCGGAACAAGTGTTAAAACCCCGACACGGGCAATCGGGTAAACAAAGCAAAAAGGCGATAGCACTTACGGCGTGCCTCGGACCGGGCTGCCTCCGCCGGCTGGGTAGCCTTGGCCGCCTCACGGGTTAGCTCCTCGACGAAGCTTTGAGGCTATACTGCGGCTTCGCCTTCAAGAGCTGCGAGCCGAGCACAAGTCAAGCCACAGAATACACAAGAGCGCCCGAAAGGAAGGTAGAGGAAAACATACCGGTCACCAGCGCAAAGTGTTTGCCAGCGCCCATCCGCCGATCGGTTGGCGGCCGCCTCCACGAGCCGAGCGTTCTCACGCTCCCGGCTCTTCCACCTGCCGCGCGATCGCGGTCGCCGTCCTCACGAGCGGCCTTCAGATTGCGCTCGGCGGGCCGACCGACTCCGCCAAGCTGGTCTTCTCCGCGAAGAAGCCGCTTCGTTGTCGGCCTTCATCTTCGTAGGCGACGCCGCCGCTGCTCAAGCCACAGCCGCGCGTCTCGGCGGCACGGGCCGACTCCTACATACATATTCGACATAAGCTACGCAACACTATCAAACGGACAATATGATTACTTACGGGCTCGGCGGGCCGAGCAGCCTCGAGATCGGACGTCGGATTCTGGTATTCACCGGCGGCGATCTCGTCGTCCACTACCTCCACCGTTCACCCCGGGGTCGATGTAGAACGTGCGGCAAAAAGCGCAAGCTCCTCCTGTGGCGCGGGCACTTCCCGTACCACCTCTCCTCCGGCTCGGGCTACGCGACCACCGCCTCCGCCCGTGGCGCCACCTTTGCTTGGGGGACGGCGGGGCGGAGCATGGAAGCGAGCCGCCGGCGCCCTCCCTCGCCCGGCGGCTGCGAACAAAACGCCGTCTCCCTCCGCGGCCCGAACAGGGCTGGGGCTGAGCCCCACCAGCCCCAGATGGCTGGTCGGGAGTCACCCCGCCGATCGCCGCATGAGGTGGGCTGTCTCAGGACGACCCGGTGTCATCCTCCCCGCACGGCCGGGGTCCTCCTCCACGGGATCGCTGCAACCGAGACACTCCTAAGCCAAACCTGGACAACACCGGGAACAAAAAAGAAACGAGTTGGTACTTACAGGTCGGATGGCGGTGCCGGCGCGGAAAAGCCCCGGGGGCCTCCCGAGCTGCCCGCCTCGGTCGGTCGGATCGGCGGCACCGATGGCCGCTCGGCCGCCTTGGCGGCGCCCCCATGATCGGCATTTTCTCAAACACCGGTCAGCCTTGAGTCGCCCGACCTTCGGCGCCGATCCGGCGCCGGACGCCGCTTCGTCCAACGTCTCCGTGTCCTCGATCTTCGTCATCCAGAGAGGATGACGGCTTCCCCCGCCCCCGCCGATTCGAGCAGAGGCGAGGCAGGAGGCACGATCTCCTTTCTTGCGCCTCTTCGGGCGAAGCGCCTCCTCCGAGCCACCCTTCGCCGATGGGCCCTTGGCTCGGCAGCTTGGGGACTGCCTTCTCGGCCGTCCCCTCGTTCATCAGGTCCTCCGCAATCTTGCGGATTTCCTCCATTGATCGCCGCCGGTCTACACCAGGGCGGCCAGGTGTCGTCGGGCACATCCGACACATAAACGGCTTCGATCTGCATAAGCGACGGCTTGAGCGGTCGGCCAATCACACACATAATACTATAACAAAGCGAAACTCACCGCGCGGTCGCGGATTCCCAGTTTGTAGGGCTTCGCATACCCGAGCTCCTCGGTTGGGTACCTCCGGCCAAAAAAACGGCGTGAGCCGCCGCAAGAGAATCTCCTTAGAGATCTCCTCGTCTCTCACGCGTAAGTCCTTGTCCCCGGAGTACTGCGTACCCCGGGTGCTCGCGCTCCTTGCATGGTTGGATGCGCCGCAGCACGAAGCTGATAGCCACCGCCACCCCCGTCAGGTTCATGGGGCGGATGATGCCGAGCAGCTCCTCCACCTGCACCATGTCGGCAGATGATGGCCGCTCGGACCAGATTGGCGTTGGCGCTCCACCACTCGTTTACCTCATTGGAGATCTGTGGAGCGGGGTTGCCGACGACGAACCATTGGGTGTTCCATCCCTTGATGGAAGAGCCGAGGGGCATCCCAGATACTGGTTCCTCATCCCGTCCCGAAGACAAAGATAGAGGCCACCAACCACCTTGGGTGAGCCGGCTCGGTGAACGCCCTCGAGGCGTAAGAGATGGCGGAAGAGGTTGAAGTGGGGAGGAATGCCGAGAAAAGCCTCGCAAAAATGGATGAAAACAGAAAGATGAAGAATGGAGTTGGGGTGGAGATGAATGAGCCGGATTTTGTAGTATGCAAGAAGCTTCCGGAGGAAGGGTGCGCCGGCAGCCCGAACCCGCGGCGGAAATAATCCGCAAACACTACGAGCTCATTACCGTTCGCCGGGGTGGGGAAGGACTCACCCACGGTGGGCGCCAGCCGGCCGGCGGCGCCTCGTCGGGCAGCACTCCGTCGCGGACGAGCTCATCGAGGACCGCCCGCGTGCGGGTCGAAGTAGCCCACTCCACCTCCGCGTTAGGGCGGACCTCCGCGCCACGGATCTCCGCCCGCCCGATCGCCGCCGCCAGCGAACCACGCTTTGCCCCCTTGCCGCCGGCCATTTCGGATCTAGGTTTCGGATTGGGAGCGCCGGTGATGTGGGAGAAAAAGGTTGGTTGTGCGTAGGAAGGCGAAGAGGCAGCGGGGGTTTGCGAGGCGTCGAGAGGAAGGCAAAGAGTGTGACTGAAAGGCCATGCCCGGTCTTAAAATAGATGCGTGACAGCGGTGTCGGGCGCCAAGCCCGCGCCGCCCTTCCTTCCGTGGGAAACCGCGCCGCGCCGCTCCGTGGTTATCCGCCGGGGGGCTGGACCGCGCGATGTTTCCCGAGAGGATGCTAGGCCCGTGGGCGGCCCACCGGAGCTCGACCGTGGGTCGCAGGCCCCACACCCGACGAAACCAAAGTTTGGACCCTAGAAGATGACAAGCAGTCTCGGGGACTGCACGGTCAAAGATTCAACAACTTCGTACTTTGACAAATTTGATCCCGGCACCAGTCTCATGCCTCGCCTACTACCGGTCTCGGGGACTACGTGGTACACGTCGCGAAGCGACGGCGTGGTACACGGGACCCGTATGCCGGAGATCTTTCTTTTTCTTTTTCTCTTGAGCAGCTCGCGTCTCCACGGCCAGGTGGGACCTCTGCGTTCCTCTCAACCACAGCGACCGTGTGTGTTCCACGGCCTTGATTCCGCCTCCCTCCAGCACCCGTACCGGTCGGCCTCGGCGACGCCGACCGCCCACGACTCGTCGGATCCGTTGATCGACTTCCGCGCGCCACGAACAGCTGGTGGGAAGAACTGCGGCACCAAGGAAGGCGCTGAATGGTTCCCAACCTTGGGTTGAGACACGCAAAGCTTTCGGGGACTAGGCGTGGGGATTGCTCCCCGGGTATTCTCGGCCGAGGGCACAGGCGGCGGTCGGCAAAGGCCCAGCCGAGAAGACCATGCCGGCGCTACCCCGACCGTGGAGTAAGGCGCAAGACTCGGCATGCGAGATATGATCCGCCTAGATCATCGAGGCGTCAGTTTCCTTGAACCTAGGATTTCTGGTCTACCGGGTTTGTGTGCCGATCGTGAAAGCAAGATTAGATTGATCTTGTAACCCTGCCCCCCGACTATATAAGGCGGGCGGGGACCCCCTCAAAACAGATTGTTCCCGATCATAATCCACAACCCGAACACGGGACTAGGGTTTTACGTCACCTCGGCGGCCTGAACTGTCTAAACCCGTGTCTCGTGTTACTTTCTTGCTCTTGATCTCGCGCACCTCACCACCCTCGATCTCATCTACTACCTCGGGCACCCCCAAGGTAGGGCTGCCGACCGATATCGTCGACATGACCGGACCAGCGCCGACCGTCCGTTCGCTGAACCCCTTCTCCAGCGGCGTCGGCCTACGTCGGCGGCCGGACGGACTTCGGCACCGGAGCGTCGGTCGCGCGGGCGTCCGGTCACACCTGAAAAAATAGCGGACGCCCGGCAACCGACGGCCGGGCAGCGTCGGTCCCTACCTGGACAGCGTCCGGTCACCTCCCCAGTGGCTGCACCGTCCAAAAACCTCCGAGTCCCGCCTCGCAAGCTCGGCGGGGAGGGTTCCACACCCAAACACCATCACCTCTTGCCCTCATGTGCCAACACAAAAGTGTCTCTCCACTTGTGCACGTGTGTTAGTATTTTCAAATAGATTTTGCAAGAGTTAGCAAGCACACTAGGTCCCTAATGCATATGCAAAGTCATTGCTCACCTAGTGGCACTTAGATAACCGATATTGCGCGACATCGCCCCTCTTAATAGTACGGTTATCAATCCTAAACCCAGCCATCAACTTCTCTACACGCCTATGGCCGGCAAAATGAAAATGCCCTAACATATAACTTTGCCTCTAGCATTCCATCTTGTTCATCATCTTCCTTCATCTTCAAGTGTGGTACTTGATCACTTGTGGTCTTCATCGACACCTTGATCACCACTCCACCACTTGGCTTGGACCTTCCCTTTCTCTAATGCTACACACTTAGCAATAGGGTTAGTCCTAGGTTTCATCAATTAGCCAAAACCAAACTAGGGCTTTCAATCTCCCCCTTTTTGGTAATTGATGACAACCTCTATAAAGATAGGAATTAAATACAATTTTGGCTTTACACCACTTGTCGAAGCAATTTGAGCTTGTGAAAAGAAAATTGGACAAGTCATGTAAAACACATTTGGTAGCTATGGCTCCCCCTACATGTGTGCTAAGAGTTTGGATTTAGAAGCTTTGCACACATGATGGATAAATAGGTTTTGGGAGAGTCATTTCTACCAAATTGATGCTAAGGTGTATAGAATGGACCTTTGAAGCGTGATACCATCGGAGTGCACATCATGAACCATCCTTAGCATCAAATCTTGCTAGAAGCATCAAAAAGCTAGAAACCACGTGAGATCAACATTAAAAACATGGTTTCTAGATACCACTTGAACACATACCGTTCTAATTCTAGCTAGAGCCTATGCATGCTAGTAATCAATACATCGATCAAGTTTTATACCAGCAAGCATCACACAAGCAAGAGAGATACCACTTAAAACATGATTACACCGATCTAAGTGCAATGCAAGCAATCATATGAATATGCACAATCAAATGCAAACACATCATGTTCATGATTCAAAATTTTTATCCCTTTCCATTCTTCAATCTCCCTTTCCATTCTTCAATCTTCATCTTCTCTTGATATCTTGGTAATCTCTCCCCCTTTGTCATCAATGACCATAAGGGTATATGATTATGCTTGGTGTAGACTTGAAATCATGGAGGGAGCTCAAAGTAGAAAGATGATCACTTAAGGTTGAGGATCACTTGTTTCCATAAACTTCCTTCTTTTGTGGTTCAAACTAGTAAACTTGCATAAGTAATCTAGTTCGGTTTGAACCAATGACAAGCTTCTTCACACATTTTTTAATGGTTATCTTGTCAATGTTGAACTAAATCCTTTCTTGCTCATTTAACTAGATTAAACACTAGGTTCACATTCTCATGAACAAGTCATATTTAGCCACTAGATCATACATGACATAGAAGCAATAGTGGCATAATATGTACTTTAAAAATCACTTTGTTTTTCACGAATGAGCCTAATTGAACAAGAGATATTATGTCTATATGTTCTACGCAAGTCCTTAGCAAGAATGAATGCATCATGCCAACCAATTTCACCATTGCTTTAGTCGAAGGAGAGGCATGTCATATAGTTGGGGGTGCATTCATTTCATGTTGGAGAAGTCAAGAATGTTCAATTCATTTCTCAAGGTGCAAAATCTCTTTTCATCAAGTGGCTTGGTAAAGATATCGGCAAGTTGATCATCGGTGCCAACACTCTCAATAGAAATGTCTCCCTTTGCTTGGTGATCTCTAATGAAGTGATGCCTTATGTCAATGTGCTTTGTCCTTGAATGTTGAACCGGATTAGTGGTGATCTTCACGGCACTTTCATTGTCACATAGCAATGGCACTTGTCCAAATTTGATTCCAAAATCCTTCAACGTGGCCTTCATCCATAGCAATTGAGCACAACAACTCCCCCACTAATGTATTCGGCCGGCGGTAGAGAGTGCAACACTATTTTGTTTCTTGGATGACCATGAGACAAGTGACCTTCCTAGTAATTGGCATGTTCCACTAGTGCTCTTTCTATCCACCTTGCATCCCGCATAGTCGGAGTCCGAATACCCAATCAACTCAAAGTTTGACCCCTTGGGATGCCACAATCCAACATTTGGTGTGTGCTGAGATATCTTAATATCCTCTTGGTTGCCTTCAAATGACTTTCTCTTGGTGAAGCTTGAAATCTTACACACATGCACACACTAAACATGACATCCAGCCTAGAAGCGGTCACATAGAGTAGGCTTCCAATCATTGACCGATACAACTTTTGATCTACCATATTGCCACTTGTATCCAAGTCAAGATGACCATTTGTTCCCATTGGAGTTCCAATTGACTTGGCTTTTTCCATTCCAAACTTCTTCAACATATCCTTGATATACTTGCTTTGACTCACAAATGTGTCTTTCTTCAATTGCTTGATTTGTAGACCAAGGAAATAGCTAAGCTCCCCAATCATAGACATCTCAAACTCTTTTGCCATCATTTGTCCAAACTCTTCACAAAAGTCTTGATTGGTTGATCCAAATATGATATCATCCACATAGATTTGCAACACAAACAAGTCATTTCCAATCTTTTTGGTGAAGAGAGTGTTATCAACCTTCCCCATCTTGAACCCTTTAGAGAGTAAGAAATCTCTCAATCTTTCATACTATGCCCTTGGAGCTTGCTTCAAACCATAGAGAGCCTTCTTCAACTTGTAGACATGGTTGGGCTTCTTGATATCTTCAAATCCCGGGGGTTGCTCAACATACACTAGTTCATTGATGAATCCATTCAAGAAAGCACTTTTCACATCCATTTGATATAAGTTGATGTTGTGTGCACAAGCATAGGCTAATAGGATTCTAATTGCCTCTAATCTTGCAACCGGTGCATAGGTTTCTCCAAAGTCAAGACCTTTAACTTGAGTGTATCCTTGTGCTACCAATCTTGCTTTGTTTCTCACAACTATGCCATCTTGATCTTGCTTGTTCCGAATACCCACTTGGTGCCAATGACATTGTAGTTCTTTGGACGCTCAACTAGTTCCCAAACTTGATTTCTTTCAAAGTTGTTGAGCTCTTCGTGCATTGCATTGACCCAATCACAATCCATCAAAGCTTCATCTATCTTCTTTGGTTCAATGGATGAGACAAATGAATAGTGTTCACAAAATGATGCCAATCTTGATCTTGTTTGTACACCACTTCTAATGTCACCAACCACTTGATCTAGAGGATGATCCCTTGCAATATGAGTTGGTTGGAGAACATGAGGTTGGGCACTTGAATTCGGTTGATCACTTGGTTGAGATGATGTACTAGTCACTTGATCTTGCAATTAAGAACCACTAGCTTCAGATATATCTTGAGACCCACTAGCTTGCACATTTTGAGGTATAATTACTTGATCTTTGTCATCTTCAACATCCACCACTTGAGTTGGCCTAATATCCCCAACATCCATTTCCTTCATGGCTTGTATTAATTGAGTTCCTCTCACATCATCAAGATTCTCCTCTTCATCTTGTGAGCCTTTGGTTTCATCAAATTCCACATCATGCACTTCCTCAATTATGCCATGAGTGAGATTCCAAACTCTATATACTTTGCTTGTGGTGGAGTAACCGAGTAGGAATCCTTCATCACACTTCTTCTCAAACTTGCTCAATCGAGTGCCCTTCTTGAGAATGTAGCATTTGCATCCAAACACTCTAAAGTATGCAATGTTGGGCTTTCTTCCATTCAACAACTCATATGGTGTCTTCTCTAGTAGCCTATAACAATAAAGCCTATTTGAACAATAGTTGGTGGTATTGATTGCTTCAGCCCAAAAAGAATGATCCACATTGTATTCACTCAACATTGATCTTGCCATGTCAATCAAGGTTCTATTCTTTCTTTCAACTAGTCCATTGGATTGAGGAGTGTACTTGGCCGAGAATTGATGCTTGATTCCAAAGTCATCACATAGCTCTTCAATTCTTGTGTTCTTGAACTCACTACCATTGTCACTTCTCACTTTCTTGATTGAGGTTTCAAATTCATTTTGACTTCTCTTTACAAATGTCTTGAATGTGTCAAATACTTCACTTTTGTCGGCAAGAAAGAATACCCAAGTGTATCTTGTGAAGTCATCCACTATCACAAATCCATATTTGTTTCCTCCAATACTTTCATACTTGGTAGGGCCAAATAGATCCATATGCAACAACTCAAATGCCTTGCTTGTGCTCATCATGCTCTTATTGGGATGAGTGTTGCCAACTTGTTTGCCCATTTGACATGAACTACATAGCTTGTCTTTCTCAAATACAACATCCTTCAACCCTCTAACTAGATCATGCTTGATTAGCCGGTTGAGTTGCTTCATGCCAACATGTCCTAGCCTTCTATGCCATAGCCAACCCATGCTTGATTTGGTGATCAAACATGTTGTCAATTGAGCTTCACTAGCATTGAAATCCACAAGATAGAGATTCTCATATCTAAAGCCCTTGAATATCAAGTTGCTTCCATCAACACTCACTATCTCAACATCATCAACACCAAATATACATTTGAATCCAAGATCACACAATTGAGCCACGGACAAGAGATTGAAGTTGAGAGATTCCACTAGCAACACATTGGAGATGGACATATCATTTGTAATTGCAATCTTTCCCAAGCCTTTGACCTTGCCTTTGCCATTGTCACCAAAAGTAATACTATCTACACCATTGCCACTTGATGAGATTGATTTGAACATTCTAGAGTCCCCGGTCATATGTTGAGTGCACCCACTATCAAGCACCCAATGCCTTCCTCCGGCTTTATAATTGACCTACAAAAGCAAATCAATTCTTCTTAGGTACCCAAACTTGCTTGGGTCCTCCAAGGTTAGTCACTAAGCTTTTGGGCACCCAAATTGCCTTCTTCTTTGGGCCAACAATGGGAGCACCAATGAACTTAGCCTTCACACCATTAGTACCCTTGGTAAGCAAATAACAAGAATCATAACAAATAGAGGATATGTTAGCATTCTTCTTGTTCTTGCAATATTGCTCTACATGCCCCACTTGCTTGCAACTAGAGCAAAATCGACCATTGCCCTTCACAAAACTAGTCTTGTGAGGAACAAAGGCCGCCTTGCCATTCTTGGGGGTATAGCCTAATCCCTCTTTGTTAAGGGAGAATCTTTGGCTACCCAAGCACTTTAGCAAGCGGGCATCTCCACCGTAGGCCTTGCCTAGGGCATGAGTGAGCTCATTCACCTCTCTCTTGAGAGTCTCATTCTCCACCATAAGCGAGGCATCACAAGTGAAACCATCACTAATAGTAGATGTGGCATTGCTTGAGCTACAAGAGGGGTTAGTGGGACCAACAACAATAGGAGTATAGAATGCTTCATCAAGAATATCACAAGTTACTCCTATGTTGCAAGTGTCTACGACATCCTCAATCTTAGCTTGATCAAGGAGGGAGGAGTGAGCCTTTTCAAGCTTGGTGTGAGCTTTCTCAAGCTTCTCATGGGCTTCCATTAGCCTCTCATGAGTAGCATTTAGTTCATCAAAGGATTGCTCAAGAGCTTTCTTTCTCTTGCGCAACTCTTTGCACTCCTTCCTCTTTTCCTCAATATAAGAGTGAGCATCTCGTAGCATGCTAATGAGGTCCTCCTTTGAGTACTCCTTATCATCACTCTCACTATCGCTCTCATCATCGGATTGTACCTTGGATGGCTTAGCCATTAAGCATGTCGATGGAGCATCAAAGAGTGAAGGCTTGTTGGAGATGGCAAGACTAGCAAGTGCCTTCCTCCTTGACTTCTTGTCATCTTCACTCTCATCATCACTATCACTTGAAGCATCACTATCCCATGTTACACAATAAGATTGCCCCTTCTTCTTCTTCTTGAGCTCAAGCTTCTTCTCCTTCTTTTCCTTCTTGTCCTTCTTGCTTTTCTTTTTCTTGGCATCTTCATCACTATCATCATCACTTGAGAGAGGATAATCGGCAATGAAGTGATCTTTGCTCTTGCACCGAAAGCATCTCTTAGTCTTGATGGCATCTCTTCTCTTCCTAGCTCCATAGCCCTTCTTCTTCATGAATTTGCCGAACTTGCGCACAAGAAGAGCCATTGCTTCATCATCTACTTCACTTGAGCTTGTGCTAGCTTCATCACTTGATTCTTGCTTCTTCTTGCCTCTTGATGAAGTAGCCTTGAATGCAACCACTTCCTTGTCTTTCTTCTTTTCTTTGTCTTTCTTTTCATCCTTTTGAGAGCCCCTTCCCGTTCCACACGGTAAGTGTCATGTGTGACCACCTCACCTAGTACTTGGTTAGGGGTCTTAGTGTCCAATCCTTCTCTCACCAACATTGTGACCAAGAATTCAAATCTTGATGGCAAGCTTATAAGGAACTTGTGAGAGAAATCCGCATTCTCCATCTTCTCACCCAAACTCTTCAAGTCATTTACAATAACTTGCAAGCGGTGATACATCTCCGGCACACTCTCATCATCTTGCATCTTGAAACTTGAGAGCTTGTCTTTGAGGATGTAAAGCTTGGCACTCTTCACGGTTTGTGTGCCCTCATAGGTCTCCTCCAACCTAGTCCACACATCATGAGCCCTCTCCAAATCTTTGATTTGCTCAAACACTTTTGACTCCAAGGCTTCATAGAATGTGTTGATTGCAATGTCATTGAATTGGAGCTTCTCTTCTTCTGTTGGAGTTGGGTCGGTTGGATCAATCACGGCAAAGTCTTTGTCTACAACCTCCTAAACCTTTCTATTCAATGATTTCAAGTAGGCACACATCTTCCGCTTCCAATGATCATAACCGGTACCATCAAAGTGCGGAGGCTTCCCCACATGGTTGATATGGTTGACTTGAGCCATTTTAACACCGAAGGATGTTAAGCCTTAATCAACGGTGACCTCGGCTCCGATACCACTTGAAAGGTCCTAAATGGCTAGAGGGGGGTGAATAGCCTATAAAAATTCTTGCAAAGCACTAAACAAACCGGTTAGTATAACAAAAGGCGAAGCAAGTGTTGCGCTAGCCTAGTGGGGGTTGCAAGCTAACCTAGATAATTCTAGCAAACCTAATACACTAGGCACACTAAGAATAGGGTCCTTAGCAACACAACTAGGCTACACAACCTAATATACTACTTTGCACAAGTGTCATCGCAAGGAAGGAAACCGAGCGTGCAAACCGTGCCTTCGGGAAGATGACCAATCACCGTCTTGTCTATACAATGAAACCCGAAGAGATGATCCAATAGAGAAATCCAAGTTGATCTCGAAGGATCAAGCCACACAAGAATACCGAGGGACACGAGATTTTTATCCCGAGGTTCACGTGCTTGCCGGCACGCTACTCCCCGTTGTGTCGACCACACACTCGGTAGTTCGGTGACTAATTGGCATCACAAGCCAAGCCCTCACCGGGCACCACAAGAACTCACACAAAGTGAGGGTAACTCAATGACACGAGATTCCACTAAGGATTCCTTTCACGATCTCCCGCGGGGTGGGATCAACACCCCTCACAAATCACCTCCGGAGTGGCCAAGAACAATCTTCAACCTTGCTCAACTCCGGCTTGCTGCTCCAACCGTCTAGGTGACGGCAACCACCAAGAGTAATAAGCTCAATCACAGCAAGAACGCTCACTAGTGCCACTAGATGCTCAATCACAAGGCAAATGCACTAGAAGCTCTCCCAATCACTCTCTAGATCAATCAAGATGAGTGCAAAGTGAGGGAGGAGGTTTGCTTAGCTCTAGGGGATGTCAAGTATGTCAAAGTGCCAAGAGAGACTCCCTAGAGCCGGTCAATTCACTTATATAGGCGCCCACCAAAGCACCCAACCGTTACACTCAAGTCTGGGTCTGCATGCAAGACCGACCGGACGCCCGAGACGGCCTGACCGGACGCGTCCGGTCGCACATAAACGCCCACGTGTACTAGCCGTTTGAATTTTACCGTTCGCGCCCTACGTCACTGATCAACTCGCGCGCAGTCAGCATCGACCGGACGCGTCCTGTGCCAGCACCGGACGCCAGCACAAAGGGAGTCCGGGGCGTTACCCAGAGCTCCAAAACGTGAAAATCTTGACCGGACGCGTCCGGTCCATGGTGACCGGACGCGCCGACCGTCCGCTCGCCTGAACCCCCTTCTCTCCAGAAGCCGACGTCAGCGTACGTCAAGCGCTGACCGACTCGGCACCGAGCGGCCCGGTCGCGCGGCGTCCGTCACACCTGAAAAAATAGCGGACGCCGGCAACTGACCGGACGCGTCCGGTCCCTACCGACAGCGTCCGGTCACCTCCTGAGTGACTGCACTTCGTCCGAAAACCTCCGAGTCCCGTCTCGCAAGCTCGGCGGGAGGGTTCCACACCCAAACACCATCACCTCTTGCCCTCATGTGCCAACACAAAAGTGTCTCTCCACTTGTGCACGTGTGTTAGCATTTTCAAATAGATTTTGCAAGAGTTAGCAAGCACACTAGGTCCCTAATGCATATGCAAAGTCATTGCTCACCTAGTGGCACTTAGATAACCGATATTGCGCGACATCGCCCCTCTTAATAGTACGGTTATCAATCCTAAACCCGGCCATCAACTTCTCTACACGCCTATGGCCGGCAAAATGAAAATGCCCTAACATATACCTTTGCCTCTAGCATTCCATCTTGTTCATCATCTTCCTTCATCTTCAAGTGTGGTACTTGATCACTTGTGGTCTTCATCGACACCTTGATCACCACTCTACCACTTGGCTTGGACCTTTCCTTTCTCTAATGCTACACACTTAACAATAGGGTTAGTCCTAGGTTTCATCAATTAGCCAAAACCAAACTAGGGCTTTCAACAGGGGTACTAATTTGCATTGTTTGTTTCTATAAACGTGGTAAATCATAGTTAATAACTAATTATAACACTCTAGAAGTTGATTTATTTTGAAATGGAGGGTCATTTTATTCAACTTCATTAGTCGATAGCTTCGGCTCTCAACTCCACGCATGCATGTAGCCGCGGATTGTTGTAATTAATTGCTGGAACAGGAGCGGGCGATCAAGTATGCATTCAACACTGCTCGTCTGTTGAACACTGCTCGAATGCTGGCTATACCCAGATGTGCGACAACTGGTGCAAGAATGCGAACTTCGCCTGGGGCGCTTGCGTCATCTTCTTCGACCGCAATGAATGCAACTGCTGCTGCTATACTTAGCCGGTACTAGTGGACAATGGAATAATCCTCTAGCGTGAGAGTACATTAAAAATGGTTGCCATTGGTCCATTTATTATATGCCAGGAGATGCAGAATAAAAATAAAAAGGATGTGGACTCAGATACAAACGCAGAATTTTGCATTTTTTGGACACATGCATGATTTACAGAAGCTACAGCTTTTGATGATATGGCATGCCTGCCGAACGATTATTATGCAAATACGAATTGCCGTGCAGCAGGATCAGTGTCGATGTCGCCGGCGAGCTGTTTCCATGCCGCTACCTACTTGACCCTTTTAGCGTGCGTTTGATTTGAATACATGTAAGAGGAATGAATCATCATCTTCGCTTTGGGTTCACGACATGTATATGTATCTATCCATAGTCCATACATAATTATCCAACAGATGACTTTCCTGAGTTAAAATTGAATAGGGCGCTATTCCTATGACATACAAGCCTCGCGACTCGCCCCTCTCCACCCTCGCAACTTGATAGCCGCTGCCGCCGCCTCAGCTTCCTTCACTGCTGGTCCCCCTTGCTCCCAATCCATCATGGTCGGAGGGAATGGGGATCTATTGTTTTTAATAAGTTTTTCTAGTAGATAAAGTTCTTAGGTTTAGGGTTTTTCCATGCCAAGTTTGTTGGTATTGAAGATTTATCTCCTTCTCTTCGGCGACGATAATGGAGCAGGGTGGAATTGTTTTCTCGTTTTCTTTGTGGTATTGAAGATGAAGGCGACAACTACAGCGTCAACATCCTCACTGGTATGAAGATATGGAGACTTTTATTTTTAGACGGTAGCATCAAGGCGGAGATGGTGTCGCCCGCCATGGAATAATTTTGTCTAATCTTTTCTCCGTTTTGTTGTGGTTAGATCTGGCAACGGTAAAGAACTAGAAAAAATAAGTTCCAGATTGTTCTTCCTCATTCTTCGGTGGCAAAAAAAAAAAAAGAAAAACATTAGAAAAAAGAAATTTGTCAACTCCGCTTACATGAACGTTGGCTATCATTCGTTGGCTATCTATTCTCAGGGCTTTTGCCATGTGTTTGCCTGCGCGATCATCCATACTGCAAAGCATCGTATGGATCTAGTTTTGAGATCTAGATCTATTCACAGCGTGGTTACAATTTAGATGAAAATTAGTTTATGATTATTTATGTAATCTAGAGTGCTTGTAGCGTGGTATATTTTTTTTCCAAGTATCTCCTAATTTATGCTGCAGTCATATGTGTTAGATAATAATTGTGTTTACTTTACACACACACCTGCCACAGCTGTCCTATGGGGACCATCGGCACTGATCTTTCCCTATATATAGGCGCCTTATATAGGCCCGATAATCCTGACTTTATTATTTACTTGAATATATGGTTACAAAAAACTGACGATACTGTAATATCTACTTGCTATACTAATAGATATATCAACAGGAAAAGCTCACGGCTGAGCCTTGGCAAATGTATGTGGTCACAACGCATGATATCTTTCCATCTAGGAGTGTATTTTATTCTCTCTCATAACTTCCAAAGATTTAGCAGTATATGATCGTTGAAATCAATGGATGCTGAATATTGCATTCACAGTTTTATATAGTAGTTGGTATGCACGTGCAACACGCACGTGCCTAAAATAACATCCTATACAATGGTAGAATAATTAATATAGCTTTGTATGTTTTTTTTTTTTGCGAAGACCCAGTTACAGACTCAGACACTCATATACACGAGCGCACATTCACCCCCTATGAACACACGCACGCACACCCTACCCCTATGAGCACCTTCGAAGAACTGAGATGGACCGACAAATCTCGAGATTGGCGAAGTCACCACAGGCGCCTCGTTGTCGACGGGCACGTCGCCTACCACTGAAAGCATAGCGCCGTTAAATTCTGGATAAATCCAGAAAAATGCGAGCACCCGTGTCAAGTCTGGGACTTAAACCCGGATGTGTAGGTTCCACCACAAGAAACCCAATCAGCTGAGCTATCGCTCAGTTCGCAATATAGCTTTGTATGGTAGCAGTTGTATTTAAACATATCCACATAATCAAGCTTATAGAGCATCGATCTCCGCGACATTAGAGAAACAACTTCAGGACATTTTTTTAGAAGAAGTCCGTCATTAACCATGGAAAGTGATGGTTAATTAATGGAAGGCAGTATGTGACTCCACCGCGATTATGTGAAGGGGTACATGTTATTTTTAGGAGCGATTTGATTATTTGCTGAGAGAAGGGATCCTTTGAAAATCAGTGGAGCATAATTTTGTTTTCTTACCCTGTGCATCTTAAGAAAATCTACATGATTAATAAATCTGAAAAACCAAATTAAAGTACCATATCAATATAAATATATTTTCTGATCATGTCAATTTCTTAACTCTGAAATAAAATATACGACAATAGTATGAAGATTGGATAATCTTCACAGCACAATAGCAGCAGATAGGGAGAAGAGAGTCCATCTCATTTGGATGAAGCCAAAGAATAACAAGTGATACCTTTCCTCGTTACCTAAAAAAAGTGATACATTTTCCAGAAAAAAACAATAGACAATAATGAAATCATATATGAATTAAATTAATACACCACCCCAGCAGTAGGCGCCGAACCCAACAGTCTTCCCTTTCAGGGCAACAATATGAGCGGCTGCACCATTTCAGCTGCGTCGTTCTGCCGAGGCAAAGGAATCCTGAAAATTAACCATTCCTTTTTTTTAGATAATGGATACTTTATATCCGGTTTCATCCACCCAAGCGTAGAATCAGGCCAATTATTACAAAGTTCAAGGAACACACACAAATATCATAACAACATGTTTTGCATGGGTACTGAAGGACGACTAGACCGATAAAAGAGTCTTGACTAAAATTGACCAATAAATCTATTTGATAACCATCCATTGGAGCTGAAAAACTGGAAAGCTGTCGTCTCTAAGACCTGGGCAGCCAGCAAGAGCTTCCCCTGGAGCCACTCACGCCGCTGCAGCCTTGCCCATTGCCGAAGCCAATAGGTTCCTCTGAATAGTACCTGCAAAAAAGTTTTTGGTCTACACTTACCAAAGACCACCTCGTTTCTAGTTATACATATTGTCCAATACAAAGCGGAGGCTGCTGTTAATAATAAATCATTTCGATTTTTCCCACCCCCCTTAGACCAATAAACAAACAAATCCTCTAAGTCAAGGGGGGGCGGTAAACCAAACATTATATGTACAGCACACCATAAGAACTTAGCATAATAACAATAAAAAAAGAGGTGTTCGATAGTTTCTGGTGAGTGACAAAAGCTACAGTTTAAATCACCATTCCAGTTCCGTCTAGCTAGGTTATCTTTGGTTAAAATGACCCCTCTTCTTAAATACCACAAAAAAATTTTTATTCTTGAAGGTATTTTGATCTGCCAAATATCCCGTGGTACCCTGACCCCATTATTAATTAACGCAACATACATTGATTTAACCGAGTAACTTCCCGATGACTGTAAGGCCCACACAAAAGTGTCCCGTTCCCTTTGTGAGTTCACCTCATTGTACTGATGCAACAATCCTGTGTCAATCCCTTAAGTTCCTTCCCACTAGGTTGTGACGAAAGGAGACATTAGGAGGGATTGACGCACTCCGATCACAAACTTTAAAATAAGTTACATAACACTTTTTTTGAACTTTATAACACTTTTCTGAGTATATATAATGTTGAATCTTGTCGATGACCACATGCTGAAGTAACAAAGATGAAGTGCAACATGCATGACCAATTGCATGGATACAGAGAAAATGAGACTTGTGGTCTTAAATACAGTGATCAAAGCTATAGGAATAGAGTTAATTTTCAATCCTGCGGGAAGGGAGATGCACCTGACCGAGGTCTGGTGATATCGACGAGGACAGCTCTTATATCTCGTCCCCTCTCATGAGCTAGCCGCGTACCATGCCTATGGCCATGAGCAAGGCCGTTCCCTTAACAAGCAGCAGTGAGCATGCTGCATGCACCTTTCCCTTCAGAATGTAGGCACTATGGACTATGAGGAACAAGAGGCGCCACGGGGAACTCACCATGGATGTCTACAAACAAAGCAGCGTTATGGGCCAAGGATATAGTAGTCTTTGATCTGTGTGCCAGCTGACTCAGTCCTCCCAACGCCCGTGAGCAGAGATCAATATTTACAAAAGTCTGGACGCTTTGGCCTTTCGTGAGGGCTCCAGGACGCGAGGGCGACTGCGCCTCCGCCGCCGCCGCCGCCGCCTGACCCCCGTTCCTCTCGCCTCCGGCCTCCTGCCGGTGGAGAGGAGGAACGGGGGTCCATCGTTTGAGTCGGTCTACTGTTTTATTCGAGTCTGAGTCGAGTCTATCTAGGTCTAGGGTTTGCTCGCCGTCGATGTTCGGCGGCGGAGTTAGGTTTTGCCGGAGGAGCGTGGCTCCTTTGCGGCTTGCTTGTCCTGGCGACGCCGGCGATGCGGAAGCGGCGGCGGCGCAGTGGAATAATTTCTTCCAGCCTCTTCCGTTCTCCGATGGCGATCTACTCTGACGTCAACGGAGAGGCTGGGGAGACCTGTCTAGGAGTCGAGAGCCGGCGCATCGTTGTCTTCTTCAGGTGATGATGTTGGTGACCCTGCTAATCTCAAGGAAGATGTTCTTTGGTGAAAACCTGAGCTTTGCTCGGGTTGCCGGCGATGGAATCGAAGGATGCGGCGTGGGTACGGGAGTTGGCCGATGTGCCTGGGAGGCAGTGTCGGCTGATTCGCCTAGAAGTAAGTCCTCCTCTGCGGCCTCCACCTTGTGGAGTTTGGCTCTGGTGCCCGACAACGATTGGGATGCGGCTTCGATGGCGGTGACGGATGGATCTCTGAAAGCTTCGAGGAAGATGAATAGGAGTTTTGAACTTCTTTGTAATTTTCCTTTTCTTTGGAGTCCTGCCTGTAAAAGGGCCGGTGTAATGCACTAAGATGAATACATGTTCCTTCTCAAAAAAAAAAAAAAACGCCCGTGAGCAGAGTGAGCAGTGCCTAAATGGAACAAACCGAGCCCTGGCTGGGTGGAGGTGAACTCGGATGCTGTATTCTTTGAAGGTGAACACTGGCAGACAGTCACGGCCGTCGCTGTAGGCGACCGGTTCCTGTGCTGGGTCGACTACCGCCTTGGCTTCCTCCTTTGCGACATAGCCGCCCAGGCGATCAGCTAAATTCGACACCTTCGTTGTGGGAAATATTACCGGAACCTGGCGTCTGCCGGCACCTGGCGCGGTGAGGTTCGTCGACAGCGAGCCGCGCTGCTGCTGTGGCCGCAGGGGCGGTCGTAGGAGCACGTGTGAACTTTAGCTTTATGCTTATGAAATATAAATAAATTTATAACTAAGTTATACATGATTCAATGAGTATGAAATTTTTACTAGAGATTAAGCATATAATAATTAGCTTACCATAGAAATTTCACCACAATTAGACCATAGAAACTGCGTCTATGAATTATTCCAATTAATTATAGAAAATTATAGATCTAAAGTTACAATAAAAAATTGTACTAAATATAACATATTATTTGATCACTATGTATATCTACTCATGTATATCTACTCTATGATTTATTATGATTTTTCAAAGATTCAGCCAAAATAAATAAAAAACGAAAAACACAAAACCACGCAATTGTAGCAAAACCACCGTTCAAAACCACTCTAGGGGGTAATTTAACCGGTTTGAAAAACTTTAGAGGGTAGAACACCCGATTTTATAGTTGAGGGGGTTAAGTGTTCTACCCGTTATAGTTCAGGGGGTGATTTAGACTTTTTCTATTCGACAATTAGCATATATTAGATTAAGTTGAGATGATTATCGGGCCAAGACCCATTAGTACTTTTGTAAGTCACCCTATAAAAGGGTGAACCGTTTGTTTGAGTCAGTTAAGAAAAGTAAAGGTTAAACCTGAAACTCTCGCTCTCTCACTCACTCTTTCTCCCGCACCGCCACTAACGTCGACCACCACCGCCGCCGCTGCTCCTCTGCGTCGTCGCCGTTGCGGCGGCTGGCCTTCGAGCCATGCCGCCACATCCGCTGCCGACGCCTGTGCAGCCATCCGCGCCGCTGCCACAGGCGCCACCGCCCCGCCGCAGGCCGCCTTCCCGCCCGCCCGGCGCCGCTGACATCGTCACCGCTAACACCGCCCTCTGTCTCGCCCCGCGATATCCACGAGTAATCTTGTAGATTGTAACCATTCTGGGCGGGAAACGTTCCAATCTACTGTTCAGATCTTGATTTCTCCATCGTTTGATCTTGGAGGAGTTTAGACCTGTGACATTTTAGCTTTCCTAAAATACATTGTGTTTAGTATGTGCCTAAATATAGTGTATATCTAAGTGTGGAGAGATTGAGCCTGGCTGCTCTTCCAGGATGGTGTGGAGAGACTCCTCGTTGAGGAGGCAGAGTTGGACCATAATGACGGTCTGCTGTGAGGGGCCTGGTGGTGCTGACTGGTCAGACCGGTCGGTGTGACGCTACTGTACCGCAACCTGGTACGTTGCAGCGGAGTTCTAGAGGCCGAATGGTGTGGTTGCCACGTGTCTGGATCTCTTCCTCCGTGGCGCTTGTCGATGGATCGGGCATCCCGCGTAGGAGTTGAGGTGCTAGATGAAATCCCCTAGGACCACTGGTGGCGCCACCCTATACTAGCAGCGCGTCGCCTGCGGGTGTGAGGCATCACGCCCCGGTAGACCTGACCGAGATAGCTGAAACCATAGGCGGTGGGTGATTAGGGTGACGTGGCGCCCGGCGGCGACGTGTGGTCCACGACTTTGACCTATTTGGTGGGTGCTCGTCCTGGGGAGCAGTGAGCATAGTTTCGAAAAGTACGAAGCATTCGTACAAGCCCTCGTTGACTGGGTCGATGAGTTCGACCAGGTCATTGACGACGATCGGGTTCCTTTCTCGGTGAGGCCACACGCGGGGCGCTACAGCCAGGGGAGGAGCCACTGGAGCCTCTCTTGGAGGCGTCTTAGTCTGTTCGACTGGAGCCATGGTGCCGTGAACTGGGCCAGATGGGATCTGGACTGGAACGCTCTCTTTCCCCGCATGCTCGGTGGCGACGGTCCACGTGACGGAACTGACAGTGAAGGTCATGCCGGATGCGGCAGAGGAGTCGGAGGCGGCGGAAGCAACCATCTTGCTCAGCGATGGATCAGGAGCACACCCTTACTTGGCACGCCGCTGCCGATGATATATTGTCGGCAGCCTACCAAGGGGATACCCGAGGTAGTAGATGAGATCGAGGGTGGTGAAGTGCGCAAGATCAAGAGCAAGAAGTTAACACCAGACACGGGTTTTAGACAGGTTCAAGCCATCGGGATGATGTAAAACCCTAGTCCTATGTTCTAGTGGTTGATTATGGCGTATGCCAGCGAGGGTTGATCTGTTTTGGAGGGGGGTCACTGCCCGCCTTATATAGTTAGGGAGCATGGTTACTGGATCAATCAGATCCAATCGGCCGATCGGCGTATCAATCTGCCGACCGGCGGATCAAGCTTTACAAGGTAACAAATATCTCTACTGATCCGGACGGATCAATCTATCATCCGATCCCTGCGGCGCACTCCAGGGGGCTGCATGCGCCGCTCGGCGTTGTCTTCGTGGGCTGGGCCTCGTCTGGTCGGTCGGCCCAGGCCCGTTCTCCAAGGGTAGTATCCGGGGGAGTAATCCCCACACTCCCTCCAAACTGATAACGGAAGTCATTTACAACAGCGACACGGTCTCTAAAAACGCGTAACTTTAACTTCTTATTTCTATAAAAATATTTATCAAAAAGTTACATATTTATATTTTTAAGAAAGTATTTTTCAAGATAAATGTACTCATGTAGTTTTTACATTTCTAAACTTAACAATCTAAAAGTTATTCATGATTTTTATTCCTAATGTTTGACCCAAATCTTGTACGAAACGAATTCTAAATCCTAAATGGAGGGAGTACAGTAAAAAGTATCTAGAAAATTCAAAACACCTTATGATTTAGAATGCATGTAATACTTTTCATTGGCTGGATGAAAAATAATAACTTGTGAATTCATGCTTTGTATGAATGAATTTTATCCAACAAATGATTATTATTACTGGCTTATGTGAAACAGAGATATGTGTTGGACACAAATCCTTTCAGAGATTTAGCAGTAGTAACGTTAAAAATCAATGGGCGCTAAATATCCATCTCACCAAGAGTCATATAAAAATCCATACCGCCATACCGAAGTGCCCAAGGGACTATCGCCATCACAACGCCCCCCCCCCCACACACACACACCCCACCCCACCACACACACACACACACACACACACACAAGTCCAAGCACAACCACGGTGCGTAGCACTGCCATCATCTATGGCTGCATCATTCTCCTCCACGGTTTCCAAGATCCTTATCGTCGTCGTTCTAATCATTGCTACACTTTCATCCTATGGTATGCCTAAAATATGCCTATAGCATCTGTACATGTACTCCTGCATTCTAAAATAAATCAACTTTCAGAGCCACACCTTAATTCAGACAATCTTCAAGTTGGACTAATTGTATTATAACACCAAATAAGTATATATCATCATGAAAATGTATCTAGTGATACTAGTGGCATAGATATCTATGTTCTTTTTTTTATAAACGTGGTCAATCTTAAAATAGTTTAATTAACTTATGATATATAACCCTCTAGAAGCCGATTAATTTTGAGATGGAGGGGCATTTTATTCAACTTCATTAGTCGATATAGCTTCGACTCTCAACTCCACACACGAAAGTAACAGTGGAATTGTTGTAATTATTTTGCATGGAACAGGGGCGGCCAAGTATACCTGCATGCAGCCGTGCTGGTCGATGGGCGGTCCCTCCGGGTGCGGCCCCTGGTGCACGAGTGCGGGGTACACCAATGGCGGTCAGTGCGTCGTCTTCTCCAATCGCAACTATGAATACACCTGCTGCTGCAATACTTAGCCTGGTGCTAGTGGAGAATGGAATAATCCTCGAGCAACGAGCAATTTCTTGTGTAAAATAAAATTGAGTGGGTCCATTTATGTGACAGGAGATGCAGAATAAAAATAAAAGGATGTGGTTCAGAGAAAAAAAACGCAGGATTTCGCATTTTTTTTAGACGCATGATTTACAGATCAAGCTACAGTTTTGATGGCGGCATTCCTGCTGAACGACTATTTTGCAAATATGGTCCATCCTCAATTCCTCGTCCACCTCGGACGACCGGTTGACGGACATTTTGCATTTATAAATGGTTCTATCTATGGTTGACACGTACGGAAGAAATCATTACTGATTCATTTTCCATGCCCGCTTCCCACTCGACACTTTTAGCGTGCGTTTTTTATGCTTGTTTCTAGATTCTTCCTCAATCTCGTCGCTCCCCACCTCAAACACTACAACAATCTCGAAAATCCTTGGGTGGCAAAAACCGCCAAGAAAATAATTCTTGGCCACAAACCCTAATTAAAGCAAATTCTATCAAGTATAAAAGACAATAAAAATTAGCTTCCTCGGTGGTTTTGGTACTTAAGGATGATTTCTTTGAAGGCTAGCAGCCGAGAAACTAGGAGCATGCGCATGCTTAATTTGCCAAAGAGAAAAATATATTGCAACCGTCATGTAAGTTTAGCCTTGAGGACGACCAACCTCCAGGGAAATAGAGCAAACAAAAAAGAAAAAGAAAAAAACCAAAACCTACAATTTCAAAGATTAGAACCTACGATCAAATATTTATTTTTAAACAAAAAGCACTTACCACTACACCACAAGGAAACTTATAATTAAGTGTTGAATCTTGTAATTAAGTGTTAAATCTTGTAATCAATATTTGATATCCTAAACGATTTCAAATGTACAAAATTTCAACAAAAAAGTTCTAGATCTTGTTGAATAATGTAACTTTGGTTTGGGTCATACCTCTATTAGAAGCCATTTGGAAAATTCAACAAATTTGACTTTTAAACCACTGATAATTTCCGTGGCCGGGCACTTCAAATCACACCAAAGGAATATATGAAATACCTTGGCAGTCTTGAGTAACACCAATGAAATAAACAATTACTTTTGCGTTTTGTAAAAACACTCAAAGAATCATGGAATTATCTTGGCTGTTTGGTTTAGCACTCAAAAATATCAATTGTCTTGGAGGTCTATGTCCACAGCCAAGGAAACAAAAAAATACTTGGTTGTTTTGTTTATTTGGCCCTTGAGAAAATCTTGGCACTCAAAATATTCAGGATTGTGGTAGTGAAATTTCATCATTCTAACTTTTTTTTTCAAAAGTCAAAGCATTTCAAATTTGATCTAATTTTTTTTTATTTTTATTTGTGGTTCCACATTTCTCTCTTCCTAGGCGCTCCCATATTGTCCGCTCATTCTAGCAGCAATTCTCCTACTAGTGGCGGGCAAATTAATAGAGCATGAGCAGAGGACCACAGGGAGGCCAAGCTTGAGAGGAGGAATTCATGATGGCGAAACTTAGGTAGAGGGGCACCAAGGAGGCCTGGAAGATAGTATTCCAATGCAAGGCAAACGTTTTTAGGTTCAAATCATTGGAATCGTTAGAAAAGAAACCCGTGCCACATTTGACTTGCAATAATTTCTATTGAGCTTCTCCAAAGAATTAAGCTTTTTCTTTTCTAATTTATGGCCCAAAATATTATAGAAAAGTATTTTTTAGGGCAGTAAAAAATGTGGCCAGCCTCTAAGAATCAATTTCTAGTGGTGGTTATATAGCCAGTCCTAAAATAAAGTTCTTGATTTTAGAGGCGCTTAGGTGAAGAGGGTTGCAATAACTGCCTCTAAACCATGAGTGAAAAGCACATTTATAGCAGTTTGTGTGGTTACTTGTCCTAGACATAGCTGAAAGTTTTGCTCCTTGACTTTATTTCTTCGGGACAACAAACATGGATGATATATTTTTTTTGACGTGTCAACATGGATGATATATGGGTTGCATTGGAGGAGGAAGATGAATTGGCCGACAATGCATCCAAGTTCTTTGTTGCAGTGATAATACTATGAAAAATGAATCAGTGGAGCGGTGGGCTGAAGACACACCCAGTGGTGTTTTTGCAAGTGAAAAATCAGTGGGTGTTGTCCTCATGACTCATGGAACAGCCATGGACACCTATCGTAGATTCACCACATACACAATTATCCAACTGAGGGCAAGTACATTGCTACACATCAGTGGTCTCATACGCTGTCTCATGCAGTGCCACGTTGGATTTTTGCTGACATAGAGGAAAGAGAGAGAGGAGAGAGAAAGAGGTGGTTGTTTCGCGAAACAACTACCTCATGAGCTAAAACTTAGAACTATAAGACAGCTATTATACCATTGTATGAGTAGTTATTGCCATACACCTCACAAACCTTTCCTTTATTCTAGCACAAATCATGGAATTATGAATTACTATGAGACAACTTAAAAGATAACTATTATACATATCTCTACAAATAAAAAGAGTATAAAAGTAAGACTTTTACTTGGTACGGTAAACGCACTGAGGTAGAATCGTTCTGCCTCTGCGACCCCTGCCAATCATCGTGTGATTTAGCTGTCCCCGTGCGATTCTCAATGGCAAGCGCCAATCACGGTTGCCCCAGAAGGAAACAATCGCCGATCACTGCAACACCGTCCCAGAAAGAAAGCAGCGTGTGATCGCAGTTCTTCTAAATCACCGCACACAATCACCACAGCCTGGAATTGTGCGATTTTTGTTGGGGTCCTTGTTGTGCGGGCCTTGTGACTCGCTCTCGCTCAGTCTATTGCAGGAAAGAAATACGAAGAAGGAAAACACGCGCCGACTCCGCTCGCCGCAATGGGCGCTCCGTGCGTCCGTTCGCTCCATAACCCCTGCGGCCCTGCCTGCCTCGTGCGATCGGAGAACTCGGCTCCCCTTGCGCTGCCACGGCCTCGCCCTTCAATTCGCTGCCGTCGCCATGGACTCGAGCAGCGAGGACGCGCTGCCTCCTCCTCCACTTCACCGCCTCGGCTCTCTCTCGTGCGCGCATGCAATTTTCCCCTCGCGCCGCCGCCTGCCCTCGCGCCGCTGCAATTGGCCGACACTGCCTCGCCCTTAAGTTCCCCACCCGCCATGGACTCAAGCGCGACGAACCTGGGGGACAATCGCTCCAGCTCCACCGGCGACCTCATTCCCCAGAGCAGCCGGCGGTACCCGCGCCCTATGCCACCTCCCAGCGCGCTACTTGCCTCTAGCAGCCACAAGTACCTCCAACATCCGGTGAGTAGGATCTGAGATCTGGCCGGTGAGATTTCTGCTTCTATCCCTCTAACTACAGATCCATCACCTCTCTTGTCCCTGTCTGCGATCCTTGGCACTTCCGTGATTCCACCTGTTTGCCTCGAAGCCGGAGATGGAGTGCTCTGCACACACGGTGCAGCTTGGGAACACAGCAGCTGCAATGGAGCTATGGAGGGCGACGACATCCCCATGATGGTCCTCTAATCCATATCCAAAGTACCCAACAGTGCATGGATAGTCATCAACGATGTACGCTCGCACCTGGCCACTGTGTCGAATGCCTGCTAGCTTCTCAGGTCCGGTCCTGTGTTCCTTTGTTTTTTTTCATGGTCTTTCTTCTTCTTTGATGCTTGTGTAGCTTCTGGGTTCCTGTTACGTCGTTCCTGTGTTCCTCTTCTTGTGTAGAATAATGGATTGCAGATTCGGGCATTCAAAACAATAAGGTGCTGCTCTTTAATGCTGTATTTTTTGTATTTTGTTGTCGGACACAAATATGGATGCTTTGAGATGATAAGATATTGACAATTCGTAGATTATGGATGCTCATAAAGATTCAAGCTGGTTAAGTGAGCGATGAAGCGGTGTGGCAGACACTACCGGAATCGGCTAGTTTGCCTAGTGCGCGGGGTTTGTCGAGGGCTTTTCCTCGGGCGCTCGGCAAACAGCATAGTTTGCCGAGAGTTGCTCTCGGCAAACAACTACGCTCGGCAAATCGAATATTTACCCAAGGCAAAGCTCTCGGCAAACTTGTACGCTCGGCAAATTAAACATTTACCGAGTGCGCACCCCTCGGCAAACAAAAACTCTCGGCAAAAGCATTGTTTGCCGAAGGCCTAGCTCCCGGCAAAAAAAACCCTCTCGGCAAACCTCGCGTGGCCGTTATCGTCGTCGACTTTGCCGAGGGCCGGCTGGAGGGCTCTCGGCAAACTAAGTGTTTTGCCGAGGGCTTCCTTGTGGCTCTCGGCAAATGTTAATTTTTTTTTCTTTTTTGGATCCAAATTTTTTTTGTTGCCTCCCTACATAAAATGGGGCAACATGCTCAAATTTGGAATATTTTTAAGACCATTTGCTATATTTCATCTATTATTTTCATTTCATTGAATTTTTCCAGAAAATACGAGTTTGAACTGCGAGTACATCGAATAATGCAATTCTATGCATGGAAAATTTATATTCATGTTAATAAGTGTAATTTGAGGCCGTGTCCATGAACAAACCCGAACTCTCCCACATCGTCTTTACGAAACATGACTAGTGCGTTGGGGGTGAATTGTTTTTAAATTATATAAAATGCAAACGAAGTCTGAAAATCATGAAACTTGGCGAGCTGTCATAATATCACATGTGTAGCATATGGTAGAAATTTGAGAACATTTCGAGCACGGCGTCACGTATGATGGTTAGAAACCAAGACATCTCCGAGCATGTTTCATGATTTCATGTGAAGATCGTTCAGGGTTTCTAAGTCCTAGCGGCATAACTTTCGCGAAACATTCTCAATTTTTTATCACAGCATCCGCATGTGATATCATGACATCTCGCCAAGTTTCATGAATTTCGGGCTTCGTTTGCATTTTATAGAATTTAAAAATAATTCGCCCGCAAGGTCGTGGTCGTGTTTCGTGAAGTAGATGTGCGAAAGTTCAGGGATGTTTATGGATACGGCCTCAAATTATGCTAAATAATGTGAATACCATTTTTTGATTCATAAAATATCATTATTAAACACACTTGTAGTTCAAATTTGTATTTTTCAAAAAAAATTCAATGAAAAGAAATGAATTGATGAAATATAGCAAAAAGTATTAAAAATGCTCCAAATTTTAAAATATAGTCTCTTTCAATGTAGGTTTGCTACAGAAAAATTTTGGAAGAAAAAATAATAAGAAAAAAACATGTTTGCCTAGAGTCCACTTTAGACCCTCGGCATAAATAGGGTTTGCCGAGAGCCAGGCCAGTGGGCTCTAGGCAAAGTGAAAAGGTTTGCCGAGGGCCGGAGTTGGGTCTCTCAGCAAACCGAATTTTCTTTTTTTTTTAAATTTTATGTCAGAAAACTGTGTTTGGCGATAGCCAGATCGGGGCTCTCGGCAAACCGAGGGGATAAGGCTCCCCCGGCCTCTTCTCCTCACTCTCTCTCAGCTCGCCCGTCCGGCCTTCTCCAGCCAGCGCCCGCCGCCACCCGCCCGACGCCCGCCGCCGCCATCCCGCCCGCCGGCCGACGCGCCCGCCGCTGCAAGCACCTGCCTGCCCGGCTGAGGCCGCGCCAGCGCCTCCCCCGCCCACTTAACACACGCACACACGCACCCACTCCCCCCACACACGCACCAGCCCCGCGCGCACACGCCGTCTCCCCCGTGAAGAAGCCCCCCTCGAGGCGAAGCAGCCCCTCCCGGCGGCGGCGGCGGCAGCCCCCAACCGGCGCGGCGGCAGTGTCCCCCCTCCCCTGCGAACAAGCGACAGGTTGCGCCGGTGGTGGCCCCTCACCAGCGGAAACCGGCGCCGTCGATGACCTCCCTCCCCCCACGCTGCTAGCTACAAGCTGCTCTCCGATGTCCCCCCACGAAATCTTCCTTTTTTTTTTCTGGTGCTCGTGTGCTTATGCTTCCTTTGGGCCTTCGTGTTTGATCCGTGCAGGACTGAGCAACATCTGGGAGGTCCCCGACCATCATCAGGTTCATAAGATCTTCCAATTTCTTGTTTGCATAGTTGTGTTCGTGTCTCTGATTTTTTTGAGTAAACAATAGGATAAAGCCTGAATACCAGACTGACATCACTGCTGTCATCTTCCTAGAGTGACTGCTCTAGTGCCTTCTTGATTTCACATGTTATTGTGGTCACAAGCAGTGGATTATTTTTATTGTCAACCTGATACTACATATTTCATATGTTGGTTCCTAGTAGAATGAATGCTTCACATGCACAGATGAAAATATTTCCATTTTGAGAGTTCATCGATAAGAGCCTTGGATTGCAGGAGCCAAAGACCATTTTAATTTGCACCTGCTAGTACCAACTGTTCGTATTTCCATCTAAAAGTATGCGGTCAGCTAATTGTTATTGAATTACAGATTAATTTGTTGCATGTCCCTTGCATCAGGCTTACAAAATTCATACAAAAGCATGTTTACACGGAAGTGCAGGTAAGGAGGGTACTGCAGTTACTCAGCTTGTGATCCATAGGTTGGCTGCAAGGATTTTCGCTCTTAGATGTAAGCTTGCCTGCAATCCTTATTGTGTTTGCTGTACTATACTTTTCATATTGTCATCTTATTTTAATTATTGCCCTGAGGCAGATTAGTTTTAATTTTACCAACATCTGACTGAGACTACAATTATTTTCTATACAAGTACTAGCAGATTCAGCTCTTTTTTTCTACTAATATTAGTAGTGGTCAATTCTGTAGTGAAGGTGCCTACTTTAAGTAACAATTGTGGATGCCTGATAGTGTACTGGACTACCTAGCTCTATTGCAATACAACTTGGCGCTAATTTTTGCAACCCTTCCTCCAGCACATTAACAAATATGGTTCTGTTCATGATTAGTCCTATTCAGAATGCTCTCTGTTTTCTGATCTGCTTTGAGGAGGAACCACGTTGACTAAATATTGTTCATCAGACTTCAAAGGAAATGTTATTTCAAAAAAAGACTTCAAAGGAATTGGAGCTAGAGGGCCTAGCCTTAGAGATGATATGAGCATATTGTATACTAACTTTCTTATTTGCCATGTCTGTAGAATTTTCTTTTATCTAATTAGCATTCACTGCAGATTTTGAAGATGGCAGGGACAAGTGTACAAAAGTGTCTAGGTGGGCTTGCTGCAAGAGGTTTCATTTACTTCAGCTGGTTGCAGCCCTGCAGTACCATGGCAGCAAGTGCAGCAACAACAGGGTAGCAAGGTGCATGGCCTGTCTCAATTCAGCAAGTTTTTTAATAAGAGACTACTTATTGATTTACCCACTTCAGTATATAGCTGCTGAAACCATTTACTTGCTAGCAATACTATGATTTACCCACTCATACCACTTTCGTATATCATGTTTAACTTGTCATTTTCATACCACTGTAAAACAGTCATTGCTTGCCTTTCAATATCATCGTTAATCTGTAGCTTTGGTTAATATCTTTGCACCTTAGATAACCTGGACTGTCCAAGTTATGTATAGAATATTGTAGTCTAAATTTTATTTTCTTTTCAACAAGTGATGGTTGCTTTTGATTTGTTGTGTGATTGCAGGCCTGCAGGACATGGAAAAATTCCAGCAACCTAAGATATTTGGTCCTGACACCAAGAATAATTAGCCGCTACCACCATCTGCTATTAGTTTGGTGACGGGTCACTTGTGAGACAGAGATGTGAGATTTCCATCTGTTTATTTATTTGTGAGACAGGTGTTCATGATGAATGTAATAAATATTTGAAGTATGACTCGTGAAATTTTGGATTTGGTCATGAATGGAATATATTGTTGGGTCTACGTGCATATGTTAATCTAGATTGTTCATTGTGAGATATATATGTGATGTTTGTGATATTTATTGTGAGAATTGTGATAAATTGTGAGATGTGATACTGGAAATATATATGTTATGCTTCTTTGGATGGAATGCAAAAAAACAAAAAAAAAAAAAATGCACTGGTCAGTCGATTTGACGGCTCTCGGCAAACCAGGTGAGTTTGCCGTGTGCCCCAGGGATGGCTCTCGGCAAACCAGCTGAGTTTGCCGTGCGCCCCGGAGGGGGCTCTCGGCAAACCAGCCGTTGCCGCCGTTACTACGCCGTTCGTCCAAAGTAGTTTGCCGAGAGGGAAATGACCCTCAGCAAAGGTTGCGCAAGGGTTGCCGAGCGCGCTCTCGGCAAACAACGCTTTTGCCGTTGCAGCAGTTACCGTGCGGTCTTTGCCGAGGGCTACGCACGGCAAACTCTTTGCCGAGTGCATTTAGCCCTTTGCCGAGTGCCTGTAGCACTCGGCAAATTGCCTGAGTCCGGTAGTGAGATTTGGGCACTCAAGATCTCATTCAGTCTTTTGGTGTGGCAGGTGATTTAATTACAGGGATTTCAAAGCATCCAACAGCCTTTTGGATGCAGCGTAGGTATTTGATGGTATTCCACTGAGAAGAGGCCTAGGTTCAGTCCTTTGTGCATCTTGAGGTATGAGATTTAGAATTTGGTCTCTTGATTGCCTGTAGTTGATTCTTTAGAATTGAAATGCCAAAGAGTACTACTGCTAAATATTTTAGTCACCACCAGAAAAATATTTCAATATTTCCATCCTGTTCTTGAGAGCTGTGGCCGAATTCTGTTGGTAGCCTTAGAGATAACCGTATTGCGATAACCAACTACTATATGTATGCTGTATTGTTTTACTACTGCATGTGCACATGTACTGAACATCTCCTGAACTGAACATATGAAACCATGTATATTGCAATCATCTACCTCATGTTCTGTTGAATTATATTTTAGCTAAAATCATGGAAGAGCTTTTACTGTTTTTTCCAGCTGCATACCTAGAATTTTATCTCCGGTCTAAGTACTATTTTGAAACCTATTTGTTTTGAATTAGGCAGGAAGTGACTGAGAGTACCTATTTGTGCTTTCACAAGCTGAGGCGTGGGCTTAGCATTGCTTTTTTTGTAGGCTTAGCATTGCTTCACTTGTTTTTTTTTTGTACAATGAGTCTACAATATCAAACAAGAAATAAAAAGTTTAGGATGCAAATATTGGAAAAAAACAAATTATTAACTTAATAATGAGTCTGAGAATACGCATGAAAGAAATGACGTTAAAGAAATGTCCAATAAAAAAAATACAAAATTTGTAGGGCGAATTGGTATATATAAGGGGCCTAGGTTACAACAATGAGAAAGACATGTTCCGTCTTCGTCTTGTTCACCATCTTCAGGCTCAAAAAATCATGTTTGAATTTAAAATTATTATAATATTATTATGTTCCTGTTACAATATAATGCATGTCGTGGTATTATTTTATTTCTAGGTATTTGATATATTGTTATAGTTCAAAATTAATATAATATTATTATGCGCTTTTTCAGTGGGGTTATGGTTCAAAAAGACTCTTACCAGCAGAAAAGGTTGCTTATCAAGATTGACCCTAAACCTACTAAAAAGTGATGTAAATGACTCTAGACCTGTTGAAAAGTGATATAAAGACATACCAGTGCTGAAGGGAGCCTGATTGAGGAGCTGAAGACTGTCTAGGCTAAATTTCACCGGTTTTGCTTGTAATTTCTTGTGTAGAATGGGTAATAGAGATGCCCATGTATTGGCGAGTCTAGGTTATGTATGGATCGAAAGCGAGGCGCTATTTTCTAGCACCATCCCGGATGATGTCTTTGTAAGATGAGTAATGAATTAGCCAAAGATAAAAAAAAAGAAAGACATACCAGTGTTGATGTATGCCAGGCAAACCGTACATGGTTCTGGATGGAAGAAGGATATTTTTCAAATAAAAATTCATCAGCAAAAACATAGCAGATGACATAGAAAGGTAATGAACACGGTCAATAATACGTATGATTTAACTATTTCTATATATAGCTGCTGGCGAGAACCTTATAACACAAGTAAGTGAGTATATGTCTGTGCGGCTTAGTCCTAAAGCCGCAGATATTCGGTGAGTATAACATACTTTGTTTTTAAAGTTTTGTGAGAGATTTTTCAAGAGACACAGTGCTACCTATGTGACAGGCATTAATATATACATATATACTCAGAACATGTGTACAGAATAGTATGAAGATGCAGTGGAACTTATTCGTGTATTTATTGACGTGCTGAAAAAATAGATACCAAAGATTTCTTTTTACCAATATAAAACATTGTCTTAGCTCATCATGAAAAAAATCTATACAGTATAGTTTGTGAGTCTACGGGTCCACGCTCTATGTGATTATGTTAATTTCATGAGCTTTACACTTTAGAATAAATGTCACTTTAAGGTCGGTATTTGATTTCACAGTATTATTCTATCATGTTATTCGTATGTTTTTAGTATAAAAGTTTATATATCCCGTAGCAACGCACAAGCATGCTACTATAATATTATTATTTTATCGTGCGATTTCTATGTTTTTAGAATAAAAATTTAGTTGTCCCATAGCAACGTACGGGTATACTACCTAGTTATCTATTATGTCGTCTTAAAATTACGTGGCACCACATAAGATCGCTCACGAGACAACACCAATGTACGTGTTTTTTTCCAATTCCTCCTAAATTTATGCTGCAGCATATGTGTCAGATAATAATTGTATTTATACACGTGCCACAGCAGCCATATGGGGATCATCGGCACTGATTTTTTTCCCCCCTATATACAGGCTCAATAATCCTGATTTCACTTACATGAATCTCTGTTACAACGAACACAACTGTATCTACTTATACTACTAAACAAACAATTGGAAAAGACCATGATTGAGCCTTGGCAAATGTATGCAGTCGCACGCATGATATCTTTCCATCTAGGATTATTTTATTCTGTGTCTTAACAAAACCCTTCCAAAGATTTAGCACCAGGATAATAAAAAATCAATGCATGCTAAATATTCCATTCAATTCTATATAAAAGCCCACACACAGACGGGGTGAACCATACCAAAATACCCTAGATCGACTTTCACCATCTCCAATCCAATCCAACAAAACGTCGAAGAAGTACCACGGACGGTGCATATATACCACTGCCTTCGTCCATGGCAGCATCATTCTCCACCGTCTGCCGGATCCTCCTCTTCGTCGTCGCGCTCATCGTCACGACCCTTTCATCCTTTCGTAATTGCTCAACAACGCTTTTGTATATGGATGTAATGACAGCGGATGGGATTGTTGTAATTGTTATGGACAGGGGTGGCCAAGATCTGCATGCAAACGTGCTGGCGGATGAACCCGGACTGCAACACCTGGTGCAAGAATGCGAACTTCAGCAAGGGCGGAAGTTGCTATGGCAGCGGCAAGGAGGGACCCTGCTGCTGCAACACGTAGCTGCCGGTAGAAATGTATGTAGAACGGACGGAATAATGGTGAAGCATCTCTCGTACGTGTAACATCGACTCGATCGGCGGTTGGTCAATTACGAATATGCCAAGAATTGCACGTAATAAATTATAAAAAATAAATTTGTGTGGTGTGTTTCAGAAAGAAAAAAAAGTGGGGCTAGGGAATTGCTTGAATTGATACATGGGCAAATTCCGAGCCATATCGGAAACCCCCATGATCCGGATGCTGTCGCCGGCGCCGCCTATATATTACCCAGATGCTGTTGCCGGCCGCCTTCTTCTCCGTTTCGACCTAGACAAGAAACTTTGGATCTATTTTCTCCTCGTTGTCGTGATCCATATCCATCGATCGATCTCATCCAACCCAAGGCTCTGGCAGCATGGAAACCCCAACGACCGACCCCAGTGATTCGACGGCGGCGGCGGCCGGGCCACCACGCTGGGTGTTGCTGAACCACCACGGCTACAACGACGACGATCATGAGGACTCCCCGGCCAATGCCAAGACCACGGCAGCCGGCTGCACGTCCTCTGGCCGACCGTTCCGCGTCTCCTTTGCCGTGGCGGCACCGCCGGCACGCTCCAGCTTCCACGGTGACTGGGTAGGCGGCGGCGTAGGCCGCCGCACGCCGCCGCACAGGGACGAGGACGACAGCTCCTACTTGATCCCGCAGGATCTCCACATCAGGATCGTCGCAGCCCACGATGACGCCATCTTGATCCAGACGGCGGCGCACCACCCAGCCGACTTGTCACGTATTATCTTCGACTATTTCCTGTACGAGACAGGCGCCGGCGCCGGCCGGGGGCCGCCGTCGCTGTCCCTTCTCCCCGGCTGCTATGTTTCCAGTGCCGTGGCGCGCGGCTTCAGCATGTCGGACACCGGCATACTGCGCCGCGGCGACGGCGACGGCGAGGTTCTGGTGGCCCAGCTCGAGGTATGCTACGGCGCGCCGTTTAACACGGCCGAGGCCGCCGAGCTCATCGTGCTCCGCCCCGGCGCACCGGAGTGGGTGCTCAGGCGGCTGCCCATCGTCCACCACGAGGGGAAGAAGCAGGCAAGGTGCGGCACTGGACGGGGATGGACGCCGCCGTGCCCGTCGGCAGCCGCTTCATGTGCTGGGTCGACTACCTCAACGGCTTCGTCCTGTGCGACATGGCGGCGGAGGAGGAGAACGAGAACCCCAAGCTACGGTACATACCGTTGCCTGTGCTGCCACCAGAACCTGGCCGCCCCGTCTACCACAGCGATCGGCCGTACTTGAAGCATTGCCGGAACTTGGCCGCCGCCGGCCCCGGCGCCGTGAGGTTCGTCAGCGTTGCTCCCCGCTGCTGCTGCGGCGGCCCAGGCCAGACCTCGTGCGAGCGCTCCAGGTCCGCCTTCAACGTGACGATGTGGACGCTGGCCTTGAGGACGGAGGAGCCAATGGCGTGGGTCAAGGACGGTGTGCTCGACTGCGACGAGCTGTGGCACCTTCCCAACTACGGACGCCTGCCGCGTGTGGCCCTGATGTACCCTATCATGAGCTCCGACGATCCTGACATCGTTTGCTTCACGATCGACGACGACGATGTCTATGAGGATAGGACGGTATGGATGGTCGAGATCAACATGAGGAGTAAAGCACTGATTTGTGCTGCTGTCCGTCCCGAAGAGAAATACTACATTGGCTCAGAACTTCTACCGGCTAAACTTCATTGGTGATAATCTTTACTTGAGCTTAGCGCTTATTAACAATTGTCTGGCAAATTATAATAATGTAAAAAAGCCGGTTTCTTTAATCATAAAGTTTCCAGCATAATCATGTCCTGAAATGAAAAAGCCGGTTTCTTTAATCATAAAGTTTTTTTTTTTAGAATTAGACAATACAACACATATGCTCACAACACGTACGCACACTATAATATACATACGCAAATAATCCTACCTCTATGATCACCTTTGAAAGACCGAGCCGGCAGATCTGGAGATTCCTTAAGTCACCACAGCGCCTCATTGTCGATGGAGCATAACGCCGGTAAATCTTAGAATGTCGTTTACCACTTATAGAATAACGCCGGTAAATTTTGGAATAAATCTAGAAAAATACGATCACTCATGCCAAGTCAGGAACTTAAACTTGAATGGGTAGGTTCCACTACAAGAACATAAAGTTTGTAGCATTATCGGGTTGTGAAACGAGGACCAAAGGAACGTGATATGCGACCAAATTGTTCCAGTGTTCATGGGATAGGAACGCAGTTACTGAAACGGGAACGTGACACCGTGTACCACGTTCAGAATGACACTACTGTTCCTTGTCCTTTAATAATTGTGTGTTTTAACGATAATTCAAATGCCTAAATAGCATGTGGCAGGATAAAATGTCTCCTGGGACACTACGAACTTAAGATGCTACTATTTTAGCGAGCATTTGGTAGGGATCCAAGTTCTTGTATAAACGTTTCGGTTTAGATTCTCCCAAATATATTTCTAGTGATGAAGCAAAATCGTTTTAGCAAACCATTTGGTTGGTGGAGCTGAATTTAGATTTTTAAAAATGTTTATCTTCATAAAAATCATATGAATAAAACTATGCTCCTAGAAAAATAATCATTTTTTATAGGCTGGCATATTTTAGATACAACTTGTAATACATGTAGCAGGAGAGTGGACGATTAGAGGCTAGTGGATTGGAGAAGGAGGACGGAGACGCGCCCGTGGGAACATATTGTTGCTGTTGCATATAGTTGCTGGTATAATAGCACCTCCTGTAGTCTCTAAAATATGACTCGGTAAACTAATGAGTTTCACAAGTGACTAAAATTAGCTGGGAACATATTTGTTGGCTTCCTCCAATAATTTCTAAAATCTGACAAGAATGATAGGGGTTCCTCAAGTATTTCTAAATCATCACAAGTAGTACTTTTCTATTTTCTTTCTCTATGGTTCGTTTGTATCAAGAACCTCTATCATACTTATTCTTTCCCACATCCTTCTTACCTTAGATTGTCTCGATAGATACATCGGCATATTTATTATGCACATGACATGGTCGACTTTTCCAAATGCCAAAAGATTGAGAGGTGGGGTTGGAAATTGTGTGGGAGATATGTTTTTTAATCTTGCCAAAAGCATGGATTTAGATATTATTTTGTTAACTATTGGAGATGCTCTAAATGTACTCCCTCCTTTTAAAAATAAGTGCTCATCTTGCACTTTGAGAAAGTCAAAGGTTCTGAAATTTTTACTAGATTTCTTTAAAATAATATTAACATTGTGCATTTAAATAGGTTTACCATGAAATTATATGATATGATTCATTAACAGTGTTTACCTTTACCAAGAATAATGCCAACTTCAGCAAGGGCGGAAGTTGCTTGGCAGCGGCAAGCAAGGACGGACCCTGCTGCTGCAACACGTAGCTGCCGGTAGAAATGTATGAAGAACTAATGGTAAAGCATCTCTCGTACGTACGTGTAAAATCGATTTGGCGGATAGTCGATTACGAATATGCCAGGAATTGCACGTAATAAAAAAATAAATTTGTGTTGTGTGTTTCAGAAATTAAAGAAGAAGAAGAAAAAGTGGGCTAGCGAATTGCTTGAATTGATCCATGTCCGAGTCCAACCTGCAGGCAAATTCGGAGATGTATCGGAATAGGAAACGTCCATAATGAATCCCCAGATGCAGCAGCTGCATCTCCTGGCCGCCTTCTCCGTTTCGATCTCGAGACGAACGACGACAGGCCTATCCGCCTATATAAATGCAGGTGTTCAAAAGATTTGGATCAATTTTCTACTCGTCGTGAACTCGTGATCCATATCCGTCGATCGATTCTCATCCAATGCACGGCTCCGGCGACATGGAAACCCCAACCAACCCCAGCGATTCGACGGCGGCGGCAGCCGGGCCAACACGCTGGGTGTTGCTGAACCGCTACAGCTACAACGACGATCATGTCTACTCCCCGGCCAATGCCAAGACCACGGCGGCCTGCTGCACGTCCACGGGCCGACCCTTCGCCGTCTTCTGTAGCGTCGCGGCACCGCCGGCAGCCTCCAGCTTCCACGGCGACTGGGTACGCGGCTTAGGCCGCACGACCCTTCACGACGACGACTGGCCGCCCAACTACATCGGCAGTCATCACAAGCACTCCAAGGGCCTCATGCTCAAGATCGTCGCGGCCCACGACGACGCCGTCCTGATCGAGCTGAGCCTGCCCGACCCGGCTGACTTGTCATCACGTGTGTTCGAGTATTTCCTGTACGAGACAGGCGCCGGCCGGCGGCCGCCGTCGCTGTCCCTGCTCCCCGGCTGCTACTTTTCCTGCCAGTTCGAACGAGACCGCGACGCCCGCCAGGAACCGACCCACAGTGCCGACGCGCGGAGCCTGTCCTTTCGCAAGGACACCGGCATACTGCGCCGCGGCGACGGCGAGGTCCTCGTGGCCCAGCTCGAAGTCGGGTACGACGCGCTGTGCAACACGGCCGAGCTCTGCGTGCTCCGCCCCGGCGACCGAGACTGGGTGCTCAGGCGGCTGCCCATCGTACACCATGACGGGGAAGAAGGAGCAGGCGAGCTGCTGCGGCCCTGGGAGATGGACGCTACCATCGCCGTTGGCAGCTGCTTCCTGTGCTGGGTCGACTATGTCAATGGCTTCCTCCTGTGCGACATGGCGGAGGACAACGAGAACCCCAAGGTACTACGGTACGTACCGTTTCCTGTGCTGCGACCAAAACCAGATCGCAGCTGGAACGATCGGCCTTACTTGCAGTACTGCCGGAACCTGGCCGCCGCCGGTCCCGGCGCCGTGAGGTTCGTCAACGTTGCTCCCCGTTGCTGCTGCGGCGGCCCAGGCCAGACCTCGTGCGAGCGCTCTAGCTCCGCCTTCAACGTGACGACGTGGACCTTGACCCTGAGCACCAAGGGGCCAATGGCGTGGGTCAAGGACGGTGTGCTCGACTGCGACGAGCTCTGGCAGCTCCCTAACTACCGGGGCCTCCCGCGTGTGGTTCTGAAGTACCCCATCGTGAGCTCCGACGATCCTGACATCGTCTGCTTCACGGTTTGCGAGGATAGGACGGTATGGATGGTCGAGATCAACACGAGGAGCAAGGCGCTGATTTCTGCTGCTGTCCGTGCTGAAGACGGATACTACATTGGATCAGAACATTTAGCGGCTAAACTTCATTGGTGATAATCTTGAGTTGAGCTTCGCACTTAGCAACTGTCTGATAAAATTATAATGATGTAAAAGAGTCGGTTTCTTTTTAGGCCTTGTTTAGTTTCATGTGAGTTTTTTGGACGGTTCCTGTAGCACTTCGTTTTTATTTGGTAAATATTGTCCAATCGTGGTCCAACTAGGTTCAAAAGATTCGTCTCGTGATTTACAACAAAACTATGTAATTATTTATTTTTTTATTTATATTTAATACTCTTTATATGCGGCAACAAATTTGTGAGAGGAGAGAGATTGTAAAGTCCTGTAGCACTTCGTTTGTTTGTGGTAAATATTGTCCAATCGTGGCCCAACTAGGCTCAAAAGATTCGTCTCGTGATTTACAACAAAACTATGTAATTAGTTATTTTTTTTATTTATATTTAATACTCTTTACATGTGGGTACAAATTGATGTGATGGAGAGAGAGTGAAAAAACTTGGAAGTTGGAGGGTAATCTAAACAAGGCCTTAGAGTCACAAAGTTTCTAGCATGATCGTGTCATGAAACGAGGGCCAAGGAACGTGAATGCGACCAAATTATTCCACTGTTCACATGGGATAGGAACGCAGTTACTGGAACGGGGAAGGGGGACGTGGCACCGTACCATGTTCCCAATGACACTCGTGTTCCTTGTCATTTAAGAATTGTGCGTTTTAACGATAATTTAAATGCCCAAATAGCATGTGCCAGGATAAATGTTCCCAATGACTAGAAACCAGCAGGGTGCAACCGTTTCTCATGCCTAAGAAAAAATTGCCGAACCATGAAACCATTCGAGAGTGCCATTCCAAACTCAGCTCCTACCCGTATGTTGCTGTTGTACATAGTTGCTGGTATAAGAGCACCTCCAATAGTTTCTAAAATATGACTCATCAGTAAACTAATGAGTTTCCCAAGTGACTAAATAAGTGGAAACATATTTGTTGGCTTTCTCCCATAGTTTCCAAAATCTGACTCCTAAAAGATACAAGATAATTTTGCCTACGCTGATCCAGGCTGACCCTTTTCGTATCCTGGACATCAAACTCCGGAATGTGCACATATTGGCAGTGTGCAGTGTTAATTGGCTCTACCTAGAGAGGTCGTCCTGCGTTTTGAGGAGGCGCAGGAACACCGTGCGCTGACTCAGCCTGAGGCTCAGCTTAGGAGAAGCCTGAAGCTGCATATTCTTGGGCAGACTTCTGTTGCGCGCACCATCGCAAGGCAATGTTCATAGGTTCTCTGCTTGGCTAAGGATGACGCCAACACGAAATTTTTTCACCTACAGGCGTGCCATAGGAGTCGCACGAACCACATTGTTTCGCTTGCGGTCGACGGGATGGAGGTTGTCCATGACGAAGGCAAGGCCCAAGCCATATTTGAGTACTTCAACAAGATTCTTGGAACCAACATCAAGCGCTCAGTGCGCATTGTGCTGGCCACGATTGGCCTGCCATTGCTGGACCTCCACGACCTTGAAGACACCTTCTCTGAAGCCGAGGTCTGGGAGACAATCGCCGACCTTCCAAATAACAAAGCATCCGATCCGGACGGATTCACTGGTAGATTCTACAAGCTGACCTAGGAGATTATTAAAGTCGATGTGTTGAATGCCTTCAATGCCTTATGGTCACTAGACATGCGGAGTTTCAACCTCATAAACAATGCTTACATGGTGCTGCTGCGCAAGACGCGGGACGCAGCTGAGATCAAGGACTATCGGCCTATTAGCCTTATCCATAGCTTGGACAAGTTGGTAACTAAGTGCTTGGCAAACCGACTTGCTTTGAGGTAGGGCACCATCGTGCGACATAACCAAAGTGCGTTCATCAAGGGTAGAAGTATCCATGACAACTTCAGAATTGTCCAGCAAACATGCAAGTTGCTCCATGCTCGTCGGACTCCCATCATACTGCTGAAAATTGATATTGCCAAAGCCTTTGACATGGTCTCCTGGCCTTTCCTCATTGAAGTGTTGCAACACCTAGGCTTTGGTCAGCGGTGGCATGACTGAATCTCAGCAATCCTATCATCAGCAAGCACTAAGGTCTTGCTGAACAGACGACCCGGCCAGGGTATTTGCCACACCCATGGGCTCCAGTAGGGCGACCCTCTTTCACTGATGCTTTTCGTGCTAGTCATGGAGGTGCTCAACCATCTGATTGAGTGGTTGGATCACAATGAGTTCTTCACGCTGTTGGGCTCGTCAGCAATCAAATGTCGTGCCAGTCTCTATGCAGATGATCTTGTGCTGTTTGTCGCACCAGTATGTCAGGATTTGTAGGCAATAAGGGCTATCCTCACCGCCTTTGCTTCTAGCTCGGGGCTATTCATTAACATGGATAAGGGCATCGCAACTCCTATAAACTGCTCACAAGATGATCTCGACCTTGTCTAGCATGTGCTTTCTTGCAGGATAGAGAGCTCCCCGTCCCGGTACTTGGGCGTCCCGTTGTCAATTTACAAGCTAAAACAGTTGGACAAGCAGCATCTGACTAACGTGGTGGCAAGCCGAATCCTACCTGGAAGGGAAACCTATTGAACCTGGCTAGGAGAATGGCGCTGGCCGAAGCGATGCTCTCGGCCATTCCAATACACATGTCAATTGCTTTATGCTTGTCTCCTTGGGCGATTCAGTGCATTGACAAGTAACGCCGGGCCTTCATCTAGTTTGGTGCCGAAGTGTTGTCTGCTGGTCGCCATCGCGTGGTATGGGAGACGGTCTGCAGACCGCGCAAGTTGGGCGGCCTGGGCATTGCGGACCTCCGCCGTGCAGGAGTTGCACTCAGGGTATGCTGGGCATGGTTGCAAAGGTCAGATGGAGACCGCACCCGGTGAGCGCTGCCACCGATCAAGGAATGCGCCATGGTGGTGCTTCAACACAGCAATGGTGTTGTAGCTTGGGGATGGAAGGTCCACCTTCTTCTAGACAGGTTGTTGGGTGGAGGGGGTAGAGCATCTGCCTCTTGGCGCTGGCTATGTTTGCTACAGTAAGTTGTTGCAAGTGGAAGGCGACGGTGGCGGAAGCTCTGCCTGGTAGGGCCTGGGTGAGGCATATCACGGGGGCCACCAACCATTCAGATGCTTACTAAGTACGTTACCATATGGGAAAAGATACAAGGCATTGTGCTTCACCTTGGGACACCGAACGCCTTCCTCTGGAGCCTCAACGCTGATTAAAATACTCTGCAGCATCGGCATATGGGGCTATGTTCCTTGGCTCCTCATGTCCTGTAGGTGCGAAGCAGATTTGGAAGGTGTTAGCCCCTCCACAAGTCAAATTCTTCTTTTGATTGGTGATGCATGAACTCTGCTAGACAACGGACATGAGGTTCAGGCATGGACTTCAGGATTCAAATCTCTGCTATGACTAACTACCCGAGACAATCCACCACCTGTTGTTGGGGTGTGTATTCAGTAGGGAAGTTTGCGAGGCCTGCCTGAACCACCTACACCTTCACCATTGGTCGCGATACGGGAGGAGACCGCCATCGCTTGGTGGATTGCCAGCAGAAAGCAGGTGCCAAACCCGCTAAGCCGGGGCCTCAACTCACTCTTCTTTTTGGTGGGATGGATGCTGTGGAACGAGAGGAACGCCAAGACCTACACAGGCATCGCGCTATCGGCGTTGCAGCTGCTAGCTCTGATCTAATTAGATGAGGCTGACCTTTGGTGCATATCGGGGTTCAAGCAGCTTGGGTCGCTTTTGTGCTTTCATTACCAGATTTTACTAAACCCTTTTGTGTCGAAACTGATGCCAGCGGAGTGGGAGTTGGTGCAGTCCTCACACAAGGCGGTCACCCATTAGCTTACCTCAGCAAGGCCTTGAGCCCGCGCTATCAGAGACTATCGGTATATGAAAAGGAATATCTTGCCATTCTGTTGGCCTTAGAGCAGTGGCATGGTTATTTGCAACATGCTGAATTTCACATCTACACAGACCAAAAAAGTTTAGTACAGCTCACTAATCAACGTTTGCACACTCCGTGGCAACAAAAAGTTTTTACCAAGCTCTTGGGGCTACAGTACAAGATCATCTACCGCAAGGGGTCCGACAATACGGCTGCTGATGCTTTGTCCCGTATCCGAGCTGTGCATTGTCACGCGCTGTCCGTGGCTCAGCCCCAGTGGCTATCTGAGGTGGTTGCTTCTTACACCAAGGATGACCATGCCCAATCTCTGATATCCAAGCTATCGATTGACCCAGCAGCCGTGCCATACTTCACTTTTCGTGATGGTCTGCTGCGGTATAAGTCTCGTGTGTGGATAGGTGAGGATCCTGGATTGCAAACCAGGCTGATTGAAGCACTTCATACTAGCGCAGTGGGGGGTCATTCAGGTGTTCCAGTGACCTATCGGCGTCTCAAGCAATTGTTCGCATGGCGTGGCCTCAAGGCAGCAGTTCAGAACTTTGTCTCTGCTTGCCATGTATGTCAGTAGGCGAAACCGGATCGTGCCAAGCTCCCTGGCTTGCTTCAGCCTCTTCCAGAGCCTGAGCGCGCTTGGTCGGTTCTGTCCATGGACTTCATTGAGGGATTGCCACTCTCGGGGGGATTCAATTGCATTCTTGTGGTGGTGGATTTGTTTTCCAAATATGCACACTTTCTAGGCCTGCGCACCCCTTTACTGCAGCCGGTGTTGCTAAGTTATTCCTGTCTCAAGTCTATAAATTGCACGGCATGCCATCTGCCATTGTTTCTGATCGGGATTGTATTTTCACTAGCGCCTTGTGGCAGGAGTTGTTCAAGCTTGCTAAGGTCGATCTCCGGATGAGCACAGCTTACCATCCGCAGTTCGATGGACAGACGGAGCGGGTAAATCAATGTTTGGAAACATTTCTTCCGTGCTATGTACACGCTTGTCCTCGTCATTGGAGCTCTTGGCTTGATTTGGCAGAATTTTGGTATAATACTTCACTGCATTCTGCCTTGGGGAAGTTTCCTTTTGAAGTTCTCTATGGCTTTGCTCCACAGCAGTTTGGTCTGCACGTAGCTGATGACCCACCGGTCTCTGATCTAACTACCTGGCTCCAGGACCGTGAACTCATGACTGATGTCATTCGGCAACATCTGGCCAGAGCTAAGCACCGCATGCAGAAACAAGCTGATGCCCATCGTTCTGAGCGGCAGTTCAAGGTGGATGACTAGGTTTTTCTGAAATTGCAACCTTACGTCGAATCTTCTCTGGTCAATCGAACACACCAAAAGCTGGCTTTCAAATATTTTGGGCCCTATCGCATTATCCAACGTGCGGGATCAGTGGCTTACAAGTTGGAGCTTCCGATTTCATCTTCAGTTCACCCAGTTTTTCATGTCTCGCAGCTCAAGAAGGCTGTGGGTTCTCATCAGATGGTCTCCACCACTTTGCCTCCTTCTTCTGTTCGCTGGAGCGTTCCTGAGAAGATACTGCAACGGCGTTCTATGCTGCGTGGTACTACTTCTATTAAGCAAGGCTTGGTGAAGTGGACACAGCTACCGGCTACCTTGGCTACCTGGGAAGACCTTGAGTACCTACGCCAACAGTTTCCTCGCGTCGCTATCTGGGGACATCCAGGCGCGCAAGGGAGAGGGGATGTCAGCAACGCTGCTCCTTCTACAAGTGGAGCTGAGGAGATGTTGACTGAAGCCCAGCAGGAACCAAACCAAGATGGGCTGCAGCACGGCAAGCCAAGACGGGCCGTCGTCCGCAATCCTCGTATCTACGGACCTGAATGGAAGTCTACCTGAGTTGCGTATTCCAGCTTGTAAAAGGGGTATGAAAGATTGTATCAACAACTCTCTGAACTCGATAAGATTCGTCTGTTCCCAGACCTCTGCTGCTCTTCCGTCCCCATACTCTGTTCTTCCAATTCCCCTACCCATGCTGCTAACACTCTAGCGCCGCTGCCCACCCATATGGCTGCTTTCCCAGCCGGAGCAAGTGGAGACTCTGAATCGAAATGAGGTTGGATAAAAACTCCAGCTCGTATGCCCCTATCTGGTATGTTGTACATGAACTCAAGTTCAGACTCAGAATTTCTTCCATAGGTATCCATATGTGCTTTTTTTTTCTTCTTACGTACCACTGAGTAGTGTCAGAATTTTTCCCCCTTTTGTATACTAACAGCAGTAATTCTGTTATGTGGGCTGCTAGGGTTGAGGGGAGCGAGCTGAGGGAGCGGCGGCGGCTGCTGTGCTACAGTGCCCGCGGTGCTACAGTGCCCGCGGGTACTGTTTATATGGTGGCGGCGCTGCGAGAGATGCTGTGAGCGGCAACTAGGGTTAGGGGAGTTGGGGCCGCCGGCCGCGGGGCTTTGTCCACGGCCGGCAAGAGAGAAGGGATTTCCTTCTAATCTCTTGCTTCCTTATAGATTGATACTTCTTTCATTATATAGAGAGGTTTGACTTGGCTCCTAAGCAAGCGACTAATTAACCCTAATGGGCTAAGGCCCAATAGGTCCTTGACTCCTCTAACAAATTCATATGCTATTCTCTATGGTTTTGCTAGGTTTAGTTAATACTAGGTATTATATGTGCATTTTTTAGACAACCAATATCTGATTCAGGCTCTGATTCATTGTAATGTTTTCCTGACTATATATACAGGTCAAAAACACATTTTTTGTGGTTTATTGCAAACATATTATGAGTTATTTATTTACAGCAACAACATCAACTAATAAAATTCTTGAACTCCATGCTAATTGCTAACTAAATCTTTGCAAATTCTAAACTATTGTTTGAATGATATGGATATTGGATGTTAACTTGAATTAAATATTTTGTTTTTGCTATTTTTACAGAAAATGGATCATATTGTTGAATCAAACATAATTAAGATTTTGACCCTGAAAGAAAGTTAAAAATGCTGGACCGAATTCTTTGGAATCAGATAGAAATATAAATGATGATCTATTGCCTTCACAGGATTCTTTAGACTTGGATAGAAAGATAAATAATGATCCATTGCCTTCTTCGACATCACCAATCATCCAGACATTATCTCCAAATTCTGAACTGGAAGATAAGCAGGTCAGTGCATTAGATGATGATAAACAACTAGAAGAAGATAAACAGATCAAAATTGGAGGACGGCAATGGCGGCGTCCGTGTTCATGGCAGCGGCAGCACCAGCACGGATATACGTCTTTTCCTGCTCTGTCTTCGTGTCAACCATGTCCTGCTTGGCTATGGTGAGCAGAGCTCCACAGGAAGTCTGGAATGTTCGTTTTTGATGCAGATTTAGTCTTACTCATTCTGTCATTCCACTACAAATGGTTGTACCTTTTCGCTTTCTTTGGTGGTTTATTTAAGTAGGCAAATAAAATATATGGTGGTCTAATCTCAGAGGCTACATCACCTTCATCAAGCCGGACCTCCATATCATGGAGGTGCAGCAAGAAGTGCCCTTCCCTCTAATAGATTTCAGGCCTCGCAATATTTGCAGCTTTGAACATCTTTTATCGTGTGATATTTCAATTGCAGCTGCTGCCCCTTCTATAGTTTACATGCATGTAGAGTATCTTCTATAGCATAGAGTAAGTTATGTAGACAAGGTTTCTCTATCATTCTTATATGTCTCTCCAAATGGAATTGTTTGATGCTGCACAGATGCTACCTTACGGTGCCATCATGGCAACATTGACCACGGCGTTGCAGCTTTAAAGACTGTATGTTGTTAACCTGCAATTTTTCATTTCTTCTTTCATGCATTTTGTTCGCTTGACAGGTGAATTGAATTATCCTATGAGTTGCCTGCCTGCAACACCTTCATAATAAAAGCTCAGGTCTTCATCTCTGTAGGTGCACTCTTTCATTAGGTGTTTCCTCTATTTAACTAATATATATGTGAATTTTAATTTTGAGTAAATATTATAGTCAGATTTCCTGGCTGTATGGTGTTTAGGCTAACTATTGGTAAGCTGAATCTCAAACCATTACAGTGGCGCGTTCGAGAAAAAACTACTGCCATAGCTCAAAAGGTCACACCATACAGGAAACGTTATGTACATGTATATATACTTCAGTGCAATCTTATTTGAGACAATCTTAAGCATTTACCAATTCTCAATTAGTCCACTCTATTTACACAAACATTTAGCATGGTTCTAATTTATTTATTTCAGTCCACTGTTATGTGAATTACCTATAACTATGGATATGTTGTAGTAATGAAATAAAATAGCACAAACGTATACATGATATAGGCTTTGAATTGCCTCACCAGTTTAGGTGCATTGTTATCATCACCTATATGTCCAATCATTGAAGTGGCCTTCATAGCTTCATCAGTGGAATCAAAGGCATACCATTGTAACTGTTGCAACTGACATCCTAGGTGGCCTTAAAGACTTACCAATTTGGTCCATCGCCATGTTATCTTACTAATAGCTGCCCAATTGCCCATGTAAATGGGACCATAGTTTTACATAATGTTTCTTAGAATAATCTTACAGTAATTCTATTAAATGATAAGTTGGTATATTTGTATTACTCATGTATATTTAGGTTTCCTAAGTTGATTTAAATGTTTGATGAACTACTTTTTTTTTTCGAACACGCAGGAGAGCTGCGTATCATTATATTAAGAAGAAAAAAGGAGTGGGTTTAGAAACCCCGTACATCACTGCACACAGATAATGTAACATTATTGAGTTGACAACATGATTAATCTTTCCCACCAATAGGATCCAGGGGATGGAATGAGTGGCCTAAAATCAGGCTTCCAGATTTTATTCATTGCATATATGTTATTTAGTATCCTAATTCATCCAGATGTTTTTCTACCAAAAGTTGCTCATGATGTCTATTTTTTAGGCAACACATTAATGTGCCTTGCTTCGTGCAACCAGCTAATTCGTATTATTAATGCAGGATGCAGCAGGTGTTATGTTATTACATAATCACATAAATGGAATTCATGAGAAGGTAACTATTCTTTCCCGGTCCTCTTTGGTTCAATGTAATTTCTGCTGTCTACATTATTTTTATTACAGGGAAACTCCATGCAAGGTCAGAGTTTAAAAAGAACTGGCTAATTCTAAAAGTTCCTAATTTAATCCCACATCCAAACTTGGGCCGAAATAACTTTCTGGCCTTGCTAAATAGCACTGATGAGCGCTTGTGATTGTTATCTATAATACTTACCTGAATTGATTTTGATCTAGGTTCAACTCAATGATAACCATCCAATTCCTGAATATCCATTTATCTATTGCAGGGGCAAACGAAGATTGATGCTGCCAAGTCAAGTCAAGTTTCATAAAGTTGTCGTCATTGATTAGTGCTGCCAAGTTAGGTTTCATAGGCATAGCATCATCATATACATGATGCAGTAAGAGTTATAGCGTTTTCCATCGGTTTGCCCCAGGTGATACTCAGACTTGCAGAGTTGCACGCATATCCGATGAATGCATACTAATGTGGCAGTTACTATCACAGAATAGCATTACATGTTCAACAGAGATTCAACCAATAACGATCACATAAATACATGTTTTTATTCACCTACTTATGGTGGTTCTCATACCTGCAGCCTCTGTGGTTGTTTTCTATGACCTTATTGCCATCTTCAGTTTTTGTGATTATTTTTTAGCCTATGTCGGTAGAGGCAGCACCTTGGTAATATTGGAAGCCATCTGGTTGACTTCACAGAGGTATATACTATCAGTGCAAAAGTTAATTAAAACATTGGCTCCTACAGACTAACACACTTTTCAATACGGGCGCGGCGAAGCGCATGGTAGGTGAACACAAGACAAATTGCAGCAGATGGGCTTGTTCCACTCTTTGGGTCATAATATAATTTGACTCATTGTGTTACCATAGGAGGACGAGGCAATAAATTTTTGATCATGTATAAAACCTAAGACTAATATGCTGTATGGCTCTTATCATTGGTTGACTCATTGTGTTACCAGATAAGGCAATAGCTTTTTGATCATGTGAAACCTTAGACTACTTTGTTGTATGGTAAGTAAATAGAATCAAAATGTAGGAGAGGTGTGTAACTTTGTGTTCTTGTCAATTTCTTGGTCATTGGACTTCAGAACTGTAGATAAAATGAGTAAATATTGCCATATTTCTAGAAACCACAGTACCTTGATCACTCGGAGGGTCCTAATTTCGTTTCCAATAAACTGAAAAATTCGACATTAGTTATAGAGAATTATAGTTTCGGCATCAGTAATGGAAGATCTGTTGGTGCTGTGTGTACATGTGTACTGTGGCTGTGCACTAGCTTGCTGATCCAAGTGCCGGGGTTCAACGTTCACGTGGATTTTGAAAAATACAACTTCTTGGTTGGAAATAATGAAGGAGCCAAATAAATTTTGGTTTAAAATATACTATTCACCCGTAGCAACGCATGGGCATACTTACTAGTCTAATCTAACTCGACTAGAGGACGGAGGGTCGGAGGGAAGACGCCGCGATTCATGACTGCAGTGATTGGTGTGCCCTGCCGCCCTCTGCCCGGCTCTGAATGTAACATGGGAGGTCCACCGTCTACTCGTTCGCTATTTCGCAAGTTTCATCTGTACTCTGTGCAGCTGCGTCTATGAGGGTTTGCTATTTTGATTTGCTATTTGGCTCAGGTAAAATTGAATCTTTGTTCTTCGTCTTTCTGCAGAAAATTATTATCTATTTAATTTTTATAATTATTATTGAATTAGTAAAATCGAATTTGGGTTGAAAGTATCTAATATAATAACCTAGCTTACAGTACACTAAGTGGGCCTGAGCTTCCACGTGAACCTTTTGACTCCCTAGGGTACCGCTAAGACATGTTGTATAAAACCTTTTTGTCTATCTTCATATAGAGATGCGTAGACCTTTTGTCTTCATACCTGATCTAAAATCCTAGATCCGCCACTACTTGCTGCAGGCGCGAGCTTTGGCAGACGGCGAGATCTTTATCTTAATTACCGAGATCTAAAAGACACCCCGCAGCAAATCTGATGTCCTTTGTCATCGTGACGGCACGAGCTCTTGCTGCAGGTATGCTACTCTCACAACATGTACGCTGCTCTTGCTACAAGCGCGAGCTTTGGCAGACTGCGAGATCATTGTCTATATTACCGAGATCTAAAAGACATCGTGCAGCAAACCTGACGTTCTTTGTGAACGTACGGGTGACAAGTGGAGCTACAAGTATGCTACTCTTGCAGCAGGTATGTTACTCTTACGGTAGGCGTGAGCTTTGGCGGACGGCCGGCGAGATCTTTGTCTACATTGTTGATATAGATGAGTGTCATGTCACCGCTAAGCTGTAGGTATGCTACTACTCTTGCTTGCTCATACTACCATCCAATCTCTACTTTGCAAATATATCCCATGTTTATTCGTACGACTGAAGGAGTGACTAGATGATAAGATGAGAGGACCTATCTAACAAAGATGCATTAGAAGGAAGAGCAAAGGATGCTAATCTTCACTTATATTCCTATATTTGTTAGCACCTAGAGTTTATTGCTCTAAAAGCATTCTTATGTAAATACTTTCTGGCCGATGAGGAAATCATTTTTAAATAACCTTGCATGTGCTATTTAATGATCTATGTATAATCCATAAACATGATACTAATGTATTTTATTATTAGAGGAATATAAGTACATTGACTAAAAAAATTAATGGAGCCTCTATGTCAATTTTAACTTAGTACAGTATAATTAATAAATTTTAGTAATTCCAATGTTAGTCAGAAACATCTGACCTTTCATTTGATAGACTCCAATCATATCATCAATAATAGAAATTGGATCTATTTGTTTATAGAAAGTATCCACCTCAGTCGTTACATGAAGAATGCATAAAATAACCCTCTGATTTTCATCTAAACTACTTATCTCTGTAGTTATAGAAAAATAATTTAAAATAATTCACTAAATTTGCACCTAAATTATACACTTCCACCATTATAAAAAGAATTCGAAATAACTTTTGGACTATGCATCTAAATTACACACCGCCTAATACTTTTAATAAATAATCCACAACTACCATTAGGAAAGATAATGCAAAGTAACCCATGTGTTTGCATTCAAATTTACCCATAAACAAAAATTAACGCAACTAATTTGTATCTAAATTGCTCACCATAGCCATCCTAAAATTGAACAAAGATATAAAAATATGTCTCAAATCTACATATAAATACTAAAATAAGCTATCAACAAAAAATTTAATATCCATAAAGTATGCGATATATATTCTAAACTAAATACTTCTACAATTGTTAAATTGAATGTAATCATAATTATATGATCTGCTGTGTAGACCAGGTACATAGTAAGACAAATATTTATTTTAATAGTTATCAAGTGTGTAAAAATGCTCCTTCGACAACCACATAGACACAAATCACATAAAAAGATGGTGATAACTACTAACTTTAAGTTATATTAATGTTAATACTCCATGACCTATAATAAATTTCAAAAGTTGTTATTCTATAAAACTATATAAATTTTGGCTAAATATAATGTCTTATCAATATTGGTAATTCAGTTTTAAGCATGCCATGTTTTATAAAAGGATGCTATTTAAAATTATGTGATAGCATCTTAGTGCAAGGTTAAACGTCAATATATACAATTGTAAGAACCAAAAGACTAACCAAGGACCTATGATATTTTTAATAAAAATGAAACAAGAAAATGTAAATAAAATATATGATAAGCCGCACTAGAACTTCAACTTAACAAGAGAATAAAAAAAGATTTCCAATATATAGATTACAAATTGAACTTAAAGTATAGATTTATGATGGCACACAGTACAGAATAAAAACATATATAACATAAGCTTAATATGTTTCCACTATATGAGTATTGCGCTATTTAAAAAACTAAATCCTGTAAATTCTAAATAGAGGTCTCCAATTGAGCCTTCGTGTTATCCTTATGCGGCCCTCTAGAAGAAAAAAGATAATTTCTATAAATTTATAACAAAATTCAAAAGCGTCCAACCATTAATTATGTACACTATAATCAACATTGACAATGATAACCGTACCATAGGATCTATGCTATTTTCTAAATAATTATGCACTCGGTATAAGATAATCAATGACTCTTTATTAGATACTCAACTTATGTGACCCTCTTAGATTTACATCCAAAGTATAACTTCTACCATTATCAAAATAAATAAAATATATATCCTCTTAAATCTACATTAAAATTATCAATATAAATTATTGTGAATTTTTAAAATAACCATAAAGCCTATATATACGTTTCTAAATTATCTACTTCTACTAATGGCAATATTTTGACTAAAGTAAACATACATATTGTGCCATCATACATGTCAAATACATGTGCATACATGAGGAATAAATATATAAGTTAGGTTTTAGAATCATTAATGATATAAACAAATTAATTAAAATTATTAATGACTACAACATATAATTTATACATGTCATTATTGTAGATAATTAATACATTCTAACTAAAACATTTGACATATATTTATATTAATGCTATAGACATTATTGCATTACTAACTCTTCGACAATGAAATTCAAACATATTGACAAGTGAGGAGGGTAATATGCATACTCAAAGTGGCTATATATATCTTAATGTTCTTTTAGATTCATTGGGTGCAAATAGTCATTATAAGGCTTAAATATGAATATCCTTTTGAGTTTAGCAATGCTATCCCATCCTAGATCTACCATCAAGCTCTAAACTGAGCTTAAGCGACATAGTGTAGGTTTAAAGTGACTATTTAGGTCATCATAGTACTTAATCATGACCTGAAGTCCTTATGTGGCAATAAACAAGGCTAATAACTGAAACTCAAAATTTGGATTCGCATGATATCATAAAATATATGTGAAAAGCAAATAGATTAATGATTGATAAGTTTTATTATGAATATTGTGTTAGAAAATAAACAATGAGAAAATATAAAATTTAATATAAGTAATTTTATTATCTGTAGACATTAAACAACAACTAATGTTTATATCACTTATAAGATTGTAGCCCGTGTGAGAGCACATGTTGATAGACTAGTTATGCAAATAGGAATTGCCATGCAGCCATAGGATCAGAGTGTCGATGTCGCTGGAGAGCAATTTCTATGCCGCTACCTACTTGACCCTTTTAGCGTGCGTGTTTGATTTGAATACCTGTGAGAGGAATGAATGATCGTCTTCCTTTGGGTTCACCACATGTATCTATCCATTCCATACATAATTATCCAACACATGATGTTATATCGAGGCGGAAGCCCGGCCTCGGTTGGGACTGTTTAACTAAGGCGGGCCGCTAGCCTAACCGTCTCGGAGGCCTATTTCAAAAGATTACGGTTAAGTTTTTCTGTAGTAGTGTATACAGAAAAAAATAAAATATCCTATAATTTAGAATGGAGGAAATACTTTTACTAGTAGGATGGAAAATCATTAATAACTTATGAATTTATGCTTTGTATCAATGAATTGTATCCAACAAACGGTTATTACTTGCTTATATAAAACAGAGATAAGCGTTGTTGGACGCGAATCCTTTCAGAGATTTAGCAGTAGTAATGTTCAAAATCAATAGGCGCTAAATGTATATATCCATCCATCTAGAGTCGCATAATCGCATATATATAAATTCACATACCTTTGCATACCAAGGTGCCCAAGATCGACTACCAGCAATTACCAAAAAACGCCTAGGCAGAACCACGGTGCGTAGCACTCCCATCATCTATGGATTTATCATTCTCCTGCACCGTCTTCAAGATCCTTATGTTGGTCAATCTCATCGTTGTGATCCTTTTGTCCTATGGTATGTCTAAAATAATGTGCCTAAAAGCATCTGTACACATGTACTCCATCGCAACTATATTTAAGTTCGACTAAAATTTTATAGAAAGAAATAATAACATTTATAACACCAAATCGGCATATTACGAAAATATATCTAGTGATACTAATTTGGTGGCACGGATATATATATATATATATATATATATATATATATATATATATATATATATATATATATATATATATATATATATATATATATATATATATATATATATAAGGTGTTTAAGGTGTATATAACCAAATGAAGTTTATGTTATTCCTATGTTAATATCTCTAGATTTAAGGTGTATATGACCAAACGAAGTATATGTACATGAAGTATATGATCATACTAGACTATTTATAGTAGTATATATGTCAAGTATGCATACATATATAGAGTATGTTATACTTATTTTATATAATACAATAAGTGGTATTTTTGTAATATATTAAAAAGTATAGGTTCCATTGAAATTTTTTCACGTTGAAAGATTTGAAGTATCTTAGTATGAGTATATAAACATACTCAAAGTGATAAACAATTATAAATACATACTACGCAATATGTTTTGTGTGTGTGTGGTCTTAATATAAGCTTGGAGAAACTTAATTTTGGTTCAAACTTTATGATAACCCTCTAGAGGTTTGTTTATTTTCAAATAGAGGGCATTTTATTCAACTTCACTCGTCGACTCCTCGCATGCATGTAACAGCGGATTGTTGTAATTAATTGTTATTGTTATGGAGCAGGTGCAGCTGATAAGGTATGCATTCAAGGCTGCGCGTCGATGGGCGGTCCCGGGCCGTGCGACACCTGGTGCAAGAAAGCGAACTTCCACAAGGGCGTTTGCTCCATCTACCCCAAACTCAACTATCAATACAACTGCTGCTGCTATACGTCGTAGCTGGTACTAGTGGAGAATGGAATAATCTTCGAGCATCTCCCGTGTAAAATAAAATTGGTCGGCAGTGGGTCCATTTATATGCCAGGAGATGCAGAATAAAAATAAAAGGATATGGTTCAGAAAATACGCTGCATTTTTTTTTGGGCACATGTTTTACAGGAGCTACAGCTTTTGATATGACGGCATGCCTGCTGAACGATTATACTCTCTCCGTTCCTTTTTAACTGTCGTTTGCGTTTTTTAAGAAAGAAATGTCAGCAATTTTAATAAATACTAAATATCATCGATTAGTATCATCAGAAAGATATTTGGATCTAGTTTTTTAAAAAAATTATTTGAAGACATAAATATTATACGTATTTTCTATAAATCAAGTCAAATTTGTGGCATGAAAACCCACGGCAACAATTAAAAAGGGACAGAGGGAGTATTGCGTAGTATGTGTTTGGTCGAAAACTAAACGAAGACATATAAATAAATTGTCAATGCATAGAGATACATATACACATCCGAGAACCATATATTTCATTAGTTCTTTCTTGAATATACAAAATACATGATCAACGAAAAAAAAGTCTTCTTCCGTCTTCAGCGTCGTGCTTAAGGAGAGGTCTGACTTGTAGGAAAATTGCGTAGTTCACCGATTCCGGGGGCCTATAGGGCGCGGCCGGTTAATTACATCTGCAAGACGAGCTTGCAGAAAGCCTCCGATTAAGCTGCGCTTTCATGGTCGTCATGAATTTAATTGAGCATCGTCAGCCATATGCGACATATAGCGTAGTAAAAATATGGGTGGCTTTATGTCGCCGAAGCTCCGTCGTGATATCACCATCACCACGTCAGAACAAATGGGATAAATTGTTGATGAAGGGGATGACTTTCGCCTTGTCGGTGCCCAGTCATGTACGCCGGCTTTCATTAACATGGACGTGTGTGAGTTGCTTTTGCCTCGTCGGTGCCCAGCAACAATGTGCCTGATCCCGTTAATTGGAACATGTCGATGGAGTCGTGACCTTGCCTCAACGGCATTCGGCCAGAGTTTCGTCTAGCCCCGTCGGTACTAGACATGTAGTAGTAACGTAAGGGTAATCCGCAACAATTACGGTATTGCATGGACGATGCTTGCTCAAATTATTGAATTGGGAGGCTCCTAGCGTCATATTTCAAAGCGAAACGAGGATAACTCATCGAATCATCAAGCATGGTGACTGGCTGAGATTACGAACGCAACGAGCTCGTAGTGTAATTTCCATAAGATATTTTGGCAGCCTTTCGGCGTCACTTGCATTAATCAGTGTGTTACACCAAGCTTATAGTGTAATTTCCATCAGATATTTTGGCAGCCTTTCGGCGTCACTTGCATTAATCAGTGTGTTACACCAAATTCGGCTGGAATGGCTTATGTATAGTGACGGAAACCATGTAAGTAAACGTCTCCATGAGCGGGTCAATGAGCGCCAACACCGCCATAGTAGATATATTCGGTAGGTAGCACGAGCGGGCCAATATGTAGCAATACCGCCATGGTAGATGCGTATAGCAATTAGCATGAACGGGTCAACAAGGGCAACACCGCCATAGTAATGTATTCAGCAGGTAGCACGAGTGGGTCAACAAGTAGCAACACCACCGTGGTTGATGCGTTCAGCAGATAGCACGAGTAGGCCAACAAGTAGCCAGCACCACCACCGTGATAGATGCACCTCATAAATAATTGCTCATTCGAACTTGTTAACACATAATCGACGCTCACCAGGAAACATAACAGCCAACATGATAGAGGATGATGTTAGCTTGTAGACGTTTGTGGCCGCAGCAACTAGCGACTGGCGGCGGGCGCAGCAGATGCAAGTAGCGGCGTCTCGTTGAGGGCTTGAGGCTGCTCTGCATGTGCGGCTCCTCTTCGAGAATAGCAGCGGCAAGGCGGCGTCGGCATGTGAAGGCGACAGCGTGTAGCAGATCTTTGCGTCGAGCTGCAGCAGGGGCTTTGCCTGATCTATTGCGTATGCGTGTGCTAGAGGAAAACTAGCAGAGCTTCGGGGTCCAGGTGTATGGCGGAGCCCCTCCTCCCTGTTGGCCAGGGCTGGTTTATATAGGGGAGGATAGAAGGCGATCGGTTCCCTCCACAAGCAAACAGATCTTTTAGATTAGATTATACTAAGAAATATGTCCGTGTGTTGCAACGGAAAACAAAAACTTATTTATTCAATGTTTAATTAATAGTAGAAAGCTAGATAATTATATGTTTATGCTCATAAATTTGTATGTCCATCCTGGAATACAATTTTATAGAATAGTAAATAATTATCTGAAATCTAGAAACACCAAAGAATAAACATTGGAGAATAAGTATGTTGCAACAGAAGAAAAAAAGCTATAAAATATTACATAATAATGAAGACATGAATGTATTTTTGGTTATTAACAAAGACATCAATGTTATGCTTTATATCAAGCACAGTATAGACAAATATTGACTTGAATCCAAGGGTCCGATTCAGCATGTCAAATTTAAGAGGTAGATGAACAAACCTCATAGGCACGGATGACACCTATAGATAACAGCGTATCATCTCCTGTATTTCTCGCAACGCTTCTCCAAAGGGCTTTATACCTAGACTCGATCCTTAGCGCCGGCCGCCGTGTGCTAAGCGCTTATGGGCGCAGGTCCACGACCTACACCAGCTACTTCAATGGCGGGTTGTTCCAGCTGGATGCGGCAACAGGCAGGACGGCCACACTGTTCGACCATGGCACAACGCTACATGGACCCACGTGGGCGATGATTCAAGGCTGGTATATGAGCTGAGCTCAAAGACTAATTAGCTAGTCATGGGGGTGTAGGCCGCTCCTAGTAGATTTGTGAGACCACAAGCTCCCTTTGCCGACGGCCATCTAGCCTGCTACACGAGACATGGCAGGGGGAGCTGCTCGACCCTCGGGCGTGGCACTCGGCTACAAGTGTTGGTCCTCCGCACCTGGAAGTCCAACATTCGGTGGACAGCATATGCCCGTGCGTTGCAATGGAAGAAAATAAGCAAATAGAATATTCATAGAAAATGAGAACAAGAATGTTGTAGATCTACTTATGTTTTACTTTTAAAGCTACAATGATGCCAATAATATGATAATGGTTTATTAAACTTGTATCAAATTAATGCATGGCTTTGTATTACATTGTTGAATGGTAAATGCAGGCAGCAACTACCCAAATATCTATGAATGGCCAGAATATTTGCGATATTAGTAAACTCAACTAAAGATCATGACCATCTAAGTTTAACTGGTAAAAGATCTTCAACATTGTAGTCTTTCTCGCCACTGCGAATGATAGATAGTAGAGCCTTGCACCTCGTGTTGATCTCGACCATTTATACCGTCTCATCATGTGTGCCATTGATGGAGTGGTGTCATCGTGTGTGCCAACGATGGAGTGGTGTCACTTTGTGTTGATCTCGACCATTGTCAGGACTATTGCTCGTTGGAGCAAAACCATGGGGTACTCGGGTGCCACCATGTCAGGCTGATTTTTGTTGCGGTGGTGTTTACGGGGTAGCCTAGGAAGCGGTACGTACATGAGAAAAACACCGAGGTGGTCGACCCAACACATGAGTGCCAATGGGGCACGGTCGTGTCGATCTCCATCCAGTCTAGTGTCGTAGCTTGTCTTCTCACCTGCTTGAGCTCGGCCATCCGGACCTTTCCCTTTGCTGCGGTGCAGTATGCTGGCCTCGTTCTAAAAGGACAGTTTGGACGCGGGGTGTTGCAGCAGCATCTGTGTCTCGAAATATTTATTCATAAATGTATATAATAATTTTAATTTTCATACTATCCAATTCGTTGATTAATTTGACCATTGTTTGATCTTAATTTTAATAAAAATTGATTTTGTTTTTAATCAGCATGCATGACTTTATATATGGTTGTCTACTGTTATCTTTTTTCTATTTAAATTAGGGTTTCTATTCAGTTTACTTGTTATTGGAGGAATTCAGATTAGACTCCACGCAACGTACGGATACGAACATGTAACCAAGCCGTGAAGCATGCACGCAACACGAACATACATATACCGCGATCCATGCACCAAACAGGTTACGTTAGTACTAGGGATAGATTTCTATTTGGGTACACTTTGGATGGATCTATTTAGATTAGGATTCTAATTCTAATTATTCAAGCCTTAATCAAGAATATATATTCAAACCGGAGGTAGCTAGGCAGATGAATAGAAACAATTTTCACGTTCACATAGTTAGTTAAAGAGGGCCAGACTAAAAAATAGGTGGAGAGAAATTTTGCCTTTTAAGTACTAGGGAGAGGAGAGGAGACAGATTAAATATCTAGCGTACCGAATCCAAGTTTATCTCGTCATCTATATATCTTGTAACCAAACTAGTACATACCCGAACCAACTAGCATATACATCCTTGAGGAGAGCTCGTACGCCAAGCTCCACACGTCAAAATTAAACTAAACGTGATTTCTTTCTCAAAGCTATTTTATCACCGATCACAATCCTGATAATCTCAACCAGAAAACCACTCATGAATATTATATATTACTAGCAAATATGTCCGTACGTTGCAACGGGCGAGAAAACCTTTAATTAGCACAAGAGGTTTTACTTGAGGAAAACAATCATTTGATAAGAAAAAAATAGAAAATAAAAAATTTAGATTCAAAACTTCATAAGATATGTGATATAACAGTATGATATAGACCACCAAATATATATTGTGTCAAAGAGAAAACATATTAATTTAATAGAAAAAATTCTTTATTAGTAAGATAATTTAAATAATATATATCTCTTAGAATTCTAACCCGTGCGAGAGCACGGGTTGATGGACTAGTGAATCAAATTCTGGTGGTGGTTATATACCCAGGCTTAAAAATTCTTGATTTAAGAGGCCCGTAAATGAAAGCGGTTCTGATAGCTGCCTCTACAAATTGGATTAAACCATGAGAAAAAATTACATTCATAACAGAGTGTGGTGAGGACTTGTGCTTGCCATAGCTGAAAGTTTTGCTCCTTGACTTTATTTCTCCGGGGGTGATGGGTTGCATTGGAGGAGGAAGATAAATTGGTCGAAACTGCATACCAGTTCGTTGCAGTGATTATACCATGAAAAATGAATCAATGGAGCAGTGGGCAGAAGACAGTTGGTAGTGTTTTTTCGTGTTAAAAAACTCACTGTGGGTTGTCTAATGGAACAACTATAGATACCTATCATGGATTCACAACAAGAATCTATACATAATTAACCAACACATGAGAGGCATTTTTTTTTTCCAAATATCCCTAAATTTATGGTGCAGTCATATGTGTTAGATAATTGTATTGACACACTCGTTCCACAGCTGGCCCATGGGACCATCGGCACTGATTATTTCCCCCTATATATAGGCGCCATATGCTTAATAATAATGATTTCATTTACATGAATATAGTTGCAACAAACTGGTACTGTATCTACTAGCTATACATACATCAACAGGAACAAACACCATGATTGAGCCTTGGCAAATGTATGCAGTTGCAACGCATGATATCTTTCCATCTAGGAGTGTATTTTATTCTGTCTCTTAACAAAACCCTTCCAAAGATTTAGCACCAGGATCGTAAAAAATCAATGCATGCTAAATATTCCATTCAGTTCTATATAAAAGCCCGCACACAGACGGGGTGAACCATACCAAAGTACACTAGATCGACTTTCACCATCTCCAATCCAGCAAAACGTCGAAGCAGTACCACGGACGGTGCATATATAACACTGCCTTCGTCCATGGCAGCATCATTCTCCTCCAACGTCTGCCGGATCCTCGTCGTCGTCGTCGCGCTCATCGTCACGACCCTTTCATCCTATGGTACGCATGTCTAAAATGTACAGACTAAGCTCAACAACGCTTTTGTATATGGATCATGGATGTAATGACAGCGTATGGGATTGTTGTAATTGTTATGCACGCTACATATACAGGGGCGGCCAAGATCTGCATGCAAACGTGCTGGCGGATGAACCCGGACTGCAACACCTGGTGCAAGAATGCAAACTTCAGCAAGGGCGGAAGTTGCTATGGCAGCGGCAAGGAGGGACCCTGCTGCTGCAACACGTAGCTGCCGGTAGAAATGTATGTAGAACGGACGGAATAATGGTAAAGCATCTCTCGAAAGTGTAACATCCACTCGATCAGCGGTTGGTCGATTACGAATATGCCAGGAATTGCACGTAATAAATTATAAAAAATAAATTTGTGTTGTGTGTTTCAGAAAGGAAAAAAATCGGGCTAGGAAATTGCTTGAATTGATCCATGGGAAAATTCGGAGCCGTATCGGAAACGCCCATATGATCCGGATGCTGTCGCCGGCCGCCTATATGGCTATATATAATCCAGATGCTGTTGCCGGCCGCCGCCTTCTCCGTTTCGAGCTCGACAAGAAACTTTGGATCAATTTTCTCCTCGTTGTCGTGATCCTTCCATATCCATCGATCGATCTCATCCAATCCAAGGCTCTGGCAGCATGGAAACCCTAACCGGCCCCAGTGATTCGACGGCGGCGGCCAGGCCACCACGCTGGGTGTTGCTGAACAACCACGGCTACAACGACGACGATCATGGGGACTCCCCGGCCAAAGCCAAGACCACGGCGGCCGGCTGCACGTCCTCTGGCCGACCGTTCAGCGTCTCCTTTGCCGTCGCGTCACCGCCGGCGCGCTCCAGCTTCCACGGTGACTGGGTCGGCGGCGGCGTATGCCGCCGCACGACGTCTCACAGGGACGACAACAACGACAGCTCCGACTCCATCGCCAACCAGCAGGATCTCAACCTCAAGATCGTCGCGGCCCACGACGACGCCGTCTTGATCCAGACGGCGGCGCACCACACTGCCGACTTGTCACGTATTATGTTCGACTATTTCCTGTACGAGACAGGCGCCGGCCGGCGGCCGCCGTCGCTGTCCCTTCTCCCCGGCTGCTATGCTTCCAACCAGTTCGAGCAACACAATGACGCCCGTCAGGATCCTATTCCCAGTAACGAGGTGCGCTGGCTCTGCCTGTATGACACCGGCATACTGCGCCTCTGTGAGGACGACGGTGAGGTTCTTGTGGCCCAGCTCGAGGTATGCTACGGCGCGCCGTTTAACACGGCCGAGGCCGCCGAGCTCTTTGTGCTCCGCCCCGGCGCACCGGAGTGGGTGCTCAGGCGGCTGCCCATCGTCCACCACGAGGGTGAAGAAGCAGGCAAGGTGCGGCACTGGACGGGGATGGACGCCGCCGTGCCCGTCGGCAGCCGCTTCATGTGCTGGGTCGACTACCTCAACGGCTTCCTCTTGTGCGACATGGCGGAGGAGGAGAACGAGAACCCCAAGCTACGGTACATACTGTTGCCTGTGCTGCCACCAGAACCTGGCCGCCCCGTGTACCACAGCGATCGGCCTTACTTGATGCATTGCCGAACCTTGGCCGCCGCCGGTCCCGGCGCCGTGAGGTTTGTCAGCGTTGCTCCCCGCTGCTGCTGCGGCGGCCCAGGCCAGACCTCGTGCGAGCGCTCCAGGTCCGCCTTCAACGTGACGATGTGGACGCTGGCCTTGAGGACGGAGGAGCCAATGGCGTGGGTCAAGGACGGTGTGCTCGACTGCGACGAGCTGTGGCACCTTCCCAACTACGGACGCCTGCCGCGTGTGGCCCTGATGTACCCTATCATGAGCTCCGACGATCCTGACATCGTTTGCTTCACGATCGACGACGACGATGTCTATGAGGATAGGACGGTATGGATGGTCGAGATCAACATGAGGAGTAAAGCACTGATTTGTGCTGCTGTCCGTCCCGAAGAGAAATACTACATTGGCTCAGAACTTCTACCGGCTAAACTTCATTGGTGATAATCTTTACTTGAGCTTAGCGCTTATTAACAATTGTCTGGCAAATTATAATAATGTAAAAAGCCGGTTTCTTTAATCATAAAGTTTCCGGCATAACCATGTCCTGAAATGAAAAAGCCGGTTTCTTTAATCATAAAGTTTCTTTTTTTAGAATTAGACAATACAACACATATGCTCACAACACGTACGCACACTATAATATACATACGCAAATAATCCTACCTCTATGATCACCTTTGAAAGACCGAGCCGGCAGATCTGGAGATTCCTTAAGTCACCACAGGCGCCTCATTGTCGATGAAGCATAACGCCGGTAAATCTTAGAATGTCGTTTACCACTTATAGAATAACGCCGGTAAATTTTGGAATAAATCTAGAAAAATACGATCACTCATGCCAAGTCAGGAACTTAAACTTGAATGGGTAGGTTCCACTACAAGAACATAAAGTTTGTAGCATTATCGGGTTGTGAAACGAGGACCAAAGGAACGTGATATGCGACCAAATTGTTCCAGTGTTCATGGGATAGGAACGCAGTTACTGAAACGGGGAACGTGACACCGTGTACCACGTTCAGAATGACACTACTGTTCCTTGTCCTTTAATAATTGTGTGTTTTAACGATAATTCAAATGCCTAAATAGCATGTGGCAGGATAAAATGTCTCCTGGGACACTACGAACTTAAGATGCTACTATTTTAGCGAGCATTTGGTAGGGATCCAAGTTCTTGTATAAACGTTTCGGATTTAGATTCTCCCAAATATATTTCTAGTGATGAAGCAAAATCGTTTTAGCAAACCATTTGGTTGGTGGAGCTGAATTTAGATTTTTAAAAATGTTTATCTTCATAAAAATCATATGAATAAAACTATGCTCCTAGAAAAATAATCATTTTTTATAGGCTGGCATATTTTAGATACAACTTGTAATACATGTAGCAGGAGAGTGGACGATTAGAGGCTAGTGGATTGGAGAAGGAGGACGGAGACGCCCGTGGGAACATATTGTTGCTGTTGCATATAGTTGCTGGTATAATAGCACCTCCTGTAGTCTCTAAAATATGACTCGGTAAACTAATGAGTTTCACAAGTGACTAAAATTAGCTGGGAACATATTTGTTGGCTTCCTCCAATAATTTCTAAAATCTGACAAGAATGATAGGGGTTCCTCAAGTATTTCTAAATCATCACAAGTAGTACTTTTCTATTTTCTTTCTCTATGGTTCGTTTGTATCAAGAACCTCTATCATACTTATTCTTTCCCACATCCTTCTTACCTTAGATTGTCTCGATAGATACATCGGCATATTTATTATGCACATGACATGGTCGACTTTTCCAAATGCCAAAAGATTGAGAGGTGGGGTTGGAAATTGTGTGGGAGATATGTTTTTTAATCTTGCCAAAAAGCATGGATTTAGATATTATTTTGTTAACTATTGGAGATGCTCTAAATGTACTCCCTCCTTTTAAAATAAGTTCTCATCTTGCACTTTGAGAAAGTCAAAGGTTCTGAAATTTTTACTAGATTTCTTTAAAATAATATTAACATTGTGCATTTAAATAGGTTTACCATGAAATTATATGATATGATTCATTAACAGTGTTTACCTTTACCAAGAATAATGCCAACTTCAGCAAGGGCGGAAGTTGCTTGGCAGCGGCAAGCAAGGACGGACCCTGCTGCTGCAACACGTAGCTGCCGGTAGAAATGTATGAAGAACTAATGGTAAAGCATCTCTCGTACGTACGTGTAAAATCGACTTGGCGGATAGTCGATTACGAATATGCCAGGAATTGCACGTAATAAAAAAATAAATTTCTGTTGTGTGTTTCAGAAATTAAAGAAGAAGAAGAAAAAGTGGGCTAGCGAATTGCTTGAATTGATCCATGTCCGAGTCCAACCTGCAGGCAAATTCGGAGATGTATCGGAATAGGAAACGTCCATAATGAATCCCCAGATGCAGCAGCTGCATCTCCTGGCCGCCTTCTCCGTTTCGATCTCGAGACGAACGACGACAGGCCTATCCGCCTATATAAATGCAGGTGTTCAAAAGATTTGGATCAATTTTCTACTCGTCGTGAACTCGTGATCCATATCCGTCGATCGATTCTCATCCAATGCACGGCTCCGGCGACATGGAAACCCCAACCAACCCCAGCGATTCGACGGCGGCGGCAGCCGGGCCAACACGCTGGGTGTTGCTGAACCGCTACAGCTACAACGACGATCATGTCTACTCCCCGGCCAATGCCAAGACCACGGCGGCCTGCTGCACGTCCACGGGCCGACCCTTCGCCGTCTTCTGTAGCGTCGCGGCACCGCCGGCAGCCTCCAGCTTCCACGGCGACTGGGTACGCGGCTTAGGCCGCACGACCCTTCACGACGACGACTGGCCGCCCAACTACATCGGCAGTCATCACAAGCACTCCAAGGGCCTCATGCTCAAGATCGTCGCGGCCCACGACGACGCCGTCCTGATCGAGCTGAGCCTGCCCGACCCGGCTGACTTGTCATCACGTGTGTTCGAGTATTTCCTGTACGAGACAGGCGCCGGCCGGCGGCCGCCGTCGCTGTCCCTGCTCCCCGGCTGCTACTTTTCCTGCCAGTTCGAACGAGACCGCGACGCCCGCCAGGAACCGACCCACAGTGCCGACGCGCGGAGCCTGTCCTTTCGCAAGGACACCGGCATACTGCGCCGCGGCGACGGCGAGGTCCTCGTGGCCCAGCTCGAAGTCGGGTACGACGCGCTGTGCAACACGGCCGAGCTCTGCGTGCTCCGCCCCGGCGACCGAGACTGGGTGCTCAGGCGGCTGCCCATCGTACACCATGACGGGGAAGAAGGAGCAGGCGAGCTGCTGCGGCCCTGGGAGATGGACGCTACCATCGCCGTTGGCAGCTGCTTCCTGTGCTGGGTCGACTATGTCAATGGCTTCCTCCTGTGCGACATGGCGGAGGACAACGAGAACCCCAAGGTACTACGGTACGTACCGTTTCCTGTGCTGCGACCAAAACCAGATCGCAGCTGGAACGATCGGCCTTACTTGCAGTACTGCCGGAACCTGGCCGCCGCCGGTCCCGGCGCCGTGAGGTTCGTCAACGTTGCTCCCCGTTGCTGCTGCGGCGGCCCAGGCCAGACCTCGTGCGAGCGCTCTAGCTCCGCCTTCAACGTGACGACGTGGACCTTGACCCTGAGCACCAAGGGGCCAATGGCGTGGGTCAAGGACGGTGTGCTCGACTGCGACGAGCTCTGGCAGCTCCCTAACTACCGGGGCCTCCCGCGTGTGGTTCTGAAGTACCCCATCGTGAGCTCCGACGATCCTGACATCGTCTGCTTCACGGTTTGCGAGGATAGGACGGTATGGATGGTCGAGATCAACACGAGGAGCAAGGCGCTGATTTCTGCTGCTGTCCGTGCTGAAGACGGATACTACATTGGATCAGAACATTTAGCGGCTAAACTTCATTGGTGATAATCTTGAGTTGAGCTTCGCACTTAGCAACTGTCTGATAAAATTATAATGATGTAAAAGAGTCGGTTTCTTTTTAGAGTCACAAAGTTTCTAGCATGATCGTGTCATGAAACGAGGGCCAAGGAACGTGAATGCGACCAAATTATTCCACTGTTCACATGGGATAGGAACGCAGTTACTGGAACGGGGAAGGGGACGTGGCACCGTACCATGTTCCCAATGACACTCGTGTTCCTTGTCATTTAAGAATTGTGCGTTTTAACGATAATTTAAATGCCCAAATAGCATGTGCCAGGATAAATTATCTCCTGGGACACTATGAACTCAAAGATGCTACTAATTTGGGGAGCATTTGGTTGGGATCCAAATTATTGTATAAACGTTTCGGATTCAGATTCTCTCAAGAAATATTTCTGGTGAGGAGTCAAAATCACTTTAGCAAACCGTTCAGTTAGTGGAACTAAATTTAAATTTTAAAAATGTTTGTCTTCACTAAAAATCATATAAATAAAAATATGCTCCCAAAAAAAAAGAATCACTTCTTTTTTTTTAGCTAGAATATTTTAGATGACAATGTATGCTATGGAAACCAAGGGGCTATGAAAACTATAGAAACTCTAATCACCACAAGACTCTAATCGATGGCTAGAGGTAAAGGTGGGTTATTTTAGCACTTAGCCCCCCCCCCCACCCCCCCCGACTCATCCCATCCTAATCTCAGTTTTTGGAAAACACCCCCGGGAGCCTAGCGCCGGTTTGCTTCCCCCTTGCGACTCGTGCGATCTGCTTCGTATACCGCCGCCCCCTCACGACGAAATTACGGCGCCGCCTCCCCAATCTCATCAATTCTTTTATGTACATATGGACCGAATGTACAGATAGCTAGCTGGACACCATGCACCTCCGGCAATGCCTCCTGGACAGTCTCCATGGCGGCGGGGGTCTCCATGCCGTTCTCCATGACGGAGCTATGGTAGGGTCGCGCGAGGGGGCCGGGCCAGGGAGCCCTGCTCCTTCTCCTGTGTTGACCTCCTCTGCGGCAGCGAGAGACTCCATGGGGAGGCGGCGCCGTAATCTCTTCGCGAGGGGGCGGCGCCAGAGAGCAGAAACTGAATCACTAGAAACGAGCAGGCTGCAACCATTTCTCATGCCCAAGAAAAAATCGCCAAACCAAACCGTTCGACAGTGCCATTCCAACCTCAGCTCCTACCCGTATGTTGCTGTTGTACATGGTTGCTGCTATAAGAGCACCTCCAATAGTTTCTAAACTATGACTCGGTAAACTGAGTTTCCCAAGTGATAAAAATAAGTGGGAACATATTTGTTGGCTTCCTCCAATAGTTTTTAAAATCTGACTCCTAAAAGATACAAGATAATTTTATATCATAAATGCTGAACTATTTCTAAAATATAGAAACACTACTACACAAAGGGGCTGTAGTCCCGGTTGGGAACACCCTTCCCGGGTATCCCAACCGGAACTATGAATCCGGGACTAAAAGTCCCGGCCTTTAGTCCTAGGTATACAAACCGGGACTAAAGCCTCACCAGGAGAAAAAAGTAAATTTTGTGGTGTGTGATATTCAAACACAGTACCTCTTATCTCGCACATAAAGTCCTTACCAACTCAGCTGTACACCACATGTGACAAAGTCCTGCACACTCTCCTTTTGAATTGATCCGTGGGGACCTTTAGTCCCGGTTGGTAACACCAATCGGGATTAAAAAATCGACCTTTAGTCCCGGTTGGTATTACCAACCTGGACTAAAAGTTGAGGACCCTTAGTCCGGGTTGGTAACACCAACCGGAACTAAAGATCGACCTTTAGTCCTAGTTGATATTACCAACCTGGACTAAAGAACCTTTAGTCCCGAACGCAAAAAATACCGAGACTAAAGTCAAATTTGTGCATCGACCAAAGGCCTGTTCTCTAGTAGTGAAAGCTTGTTCTCTAGTAGTGAAAAATAATAAATCATGTATGGGGCCAGGGTTGTATGTTGAATTCGAGTTCGGCTCGAACTCAACCAAGGTTTTTAATTTATCTCAAAATCATTTTAGCTGCAAACATCTTTTGTCATGTTGTTGACTTGGCCAACTTCGTAACAAGGTGGTTCATTGCAAAAAAAAATAATATGGGGGTGGGAAGGGAAAATATTTGACTTAAGTTTCACCTAATATCTACATACAATACATGCAGGATTTTTTTAAAAAAAATTTGGTATTTTCATATTGTAGAAAACATAGAATGTTACACCATCAGTGTTTAACATATTAGCAACTAACTCATTATTGATTTAAATCAAAGATTATAATTAGAGATTTTTATAAATGCTCAATGAAAATCATGTAAACTCAATATTTAACTATAACAACACATGTATAGAATTAAATTACAATTATGATATATTTACAAATAAATATTTTTTGTGTTTTGTGCGATAGAAACTTTTTTTTATCAAACTTATACATTTTAAACTGTTATGGTTTGGCATTGTAATATTTTCCCAATACTAATTTATATTATTGATGTTATATGATCATCATAAATAAATTATGGTTTTAATATTTTATTATAGGATAAACTATTAATAAATACGTAGCATTCATATTCTTGTTCCCACAAATATTCGGTAGCTTTTTTTTTTTTTTTTTTTTTTGAATTGCAATGATCGATATATTTGCTATCGCTAACCTACCTATAATATTAAAGAGTGGAAGATTTCTTACGACTTGCTTTTTGTTTCCAAAAAAATACTCTATGTGACTACAACAATATACTTTTTGAGACATCAAAATCAACTAAAGTATCATCCAGTTTCTTCTGTCCTGCTTTTCTTATTTCTCTAACTACCCTCCTACCTCCGTATCACGTATGTGATCTATAATCGAGATATAGAGCGTGTTTGGAACTGCTCCACAAACTTCACTACGGAGTAGCTCTAGAAAAAACTTAGAGATTGTAGAGCACCCCTTGAGATTCTCTAATAACTTTACTTTTTTTAGAGCTAGTGCGTAGAACTGAGACTGTTTGGCTAAAAAGCGTAGAGCGGAGCTAAAAAACATAGAGCGGTGTTCCATGCCCTATAACAACATCTAGCAATTATATGGAGTCTAATTTGAGAACATTGAGTTCCATGAAGTGGACACAGGACATGGACATTTGCTATTGATGGTAAAGCATCTCTCGTACATGTATATCGAATCGGCAGTTGATCGATTAACGATTATTAATATAATATAATATATGCCAGGAACTGCAGGATAAAAATAATATCAGGTGTGGTGTGGTCGTGCGGACGTGTGGTTGAGAAAAAGTAGTGGGCTATAGAATTGCATGTATGGATTCTACTACTAGAGCTGTATCGGAAGCGCTCAGAATCAGATGCTGTTGCCGCCTCCTCCGTTTCGATCTCGAGAAGGACGTACGACGAGTAGGCGATCGGTGGACAAAAGATAGGATAAATTTCTACTGCTGGTCGTGATCGATACCCATCGATGGATCTCATCCAAAGCTCCGGCAACATGGAAACCCTAACGAACCCAAGTGATTCAACGGCAGCCGGCCCACGCTGGGTATTGCTGAACTACTACAACGGCAATGACTGCGACTCGTCGACCGATACCAAGACGACGGTGGCTTCCTGCACTTCCTCTGGCCTACCCTTCACCGTCTCCATCAGCGTCGCAGTACCGCCGGCATGCTCCAGCATCCACGGTCGCTGGCTACGAGGCGCAGGCGACCGAAAGCACAAGGATCCCAAGCTCCATCTCAATATCATCTCGCGGTCCACGATGACGCCGTCCTAATGCAGATAAGGGTAGCCAGATGTGATTCCTACTGAAACGACACGTTCGAGCGTTTCCTGTACGAGACAGGTGCCGGCCGCCGGCGGGCCGCCGGCGCTGTTCCTGCTCCCCGGCTGCTACTTTTCCAGGCAGTGCCTGCGAGACGAAGGCGCCCGCCAGGTTCCCACTCGCACCGCCGAACCGCGCTACCTGGGCGGCAGCGCCACCGGCATACTTCGCCGCGGCGACGACGGCAAGGTCATGGTGGCCGAGCTCGAGGTGGTGCACGAGTACGACACGCCGTACAGCACGGCCGAGCTCTGCGTGCTCCGCCCCGGCGGCGGCCGGGACTGGTTGCTGAAGCGGGTGCCCATCGTTCACCACGAGGGCGAAGGCGTGATGGTGCACGACTGGACGGAGATCGACGCCACCGTGCCCGTCGGCAGCCGCTTCATGTGCTGGGTCGACTACCGCAGCGGCATCCTCCTGTGCGACATGGCGGCCGAGGAGAACGAGGACCCCAAGCTACAGCTACGGTACGTGCCGGTGCCCCCCGAAACGCGCTGCCACGAGCGCGAATCGGCCTAACATGAAGCTTTGCCGCAACTTGGCCGCCGCCGGCCCCGGCGCCGTGAGGCTCGTCAGCGTTGCTCCCCGCTGCTGCTGTGGCGGCCCGGGCAAGACCACGTGCGAGCGCTCCAGATCGGCCTTTAACGTGACGACATGGACGCTGGCCCTGAGGACGGAGGAGCCAATGGTGTGGGTCAAGGACGGTGTGCTTGACTGCGACGAGCTCTGGCAGCTCCCCAGCTATAGTGTTGGCCTGCCGCGTGTTGCCCCGCAGTGGCCTGTCGTGAGCCCCGATGATCCTGACGTCGTCTGCTTCTCGGTATGCGAGAACACGACATGGATACTGGAGATCAACACGAGGAGCAAAATGCTGCTGTCTGTCGCACGCAGTGGCAGGGGATACTACTGTGCTCGATATGTTTTACCGGCTAAACTTCATTGGAAATGATCTTTATTAGTTCAGCTTAGCAATAGTCTGGCAAATAATAATAATAATAATAATCTCCTACTACCTAAAAAGAGTAAAACTAAGATCACCCCTAATTCGTGCGGTTTTCGTGAGGTGGTCGCTCTGCCCCGCGGTGAGAAACGAGTGCCGCGAGTGCCTTCACGATTGTGCAAAAGAAGGAAAAAAAAAACAGCGATCGTGCAAAAGAAGGAAAGAAAAACGTAAAGAAGGAAAGAAGCATTCTGCCACGTCCCAGTATCACTAGTACAGAAATGATTTCTCCTGTCGCCAGGTTTTTATTTGTACAGGCGGTTCAGCTTAAAGGACGCCAGTATTAAAAATCACGTGGGCCCGGCTTCAGAACCGCCGGTGGAAACACAACAACACTGGCGGTTGGCTAAGCCAGCCGCCCCGATCTGATGGCTCCATTAACACGGGCGGTTGGCTTAGCCAACCACCAGCGTTAATGTGCACTATCGCCGGCGGGTTGGCCAAGCCAACCGCCCGTGATAATGGAGCCATCAAGACGGTGGTCGGGCTTAGCCAACCGCCCGGTGTTGATGTGTTTTTCACAGCGGTTGGTTGAGCCAACCGTCGGTGCTAGGTCTCCTATAAATACCCCTTCTTCCTCCCGACCAGCACAAGAAACCCGACACCAACCTTCCATTGTTGGCGATTTGGAGGTCCGTATTTCCTAAAATACAAGGGGGGAGGTTTTGATCTTCAAATCTTGGAAGGAGGATGCTAAAAAAGGTTAGTTTATGCCTCTCTTGCATCTTTTTAGCCAATATTGCTTATTTGTAGCCACTTTTTGGATCTAGGGTTTCACCATGAGTGAGAGGGGGAAGAAGCTAGGGTTTTCTCCCTATTTGATTATTTTATACTTAGGGTTTTCTCTCTATTACATATGGTGATTAAAGATGGATTTTTTATGTCTCTTAGCTATTACCATAATTATTTTTGAATTAAAGGATCCCCCACTATAGATTTAGTGTGTCATGCATGAATAGGTTCATTTTGATAGAAGAAAATTGAAGATTGTTTCTTATTTAATTGCTAGGGTTCAATTTCATTAGATTTAATTTTAATTATTTTTGCTTAGATAATTACTAGTGTTAAATTTATTTAGAGAGAAGAAGTGTTAAATACTTTTTCTTGCCATGTATAATTTTGTATTGGATTCCAATTAAGTAGCTATGTATAATTTTGTATTGGATTCCAATTAATTAGTAGATTTGATTAATTATTTGCCATGTCTCCTCTCTCATACTTAGGGAACCTTAGGCCTCAACATCTATAATTTGGTAAATATACAAGGGCGAGGTTTTCTAATTACAGAGAGGAGGTTATTGATCATCAAAAGGTTAGTAAATCCATCATACATACCATATTTCAAAAGGTTTATTGATTAAAATACATAGATTATAATGAATTTGTTATATATATAGGTAAACGATGGAGAGATCATTCTGGATGTATAATTTATCAAGAGTTGATCCATCATACATACCAGAGGTCAAAAGTTTTATTGATGCCGCTAAGATGCATGCATGGAGAATACAAACAAAGCACATACCTTGTCCTTGTGTAGATTGCAAAAATATTGCGGTCTTTGACGAGACACAAACAATATTTTCTCATCTGCTCCGCCGAGGATTTATGAATGATTACTTGATTTGGACAAAGCATGGAGAGGGTAGCTCTACCCCATATCCGATACAACCCCTACGAACATCAACCCCAATGGCCCCGATATGCTTGTTGACGATGGATGCCAGTTCATACATGAGACACAAGATCAGAGTCAACCTGATATGCCAAATGTTGAAGATGAAGTGGTGGATGAAGTGGAAGATGAAGGGTGTGAAGACTTGGAACTCATGGCTGCACTATTGCGTCATCATACTGATCCATCAATGTTGTTTATGAAAGGTATGGAGGCCTTAAAGAAGACAAAGAATGAGCCATTGTATGATGAGACAAAGGGTTGTACCAAAGAGTTCACGACGTTGCGGTGCGTGCTAAAGTTGTTGATGTTGAAAGCTAGGTTTGGATGGTCCGATGCTAGCTTCGATGCATTATTGAGTACTCTTAGAGATATGCTTCCCAAATAGAACAAAGTGCCTGCTAACACTTACTATGCCAAGAAGCTCATCAGTCCGCTTACTATGGGTGTACAGAAGATCCACGCATGCAGAAATCATTGTATCCTATATCGAGGTGATTACGCAGACTTAGAGAAGTGTCCAAACTGTGGTGCAAGTCGGTACAAGACAAAAAAAAGACTATCTACAAGAACAGAATACAACTTCAGTTTTCAAAGGAAAGAAGAGAAAGAAGACCAAACAGGGTTCAAAACCAAGCAACAAAGAAAAAGAAGAAGTAGATTATTTTGCCCAGAGAAGAGTTTCTGCTTTGGTGATGTGGTACCTTCCGGTGGTTGATCGATTGAGGTGTTTGTTTGCTAACCCGCAGGATGCAGAGCTTATGACCCGGCATGCTTCCGTAGGCACAAAATGATGGAAAGCTTCGACATCCAGCTGATGGCAAACAATGGAAAAAATTCAATGAAGAACACCCAGACTTTGCTAAGGATGCAAAAAATGTTAGGTTTGCACTATGTACTGATGGAATGAATCCCTTTGCCGAAAGGAGCAGCAAGCACAGCACTTGGCCGGTGATCCTTACTATCTACAACCTCCCTCCACACCTGTTGCAGAAGCGTAAATATCTTCCGCTAACCATTCTTATTTCTGGACCTACACAACCTAGTGTTGACATAGATGTATTCTTGGAGCCCTTGATGGAGGAAATAAAAACTTTATGGGATACAGGTGTTAATATGTTGGATGAATACAGGAAAGAGTCATTCACTCTGAGAGCAATTATTTTTGTTACAATCAACGATTATCCTGCTCTCTTTGTATTATCAGATCAATTCAAGGGAAAGGTTGGTTGTGTAGTATGCGTAGATGAAACCTTTTATGTGTCCCTCAGTGCATCCAACAAGCTAGTGTACATGAGGCACCGGGCGCTACTTACCAAAAAGGACACAGTACCGCTTAAGAAAGATGGATAAATACTTTGACAATTCAAATGAACTAAAGTCAATCTGCTCCATTGGGTAACAAAGAAAGGTCACGAGTGTTTGAGATAGTGAAAAACATCAAGTTTACTTTTGGAAAAAAGACAATAGATGGAAAACCTAGAAAGGATGTCAAGCCAACTCCAGGGGCTACATTTAAGAAGATGTCAATTTTTTTCAAGTATTTACCATACTGGAAAGACCTTGACGTTTTCGACGACACGCAATCGATGGAATGCACGTTCAGAAGAATGTGTTTGAAAGCATCATTGGCACCTTGCTTGATATGAAGGGCAAGACAAAGGATGGACTAAAGTCACGTCTAGACATGGTAAATTTAGACATAAAACATGAGCTTCATCCAGTTCTTCAGGAAAATGGAAAGTACCACCTCCCGGCAGCAAGCTACAACCTAAACACAGATAAGAAAGAAGCAATTTGTGTGTGGTTGAAGAAATTGAGAGTTCCAAATTGTTTTACTGCTCCAATCTAAGATCCATTGTTTTGATGAAGGACCTTACACTTACCAACTACAATGCACATGATTGCCATGTAATGTCGACAACTTTTCTACCTATTGCCATCGGGGCTATAAGTCCAAATAAGTTTTAAAAATGGCAATCACAAGGTTGTGCTTCTTTTTCAACAAAATATCACAGAAGGTAATCGACCATGATGAGTTAGAGTCTCTTCAAGAATTCGCGAAGTGGAGACGATTGTCACAGCTTGAGATGTGTTTGCCGCCATCATTCTTTGATATAATGGTTCATCTTGTGGTGCATTTGGTGCCTCAAATAGAGGCATTGGGTCCCATGTATTTGCATGAGATGTGGACGTATGAGCGTTTCATGTCAATACTAAATTCCTATGTATCCACTCGTGCTCGTCCTGAGGCAGCCATGATAGAGGGGTACACTACTGAAGAGGCCATTGAGTCCGCTGCTCCATTCTGTGGTAGTTGTCTAAAAGATCAAATTGCAATAGGGTGGCCTCCGTCTCGACATGAGGGCAGGCTACATGGATGTGGTAGGATGGGACGAAAATCATTTATTCCTTCAGATTACCATATTGTACTCGAAGCACATCATAGCATCCTGCATCAAATATCAATAATGGAACCTTTCATCGACCAACATATCAAAGAGCTACGTGATGAAAACCAGGGGCAAACTGAAGCTTGGGTAATGAATGAACACAAACATCGATTCACCACTTGGCTAATGGATCAGAATCTTCCAGATGGAGAAATAATTGAGCAACAAACTATCAAGCAGTTGGCAGCTGGACCATCACGCCAGATCACTACATGGAACACCTATGACATTAGTGGTTTCACATTTTGTACCATTGCTAGAGACAAAAAGAGCATGACACAAAATAGCGGTGTTCGGTGCAAGGCCATAGATGAAAATGAGGAAATCCATACATACTTTGGCTTCATTGAGGACATATGGGAACTACACTATGGTACATTTCAGACACCAGTGTTTCGATGCCAATGGGTTGAGGATAAACATGTCACAAAGGATAGTCATGGGCTTAGAGTTCTTGATCTAAGTAAAGTAGGTTACAAAGACGACCCATGGATCCTTGCTAATCGTCTTTGCCAGGTCTTTTTATGCCGAACAAATTATTCCTAAGAATGAAAAGAAAAGTACCGATAAGTTTGAAGCATGTAGTTCTTCCCCGAAAGCAACAAGCTTTAGGAGCCGATGGTGCAATTGACCTAGATGATTCTAACCAGTTCAGTGAGATGTCTCTCTTTACAGACCATCAATCGAAGATATGAAACGTTGAGCGTAGCATTCCACAGAATTCTAAACCCTGGGTGCGCCACGATGGAGAAGGAAGAACAGTGGCTGGATAGATTCTATTTAATGAAAACATCATTTGTCATGTAATATAGTTTATGCAATATAATTTGTAACCTATGGTACTACTCTTATATATTTTTATGTGTCTCATGAATGTCTCTCTTGGTGTTACATAATTAAAAAAATTTAAGTCCTTTTCTTTCTACATATAGAAAAAATAATTACTTCCCAGGTCGATGCACGCCTCTTCAACAGCATTGAGTTGGGATTTGAGGAACCTGATGTTGTCCTCATGGTGGCTCACTTTGAGGGCCAGCCTCTTCATCTTGTCCTCCATTGCCTGCAACACACATGCACCAAAGAAACCCCACATTCGAAAAATAGTAACCTCGCGAAGACATTGCGACGGTAGCCCGCCAAATCAAACCGTAAAAGAGGGCGGCACCGGGGCGCACCTTGCGCTTGAATTCCACAATCTGCGACGGCAGCGACGGAGCCGCCATGCCGCGCCTCCGCGAATTGAGTCACCACAGGAAGACGAACTATGTGACCACCAATCTGCACCGTGTAAAGAAGAAACAGGAATCAAACTAATCAAACTGGCAGCGCCGGGTTGAGGAGGGAAAGGAATCCGGAAAGATCATGGAACACAGCACAGCGAAGGCTGAGATGGTAAAAATAGTTGAGAGAAAGAGGGTAACGAGCACGAAGGCGGCGGCGCTGGGCGGATGGAGGGGCTCTGACTGGGAGGGAGAAGAAAAAACTCACCTTGGTGCCATGGCCGCGGGAGAGCGAGGGGCGCCCGGCGTTGCAGGGGAGGAGGGACTCTCTCAAGGGAGAGAGGGAGAGGGAGCTAGATTTGAGATTATTTTGGTGGTTCAGTGGTTTGGTTTGAGGAAGGTGGAGGAAAAGTTAGAAAAAAATTAGGGTAATATATCTAGTAGTCTATTAAATAATGTCTATTCATTTAGAACAAGTACATTTTTAGTTATCATGAGTCATAGATAATATCCTCCCCATCCTATAAAGAGTCACTAAGTGATTTGTGCGGATCAATCTTTTTTAAGTTTGATTAAATTTATAAAAATATTGATAAGAAAAGTCATCTTCCTCAGTTTTTAGATGGCTAATTTTTTCCTCGGTTTGTGCTAATATCTTTTAAGTTCTTTTCTCACTATGTATAAAGCTAAGTAATTATTTTTTTTTTTCTCACTATGTATAAAGCTACTCACAAGGATTCCAAAAAGTCATTATTTTCTATTTTATGAATTTTCTATAATTTGTTATGATTTTCTTAAGTATCAGCATAAAATAATAAGTGAAATACATTTTTCATTGGCGGTTGGCATTACCAGGCCGCTGTAGAAACTATTTCTGAGGCGGTTGGCATTTACCAACCGCCAGTGGCAATCATTTCTGAGGCGGTTGGTAATGCCAACCGCCAGTAAAAAAGTTTCTACAGGCGGTTGGCATTACCAACCGCTGCAGAAATGGGCCCTATATATAGGTTTCAGCCAAGGGACTTAGAAATTTTCAATCGGTGGGTGCGAACTTTTCACACACGGCGCGCCGTCGGCTGCCGGATTCGCCGCCGCCCGCTGCGCCCCAGGGAAGCCTCAGCGCCGCCGCCCGCCACCGAGTCGGCGTCGAACTCCGCCCGCGCCCGTCGCGTCCGCCGTCCACCGCGGCGAGGACCTCCACCCGCCCTGCTGCCGCCACCACCGCCCAAGCCGGTCTGCCGGCCGCCACCGCCGTCCGAGGCTCCAGCGCCACCCGCCCGAGGTCCGCGCCGTCTTACGCCGCCGGAGTCCGGCGTGGACCTCGGGTGGGGCTTGCCGGTGCCAAGGCGGTTGGTTGCCGCGGCGGCGCCCGGCGCCCACGCCTCCGCAGGGGAGGAGGAGGGAGGGGCGGGCCTTGCCGGGCCATCGTGGGCTGGCAGGCCGCCCCGCCTCCCACCTCTTTTTTTCCTTTTTTTTCTTTACACATTTAATTAACTAATTAATTACATAATTAGTGTGTTAATTAATTATGTTTTTACATTGTTTGATAATTAGCAATTAATTTAATTAGGGTTTCATAATTAGTTAATTAGTGTGTTAATTAATTAGGTTTTTATATTTTTTTGATAATTAGCAATTAATTTAATTAGGCTTTCATAATTACCTTTTAGTTAGTATTATATATAAATACTTATATACTAAAAATTAATTAATGTGTTACTAGAAATTTTATATAATTAATATAAATTATATATAATTAATGTATTAACTATGTTACCTTATTATTAAGTCCTTTTCTTTCTACATAGAGAGAAAAAAAAAAAATAATTACTTTGCTTACGTATTAATTTCTTTATTTCATTAATTTAATACTTATATACTTGTAATTTTTCTATAAATATACAGATCACTTTGCCATCGTTAGCCGCCGTTAAAGGGGTACACCACCGTTCTCCACCACCGCCAAAGGGGTACACCACCATTCTCCACCGTCGTCGAATCGGTCTTCCCTCCACGCTGCATAAGTAAATACTCTTTGATCTTTTTTTTTAAGTTTTCTAATTAGGGACATATACTTAGGGTTCCATAATTAGTTAATTATAGTGTATTAGTTTAGGTTCATTAGGTATTAAGTGTGCTATTTACGGTTCCACTTAGGGTTTTATAATTACTTAGAGAATCACTTAGGGTTTCATACTCAGGGTTCCACTTAGACCGTCATACTTAGGATTTTCTAATTAGGGTTCCACTTAGGGTTTCATACTTAGGGTTTTGCTATTTACGGTTTCACTTAGGGTTCATACTTAGGGTTACACTTAGGGTTTTTCGACTTAGGGTTTTCTAATTAGTGTTTTTAATTAGGGTTTTGTATTATCTACATTCATTTAGTGTCGATGAGTTCTCCCAACCATAGCAACCAGGGAGATTCCGAAGAATACCATAGTCCAAGTGATCCGCATCCTAGCCCGGATAGGACTCGTCGTCCGGAGCAGATTGACCCAGACTATGATCCAACGCTTGATGAGGTAACGATATTAAGTTACACATTCATATCTATATGTACTTAGTTATGGATTCTTTAATGTAGTACTTACAGTTTCAAATGGACACAGGAGGTATTGTCTCGAATGATCGGGTTAGCTGAGGAGGAAGAACAAGTAGATGTGCCAAGTGACGCACCGCCAGAAACAACAGAGACAACCACCTCAAAGAAAAGGACAAGGAAACAGAGTGATCGGAAACGAGGCCAGAGAGGAACAAACAAGTGGCCCGAAAAAACATATAGGGTCACCGATGTCAGCATGAAAGGAGAGCCTCTAGCACCTGAAGAGGTGCCAGCCAAGTTTCGGAACGTAATTGGCTTCTTAGTTAGGGATGAGATTCACATCACAAATCGCACATGGAATGATGTGCCAGATGATACAAAGACAGAGATATGGAGGCGGTTGCAGGAGAGGTTCATTTTCTCACCAGGATCAGCAGACCTCGTGATGCAAAGATGCATTCAGGCAAAGTGTGCAATCTCGTTCCGAAATTTTAGGTGGGAACTCAATACCAAGTATGTGAAGAAGAACCAGGACCCGACAAAAAGGTACTATAAGATTACATCTGCCCGGTGGGAGATCTTCAAACTACGAGGGATGATCCCCGACTTCAAGAAAAAGAGTGAAGCTAACTCGAGCTAGCCAAAAAGAACAAGTACCACCACCATCTTGGCTCAGGTGGTTACAAAGCTCATATCCCGAAATGGCGGGCAGAGGAGGCCGAAAGGAAGAAGAAAGGAGAACCGGTGCTATCTGAAATGCTTGATGAAAGAAGCGCGAATTGGCTATATGCAAGAAACGCAAAACAAGAAGAGACTGGCACTAGAGTCCCTGATGAAATACAACCTCTAGCACAAAAGATGTTTGAAACAGCACGCAAAGAGAGAGAAGGAAAATTCAAGAGAAAAAGGGAGAAAGACATCTTAAGTGTTGGTCTCGGAAACCCCGAGCATCCAGGACGTGTATGAGGCGTCTCGTCAAGGCTAGGGTGGAAAGAAGGATTCGGGGAGGAGTGGGCTGAAATGTACAAGAAATGCAGTCGATACAAGAAAGCAATGCGGGATGTCATTGAGGAAGAGGCAAAGAAACAAGTGAAAGAAATCATGTCCAACATGCTTATAAATACGGATCCACAGTTTATTCAACAATTAGCGAGTGCAATGTCAGTTCAGCAGATGAGTGCACAGCCTCCACATCTGCCACGGGTCGCAACACAACCCGATCAACAGATGGTGGTCTCCACCGAAGGTCCAATCCTTCCAAGTAGTGTTGCGTCTACGGCAACCAAGGAGCACTATCCAGTGGATGATATAGTTGCACCAACACCTTGTAAGCTTCTCATCGATACGGAATGAAGAATGTTCGCACCAGGGAAGTAGTCAAGGCTTTGCAATCCCCGGCCGTGAGTACCACCGTAAAGAAATTCCAGAAGAGTATTGCGGGGGTGGAAGTGTCAACGGTCGTCCAAGGATATGAGGACGACGTGCTAGAAATCCCCTGGTCCCGAGGGTATCGAGACGCTCGGGCGGGCTATTAATAATTTTATTCTCGTGGCCTCGACGTGACGTTCGGTTGACTCAACCACCGCCATCCTCCTCAAGACCTCCCACTAACCCAAGAATCTTCACCTCTAAATCCTCCTCCGGACACACAAAGGCGAAGGCCTCCCCGCTAACTCGGGAATCGTCACTTCCTCGATCCTCAAAACTCACCCTCAAAGACATGATCCTCCTCCTAACTCACCTATCCGACAACCATCATCGCCACTCCACATCCCCTCTTCCCCGCCAAAGACAGGAAAAGCTACTGAAAACAACTCCAACACCATCGCCGCCCCCAAAGCCACAAGAAGAAAAACCGCATCAAGAAATTCTCGGTACCCAAATTGGTTTCGCCCCTCACGAGCCAAAGAGGAAAAGTGCCGGAACGGCGAGGTTTTTATCGAGAATTGGAATGACTCGAAAATCACGAGTCATTGAGTTGAGCGAGCATGAGAAGTCAGCATCGAAGCCTCGGAGTTGGGCCAAGAGCTTAAAATGAAGATCATAGAGGTCAAGAAGCCAACGTGGGATGATTACCGAATGTCCCAACTCAATATATCCATGGCGGGCCTCTTCTCACTTGGGAGAAACTTAAGCAAATCCCAGCAGGGATCAAAAGGATGCATGATTGGTATATGAGAGCATCAGCTACTAGGATCTCGGCGATCAATATTTGTATACCACCAAATGCTTTTGCATCTGGGTGAGAAAAGGCTATGGTCATCTTTGAGGACTTGTGGCAAATGATGAACCTCCGGATGCTTGACGTGACAGCTCGTGGACGGTGTTTGCATTGTAAGTGTCACTAACAAATACACGTTATTATAATATTGAGTTGAGTAAATCAACAGACAAGCCTTTATTTCTTACTCTAACAAATACATGTGTGCCTTGCGTAATGCAATATGATGGGGAAGAGATGCGTTACGGTCCGGATGAGACATATGAAGAATAAAACAGGATCGGGTATCTCAGCCCAATGAGAATATGCGAGGAGCAGCACACATTCACAATAGGTGATGGCCATGATCAATTGAAGGGCTTAACACCCGAAGAGGCTAAGGTGAAAAAAAGATCCGAAAAAGAAATTTGATGCCAAATACGCCTGTACAAGGAGAAGCAATGCTAAAATTTAAAAACAAAGCGATGCATAGTGGCCCCCTACAACTTTAGGTAAGTGTGAGTTTACATATATCAAGTCAAGAATTCAATGACAATGCCTCATTACAAATTTAATCCTGCAGGGACCATTGGATCTGTTTTTTAATTTTTTCTAGAGAAGGAAGGACACTGGTACTAGACTCCGCACATTACAAAAGTGAATCTTATGGACCATTCTTGTCAATCTTAGAACGGTAATAAGCCTATATATATGCATGTTTTATTTTATCTATAAGAATTATATAATAACTAAGTGATTCTATTCGAGATCACAGGGCATATAGGTATTATAAGATTTCGAAAGGTCCATATGACGTTTCTAAAGCTGGAGAACCAATGGATATACTTCACAACTGGCCGGTATGTAAATTTATAAGTGCATATCATACATGTTTAATTAGTACATAGTACATTTCAAAAACTAAATAAACACTTGACTATATATCATAGTGCCACAAGCAACCCGGCGGGAACGCCGCACCGTGGGTTCTACGTGTGCGAAGTTTATGAGAGACCAAGGACGATACATCGAAAAACCCCGATAAGGTATAAGTAGCTGTCATTTATGAGTTTTGTCATTAATGCTTTGTATGAGATTGGTTACCAAATGAAAATATATAATGTTGAATTATAAACATACTTTCTTACCAGGCCTATGCGAAGATCCGACGAGAAAAAATTTTAATGAAAAAGCATTATACAACATAGTTGAGGATCTCTGCTCATTCATCATGAAAGAAGTCATTCCACCAACAGGGAAAATATCACGATGCGGCGATAAATTGGGAAAGCCGTAATATGCACCGCTAACGATATTAGGCGTCTCAATCTTAGTCGAAACGATTATTAAGGCTTTCCCAATTAGAAAAAAGAGAAAAAACTATGGATGTGTATATATGTATGAAATATTTGTGATGTGGATTTATATTGAAGTATGCATGTATGATATAATACAATTTTGATGTACAAAGATCTATATTGATGTAAATAGATGTATGATAGAGTGTAATTGCATGTTATCATGAGTTTCAATATAAATAAATAGGTTTCCATTTTAATTTCAAAAATGGCGGGAAACTTTCTACTTGGCGGTTGGTAAGTCAACCGCCCGGTGAAAATGGACCATTTCTACTGGCGGTTTTGGAGGTGAACCGCCAAGAAATGGACCATTTCCACTGGCGATTATCTTAACCAACCGCCAAGTACAAATTTCATTTCCAATCGGCGGTTCTCAAGAAACCGCCAAAGGTGGAAATGATCGATTTCTATCGGCCTTTTGACCGGGCGGCTTCGAGATCCGCCGGTGCTAATGTGTTTACCACCGCCAAAGATTGATCTTTTGTGTACTAGGAAAGCAACTTCGGATCACGTCCCCAATCCCTCGGCCTCTCGTTCAGCTGCTCCATGCCCCCTACCATCCCCCCCTCGAAGCCGCCCCCGCACCACGATAGCTCTCATTCGATTCCTACTCACCACCATCTATTGCTCTTTGCCCGGCCCGAGCAGGGGGCATGGCCGGTGGGCAACAAATGCCCACCATGGCCCGCGTCACATAGGCTATCGTGGACACCCGCTAGTAGACAGGGCATGGCCGGCCGCCCCGCCCCAGACCACGGCTGGCGCACGCCATAGGATATCGTGGACATCGGAAGGAAAGAAGGAAAGAGTCGCTCCATCCGCCGCCTGCTTGCCCCACCGCGCCGACGCCTCAACGCCAGTGCCGGATGCGACGTACCGCTGCCTCCGCCGAACAGTGATAGGAGCTCGTGTCTTTGTCAGTGCCTTCGCCGTCGGGCCCTTCACTGACAAAGCGGCGAACAGGCATGCGTCATCCTCTCTTCACGCCCGACGCCGAGAGGCTGCCCTAACAGAAGGATTGGAAGATGTGAGAGGCCCGCCACCCGTCGCCCTCAGCAAAGCTCTTCCTGACGCTCAACCCCTCACAAACCACGGCCGCCGCCGATTAATATTGTGTCCTCCACCTTCTCCTCGGGCCAACAGGCTCTCCGGCCGCGGCTGCCCCCGCCCGCGCAGCTGGCAGGGTCTTCCACAGACGCGTCACCTGACCTCCACTTCCGGCAGGCTCCTGCTGTAGGGATGCGGCGCGCGACCGTGTCCTGTCGCAGCTCGAGCACCAACGCAGCAGCTCTATCGGGGAGGGGAGAATGACTTAGTACAAGGATTCAGCATGGACGTCGATGCCGGCAACGGGTTTGTGCACCGCATCACCAGGATGACACCCAGGATTGGCTGCTTCAGCGGTCTCTTGGCCCTGGGTAATGCACTCACTTGGCATCATCACTTCATCTTCGCTATCTTAATTATCCACCTTTTGTGGGTAAAAAGAAGCAGCCTTTTTCTGAGGGTTCTTGCTTTCTTTTTTTTTCATGTGCCACGTGTACAATTTGCAACTCAGGTAGGGCGAAGACTCAATTGTTGGGTGATTAGTGTGAGTTAATTCTCAGTTTTAGGTGGTGAAAGGTGCAAATTCAATGTACTTGTTGCTTGCTCAAGTTATGTCAGTGTGACAATTGTAGATGTGTTCAATGCAACATGTAGTTGGAGATTTTTTTTTATTAACAATCATGTTGTTGGATGTTTGGTTTGCTACTGCTCTCACTCGATGATCCTTCCTTGATGGGCTGCACTTTCTGAAATTTTGCTTTCGTGTTGCTTTAACCTGAACAGGGAATGATTTCCTTGTTGCTAGCACTGACAGAGTAGGGACAAAGTTAAAGCTTACTTTCGAAACTTGTATTCTTGATACAATCGGCATTGACCTGGTATGAGACATTATGCACGTTGTCTTCCTTGTAGAGAAGGTACCGACACTTTATTAAATATTTTTTTTGCCCTTCTCATACTTATTTCTTGGTCTTCAGCTCATGCAACATTTTGATTATGTCCATAAGCACTTTATTATATACATTATGTAGGTTATCAAGAGGATTAAGGTTGGGTGTCGACAATCAGGTCGTCCTGAGTACAAAAGGCAAAAAAAAGGTTATCAGAATTTGCTCTCCTAGGAGGAGAGGTAAGACTTAGCAATCCAACCCCGGGGTATTATCGTTATGAGGCACACAAGAGGCTGTGTTTGAAAGATTAAACTTGACTACTGTTGATGAAGCTCTAATGGCACCAACTGTTATATATGTTAAGCAGGTTGGGTTATATCACATATTTTACTAAATTTTTAATAATCTAATAAATTGATTCAAATGAAAAAAGGTGCTTGAGATTATTAGCAGGGATTGTGTGAAAGGACTAGCCCACATTACTGGTGGTGGCTTTACTGACAATATTCCAAGAGTTTTTCCTTCTGGACTCTGGGCAAAAGATTTTACTGGGTCATGGGAAGAGCCTCCTGTCTTCAACTGGCTTCAACAGGATATACACTCTCTGACTAGATCAAAAGTTCAAAACTACGATTTTGAGCATCTGCATGCGCTGGATATACACTCTCTGACTAGATCTAGAGAGACTCATACTTTGTAGGCTGGAAACATCGATGACACTTTTAGTATGCAGCTTCAGTGATTTATGTGTGCTTTTGACACTATTCTCGACCGTGAGCCAAATCCAGTAGCTAATGCAATTACAATTGGTGACAGTTTTGTGACAGTTTCATGTTATCTTACCTGATATATTTTTATATGCAGTGGATATTGTGAGATAAGAGGAGCAAACTGAATGGTCAGCACACCGAGGGGGATCAAGTGATAGCGATAAGATGAGGGTCAGCACGGCCATGGAGATGCAGCAATATGGGGAGGGTCAGCATGGCCATGGAGATACCGATGAAGCCTAGGTTGGTCATCCTAGATGAGCCCACCACTGGTTTGGTGAGGGACAATGGCCCAACAGTCATAGCATCAAACCATATCAGCCAAGATGAATCTAGACTGGGAGTGTTAGTACTTATTTCATTGCATTGACTAATTCTGTCATCTTAAAAAGATTATTAGAACATATATGAACCTTGCATCATGATCTTGGAAGAAAAATCCCCAAACCATCTTTTTTTAGGATGCAAATATCTGCACTCAACTTTTTTTGGAAGAAAGTTTTGTGCTCAATTACCAATGCTTGTGCTGCATAATGTAAACTAGCTTTTGTTCCTCATGTTTTTCTATAAATCTAATTATGTGATCTGGTTTGAAAGAAATGTTAGTATTGTTTAAAAAAACATGTTACGAACATTGGCCTCCAGGGTGACGCAAGGGAATACAAAACATCCCGTAAGCTTGCGCTTTTGTGGATATACGAATATTGTATCACTATTATACTACCATGGAGTATAATGTTTCAGCCAGATATGAACGTTGGCGTCTCACATTTTTGGCAAAAAAAACCTTCGAAAAAACATTTTTGCCAAAAAAATATTCTTGGAGCTACCCAATTATGTGCCCCAACTGGAACTATACTCCAATAACTTTCCTGTCTATCCAATTATCGAACCCTGTTGATGTTTATCACAAGTTGATTATATTTTGACATTGTAGCAAGGTTTCCATCAAGACATTCTCAAAGGTGACTCCGCTCACCATTAGGCAAGAAGGCATCCAACATTGGGCAGCTTGTGAAAATATGGGCAGCTTGTGAAAATATCTGGTATAGTTACTCGCTCGCTGCTTGGATGTGAACCCTTGACGGAGGTTGCTATTGTGAAGAATGTGGTTTTGAGATATACCAGGTACTTGATCTCATTTTAGGCTTCCTTTTCAAGAATGTGGCTTTTTAAATTAAATATCACTTTAACGTTGGTATTTAATTTCACAATATTATTATCTCATCGTGCGATTCGTATGTTTTTAGTATAAAAATTTAGCTGTTCCGTAGCAACGCACGGGCACGAACCTAGTAACAATGTAAAAGGGCCGGTTACCTTTTCCTTGAGCACTCGTGCTTTACAACATCCAGCTAGTGCGTGAGCAAGGGATAGGATCTTAGAAGATTAGGTGGTTGTTTGGATCTCTAAAATATACTAGCAAAACATACCCATACGTTACAATGGGACATACGGATATACAATCTATTACTCGTTGATTATTGTACAACTTTTATAAAATTGAAATGAGTTTGGTCTATCCTTAAATCAAATAAATATAATCTCGTTTGAAAAATTAACAAGAGAGTAACTCGATTTAAATTGGTGACTATTGTGTGTGTCTATGAATATGAGTTTTAAAAGGTTGAAGCAGGTCCGCAACACAAGCCTCACGAATAGGTTAGGTTTGTGCAGCTAGGACATGATATGAGAATAGCATGAGTTAAGGAATATTGTACAGTTCCAAACTCAAAATGAGAAAGTTATGACAAAAAATATTATTATTTCTAGTTCAATGTTTCAAAAAATAGATATAAAACCAAAACTATCTCATTACCTCTGGCTTACCTCACTACCGGAATCGGTTCTTTGCCGAGTGTTTTTCTTGGGGCACTCGGCAAAGAGCTCTTTGCCGAGTGCCAAAGAAAAAAAACTCGGCCAAAAAAACCACTCGGCAAAGAGTTCTTTGCCGAGTGCTTTTTTTCGCACTCGGCAAAGAGGCCTCCACTAGTACAGAAATGATATTGGAAGGCGGTGGCCTTTTATTAATACGTATGGTTTTCGATGGCGGGCTTTTTTATTTATCGTGGCGGACATTAATAACCGCCACGGTAAATGATTTACCGTGGCGGTCGTGTATAAGGTCCCCGCCACCAAAAATCGGCCCAGCCCATTCAAAGCCCAACAGTCCGCTACATCTCAAATATATAAACAAAACCTAACCCCAGCCCACACGCACCCCTCCCTTTCCCTTTCCCTTCCCTCTCTCCCTCCACTCCCTCTCGTGACCTGGCGCCCTCCCTTCCCTCCACTCCTCCTCCCCCACTCGACGGTAGAGGCCCTCTCGGGCCACGTGCGGGCGGGGGCGCAGGCATGGCGGTGCTCGGCGCCCGGCCGGGCGCTTCGGCCTTGGTGGTGCTTTCATGCGGCCAGCCAAAGCGCGGGCGCGGGCGGGGCTCGGGCGCGCAAGGAGGTGCGGGCGGGCGGGGCGGCCCCGGCGGCCTCCTTGGGCGGACGACACCGCGGGATCCAGCCTCCCTCGAGCCCCGCGGCGTAGATCCGGCGAGCACGGGTGGATCCGGCCTCCCCGAGCCCCGGCGGCGCTGATCCAGCCCGAGCAATGTGGCGGATCCGCCTTCCTCGAGCCCCCCGGGGCGCATGGTGGCGCGGATCCGGCGATGGGCGGCTTGGATTCGTCACGGAGGCGGCTCCGGCAAGCACGGCAGGGCAGCTCCGAGCGGCAGCCGGCGGCGGCGCTGGCCCCAGCCGGCAGCGGCGGCGGCTGCCCTGTGCCCAAATCCAAGCCTATCCGGGCTTTTTTTTTTTTTTTTTTTCAGATCGATTAACCGTGGCGGTTTCACCAACCGCCATGGTTAATCATGATTAACCGTGACCATGGCTTGGTGGCGGTTAGAAAAACCGCCACAGTTAATTCGTTTTTAACCGTCATGGTTAAAAAACACTGTAGTAGTGCTCTTTGTCGTGTGTTATTTTTTTGGCACTCGGCAAAGAAAGTTTTTGCCGAGTGTTTTTTTTTTTACACTCCACACACTAGAAGAAATATGTAGATTTATGACAAAGCATTCGTCATAAATCATGCGTCAAGGTCTATGGTTTGTGACGTTTATATGTTTATAGAATGTCGAGAAACATGTTCTCGACATTTTATGAGCATATAAACGTCATAAACTATGGATCTTGACGCATGATTTATGACGAAACGTTGACGAACGTTTTATCATAAATCTACATATTTCTTGTAGTGATAAGGACACATTTCGAGTATATTTTAGAGTAATAAATTAATTTAATTGAAAAAATTTTTCAACTACAAAGTTGTATAACTGTTCAAGATTTACAACTTTTATTTTGGTCATTTCTTAATTTGACAAAGTAAAATTAAATTTATTCACAAATCTTACATATCTCTCTCGTAGTTTATGAACTACAAGAGAGATATATAAGATTTGTGAACAATGTTTCTACCACTATGTTGGATGATCAAATGACCAAAATAAAAGTTATAGGTGTTGTGAAATTATACAACTTTGTAGTTGAAAACTTTTTAATTTGAATTAATTTTGCTAACGAAAAGTACAGTCGCATTTCTCAAATTTGGAATTTGAATTTTTGAAAGTATCTCGGATGGGGAAACACCCGAAATGAAAGTTATAGATCTCGAAAAGTTATGAAACTTTATAGTTGATAACTTTTTCATTGAATTTATCTTGTCATGCAAAACGCATTCTGAATCCGCTGAAATTTGAAATTCAAATTTTATAAACGACCTCGAATGGAGAAAATCCTTAAATAAAAATTGTAGATCTCAAAAAGTTATAAAACTTTGTAGTTGACAAGTTTTTTATTTGAATTCGTTTAGAGCCTCAAATAAGCAATTTTCACTTGATTTTGCATAATATTTAGGGAACTCAAATGAAATATGGACACAAGTGAGTGTGTAGTGCATTGGTGGTGGAGGTTCTGCGTGCGAGGGAGACGTCATGAGTTCGAATCCTGCTCGACACAAAGTCTTGAAAAATGCCGCAAAAAGTCCTGCTAGTGCAACACTCATAAAAAAGTCCCCGGTCGGTGGGGCCCTCTCCCGATTAAAATTTTTTATTATTATTTTCGTGTTTTTTCATTTGGATCTTTGTTAAGTGTCGGGCACCCAAAAAACACTCGGCAAAGAGGTCTTTGCCGACGGATTCTTTATCGAGTGGCCTTTGCCGAGTGCAACACTTTCGGCAAAAAGCCTTTGCCGAGTGTAATATGGGATTTGCCGAGGGCATGAGGCACTTTCGACAAAGAAGGCAAATTCGGTAGTGCCTATTCTATTTCACGGGAAAAGGTAAGCAAAAGTGTTGATCCTTTGTACACGAAGCAAATATGAAACCATCATATACTTAAGTACGTTGAAAGAAACAGAAGGAATAAATTGCTAAACAAATAAGAAATTGTGTACATTAGAGAAAAAAACAGAAAAAAAGAATCGTGGCATACTAAATTTATCTCATTGCTTCCAATTTACCAATTTCATGAAAAAATATTTGCAAAACTAAACAAAACTACTAATCTCGCTACGTGAAAAAAATCACTAAAACAAAGAAAACTACTTGAACAGTCCGGAAACCACCTTGAGAAAAAAAAATAAAATCATGTCCCATACAGTAGAGAAAAAAGGAACAAAAAATCATATCAACAAATAGTTGCAACAAAAAGAGAAAATATTACGTAGGGATCACGTGTGGGAGAACTAATCCATCCAAAAAGGTGGCATGGAAAAAAAATAACGGGAAAGCAAATTTAGAACATCCTATAATGATAGGGATATGACACGATAGTTTTGTTGACGGTTCAATCGCCGAAGTGCATACAAGTATTTAAGGATTGTGTATTGGAATAGGAAAATAATTGTACAATCTAGCAATGAGATAATTGTTGCCACAATCGGTCAAAACGGCCACGACAAACCCGACATAGTCCAATCCGACACGAAACCAAAGGGAGGAGTCATGGTTTACGTAGTGTTTGGGACCCGCTTCACGAACTCGCTATACAAACTTCACCGTGAAGTAGCTACATAAAAACCTAGAGTTTGTAGAGTACCTCTTTAGGTGTTGTTGTCACAACTCCACCTTTTTTTGGAGCTACGTGCATGGAGCTGAACCCGTTTGGCTAAAAACGTGGAGCGGAGCTGGAAAACATGGAGCGGAGCTGAACCCTTTTTTTTCAGTCAAGGTTTATCTAATTTCTTTTTTTGTTTGTCCTTTTTTATTTGATCAGGATTTCGGTTCCAATTCAACCTAGGATCCTTTTCTATTTGATGAGGATTTATATTTTCATTCAGTTTAGGATTAGGATTCTAGATCCAGATTATCCCGACCAGTGTCTAAACCATGTACATACGTCATATAAAATAAGGGGGTTGTAGACAGATAATAGAAACAATTTCCACATTCACAAAGTTAATTAGAGAGACCATAAAAAATTATACTAAAAAAGTATGGAGAAATTTTGCCTCTTTATTAATATTATTATTATTATTATTATATTATTAATATAATATTAATATAATATATATAGTATAATATTAATATAATATAAGATTAATTTAATATAATATAATAAATAGGTATAGATATAGATATAGATATAGATATAAATATAGATATAGATATAGAAATAGGAATATTATATTATTAATATAATATTAATATAATGTTAAGCTTCTAATAATACAGTTGTAACCTCCCCGCACCCTCTTTGTGTTCTTTGTTTTCTTTTTCCCATATACTTTGTTTTCTGCGGTTTAATAAAGCACTATAGGGCCCTGACCCCTAAAGATTCCTAGAAAAATAATTGGTATTATTATGTAACCAAGATTAACTTATCAACTACTAATCTATATCTATATATATGTTCTTTTCATCTGTATCCTATTTTTTCTACTATAGGAAGAAATTAAAGCTTAGTGAAAAATTGAAGGCTTTTGATAAGTCTAGCATGCACGTTATATAGCATAAAAAACCCTAGTTCAGGTTCATGCATCCACTACCGGAATCATCCCAAGGGTAATGTTTTTTGCCTGGCTCATTCTTCTGGATAGGCTAAATACAAGAGATATGCTGGCTCGCAGGCATTTCAATGTGTACAAGAGATATGCTGGCTCGCAGGCATTTCAATGTGCAACCGAACTGTTTGTGTGTGCTCTGTAATAGAAGAGAAAGGGAAACCATTGATCATCTTTTTTTTTATTGTGACTTTGCCAAGAGAAGCTGGAACAAGATAAACATCAACTGGACTCAAGATAGGACAATTCACGCTAAGATCATTAACACCAGATCACTGTCTGGTCTACCACACTTCATGGAGATCTTCCTGATAGCAGCATGGGAGCTCTGGAAAATTAGGAATAGGATGATTTTTGATGGTATCCAGGGTACTTTCAGAGCCTGGAATAGGAACTTCAAGACTGAAGCTTCCCTCCAAGCACATAGATTACGGGATGATACAGGATTTTAGTTGGCTTGTGGCTTGATAACTTGTAATTTTCTAGTTCTTGTTTCAAGCTGTACCTCCTATCCTTCCTCTCTGTTCTCAACCCCAACCCCTTCCCCTGTATATTCCTTGTAAGTATGTAAGCTCCTCTGTACTCCTTTTCTGTTCAGTAATAAAAGTTTTTGATATGCCGTGGGGAACTCCCCCACGGTTCACTACTACAAAAATGATTTATAGGGGCGGCTCCCAGGCCACTGTAAGGGCGGCTAGCCCAGCCGTCCCCTCAGGGGGCTCTTACAAATCATCCTACTGTAGGGGCGGCTGGCCAAACCGCCCCTACAAATACCACTTGTAGGGGCGGCTGATGTTTCTAACCGCCCCTACAGATGATATTTGTAGGCGTGGTTCCTGATCAAACCGCCCCTACAGATATACACTGTAGGGTCGGCTTGTTCACCAGCCGCCCCTACAGTTTATATTTGTAGAGGCGGTCATGTATAGAACCACCCCTACAGTGATTTTTTGCAGAAAAAAAATTCAAAACATAAACTAAATCTGACCACAACATGTAATATATGTTTCAAATTTAATTTCAATCTGACCACAAGATAAAATAGAAGCCATAATTCACAAGTTTCAAATTTTGAAGATAAACCATCATTACAAGCCATAATTCACAAGTTTCACAAGTCCATTACATAGTCATAAGAAATAAGTTCAAATAGAAGCATTCTACAAGTCCAAAGTATTCCATAAGCCAGGACCAATGTCAAATTGCATACACATTCTTATTAATGGCCTAGAGACAATCTGTGAGTCTCACGAAGATGTTTGTACATAGGGTTACTTTCTAAGTCAGAACCTTGGTCATGGTAAGCGCCTTTGGAATCCACAATTTCGTCAATGATGAAACCGCAAAGGTCACCAACGAGCTCTAAGAGTTGGTCATCTTTGTATGGATCCCTACTCTAGTTTTTCTCTTCTTTCCACTACAAGATAACAAGTGTTTGTCTAATATTTCATAACATAAGCTAAGTTTTTATATTAGAGGCGAAGAGTTTCGAACTTATCAGATTGGGATGTCTCCTGTAGGCACTAGTGTTACTCATCAAAGAACATATATAATATCCACAATGTAGACTCCCAGGCCTTTGCTTGGGACTCTGTGTATTTTGCATTTGGAAATGTTAAGCAATGCTACTGACAAACCACGTAATGGAAGTGTTAGTCATCTAAGTTACACTTATAGCACATAGAGTTTTGACATCTAAAATGTCCTTATTTTGTAGATCATGCCTTCCTTTATGATGTTTGACATAGTGCCTGAATGCCCTATTGGAATGATTTAAACAAATGCAACTTGTTAGTATCCAAAAAGCAAAGTTTACAAGTAAATATATAAGATAATAAGGATTATCGATATGTATACACCTTGACAATCGATATGAAGTCCTTGTATGCCCTAGCGCATAATCTGTTGAATCAAAGACCCATGCCTTGTTCATCCCGACATCGACGGCCACACAAATCCAATGATTGCTTCATGACATTAATTATAGAAGTAATAGATAAGCTATTTTGCATCAAACGAAATATATCGAACAAAGCTTTATTAAATTTAGGTATAGATTCAAACTTACTCGAAGTGTTATGGTAACCATATGGTTTTGTTATGCTGGAGATTCTTAAAAATTCGGGCAATCCGTGCCGCCACCTTAAGGCTCGCTTCTAATATCTTCTCTTGCCGGATTGCCTCTTTCTCCTCATTGGTCTTTCCTTCAGCTAGGTGCTCACAATCAAGTTTCCAGTTTTTGGGGTAATTAAAATTTGATGATATAAAATAAGGGTCTACATATCCCGCACTTAGACTTGGTGCTTTCTTCACAATATTTGCTTGCAGTTTATAAATCACAATGTGGGTTAGCTACAACAAAATGCAAACATTGAATTGATATCATATCGAGAGGGCAAGGACTTACAGGCACCACACACGAACTAGATGCATTTCCATGGATTCGAGGCGAAAGCATGTATGCATGTCGTCGCAGTAAAAGACTATAAACCCAGGTGGGCCTCCAAATGTTCCTCGATGGATGCATGCATGTGTGGCAGTTAGATCCGTCGATACAACACGCAAGTACCAATCATGGAACTTTCTCATTCCAATAGGCATACGTTGCATGATTCGGTTTGGCAGGAACCTTTTGCCTTTTTCATATTTTTCTAGGCATTCCTTTGACCACTTGATGTGCTCAACATTTGGATACTTCTTTGTCGGTTCGTGGAGTTTGCTAGTGTCGGGCGGCTCAAGAGCACGTGCGTAGAGTTGTTTGACTTGGTTCTCAGGCTTGAACTGGTCATGAGCAAACCACTTGTCAAGCAATGAGACGTCTTTCATCGGAACATAAACTTGCCTTGTATGGAAGGGAATCTTCTGTCGGACTTCCCATTCAGGCACATCCTCAACTTCTTTTTCAAAACAGAGTCCTTGTTTAGGTATCAGCCGTGCCTGTTCAGATGGTGTGTCAGGCACACCCTCATCTCCAGCTTGTTTAGGTATTGGCAGATCCTCGGGCCCTTGCTCGATTGGACAAGGCTGCGGCATCTCATCATGTAGTTGCTCAATATGACAAGCTGCAGAACATTGTGGGATCGCATCATGCCCTTGCTTAGTACGATGATGAGCTAGAGAAGGTTGTGGCTCGCAGGCACGTGGTAAATAGGAGTTGGAGAAGAATGTGGCACCCAAGGCATGTGTTCGCCACGAGCCGGTGAATATATTTGTAGGGGCGGTTCCAAATCTGCCCGCCCTTAGAAAGATTTTTTAATTAATTTTTTTAATTAGAAAATCCAATATCTAGCTTAATAAATATATTTGAGGCACAAAATTTTTATCAAATGAAGATGGGATAAACATAGGAGTTGTAGAAAATCAAGATGTACCAATCTTATTTTGGTAATCTTGTCATTTGACAAAGTTTGGATGATGTAAACTCTAAAATTTTAAAAAATGACACATTCCTACCTGTTTTTGAAACCCTAGATGGGTTCAATTTGAAAAGTCATAAATACCAAGTTTGCTAAACTCGTCAAGATCTACAATTGTTATATTGGTCATTTTTATATTCGAGAAAGTATTGGCAAACATTAGTTGTAAATTGAGCAGTGTCTCATATAGTTTCATAAACTATACATGAAATTCATGATTATGTGACAAGTGTTTATTAACACTTTCTGAAATGAAAAAAATAGTATATATAAAATTTGTAGATCTTGATGTGTTCTAACACTTTTTGTATTCAATAGTTTTGTAGCTGAGGTCATTTAGTGTTTTAAAAACAGGCAACATGATGTCATTTTTTAAAATTCAAATTTTGAACCATTCAAAATTTGTCAAATGAAAATTTGGCCAACACAACAAATGTACATCTTGATTTTAGAAAATTTTAGAAAAAAACCATCATTTGGAGTGGAGTTAGTATGAATGAGAAAACTAGTTACACTTTTTTAGCTATGGATTAAAAGAAAAAATCACACCAATTCATACCTATTCATCATGTACAGCTGTAATTTATTTTTTATTCCGTATATAAAACTTGTAACTAGTCGTTCTCTCTCATACTAACTTCAAATGTGATGATTTTTTTAAAAAAATTTCTAAAATCAAGCTCTATCATTAGAGTCTATTAGTCTAGCCATGACAACTAAACACATGTTTTTGCAACCATAAATGGTTTCTAATGAAAAGGTCATAAATAACAAGTTTGTTAAACTCATCAAGATGTACTTTTGTTGTGTTGGCCATTCTTATTATTTATTTGCTAAAAAAACTATTCATTTGCTAAAGTTTGAATGGTTCCAAATTTGAATTTAAAAAACAAAATCGATGACAGATGGACATATCACTCACATGTTTCCACACACATATAATTTATAGTCTCATACACATACATAAAAAACGTAGTCTCATACATAAATAGATACTGTGACTCATATACATTATAAATAAAGTCTTACAAAACCCGCACACTTATACAAACTAGCCAGGCCCCGCTGTAACAACTTCCCCCTTGCCACCTTTTCGTTCCTATGGCAGTATGTATTTGGGTAGGTTCCTTTCCACAACATTGATCTTCCTACTAAAGTCTGTAAATAGCATCATCTCTTTGTACTCATTGTAACCTTCAGCATCATCAATGCCATCAACTCCAATAAGATGTTGTTTCCTGGGAACAACCACATACATTGTCTTCTTCTTCGGGGAACAGTTACTTAGCGGGTTGGGCATATAGCAAACTTGTGCGACACGTGAAGCGAGCACCCAAGGGTCATCCTAGTAGCCTACATTCTGGAGGTCTAGGACTGTCAACCCGATCTCATTGACATGATGTTGCTTGATCCAGCGGCATCGAAATAGGGGCACCTTTAGATCCCTTCCATAGTCAAGCTCCCATATATCTTCAATTATGCCAAAGAACAGGACCTTTCGCCCATGTCCGTCTTCTGCCTCATATCGTATGCCATTGTTTTGGTTCACACTTTTACTATCCTTTGTGTGGGTATAGAATGTGTACCCATTGATGTCATAAGCATTCCAAGTCATCACTTGTCTCGATGGCCCCCTCGCCAACCTACTGACTGTGATAGAATCTACACTTTTTCCAGGCAGTATGTTAAGGTCCTTCAACCAGAAAGTTAGGCGTTGCATGTGCTGTTTCATGACCCAATCATCTGAACGACCGTTCCTTTTCTCCATGATCATAGCTAAGTGTTCGTAAACATACGGTTGCATTAATTTTGTGCTCTGTAAGACACAATAATGCGCCCGACTGGCTTCTTTGTATTCATTGTCGATGATCGTTTTTCTACCACTTGTGCCCTTCCCGGCCAGCCTACCCTTGTGACAAGAATCAGGATTCCTAATCCCTCTCTGTACTTTCAGGTACTCTTAGCAACGCACTCGACGACTTCTTTAGTACTATAACCCTTAATCATGGAGCCCTCTGGGTATGCTCAAGTATGCACGTACCGTCTTAGGACCGACATGAACTGCTCATAGGACCACATTTCATGCAAGTAGCAAGGGCCCGATGCCTCAATCTGATGAACTATGTGAATCATGAGATGCTCCATTATATCAAAAAAACCAGAAGGTAAACACATCTCTAGTTGGTTCTGGGTCTCCACCACGAAATCATTTAGGTCTCTCAACTCTTCCCGTTGAAACTTCTTCTGTGAGATCTTTGACTAGAAGTAGCACATGCGGGTCATGGCCACCTTCAGGAACTCTGGCTTTATAACCCTGATTGCAATTGGTAGGTACACTGTCAGCATCATATGACAATCGTGAGCCTTGCAATAGTGAAATAAGAGGTCCTTCATTGACACTAGCTTCTTTGGGTTCGCCAAAAGCCCAGTCGGTACTTTCATTTTCTTCACCCAGTTGCATAAAGCTCTTCGCTCTTCTATGTCTAGGTTGTAGCAAGCCGCTTGTACAGTGTATTTTCCATTATCTTGAAGTACCAGGTGAAGCTCTGGCATCACTTGTAGCTGCACCATGTCCCTCCATGCTTTCAAACCATCCTTTGACTTGGCTGTGTCCATCGAGGTAGCGATGAGACTGTCAAACACATTCTTCTGCACATGCATAGAATCGATGGCATGGGGAACCTCCAACTGTGGCCAATACATCAGATATTGAAAGAAGATCGATTTTTTCTTAAAAGGTACACCTTCGATAGGAGGTGTGCTTCTATCTTTAATCGTTCCATCTAGTTTCTTCTTTCCATAGACGATGCGTATGGTTTTCACCATTTTGTACACACATTGTCCATTATGATGTCTCTTTGGAGGGCCTTCATCCTCTAGGCTGTTGCTATAGTATCTTAAGTATAATTTGCCGCGGTACTTGTGACCTAACTTTAGGAAGCGCCGGTTCCTTATGTAAACAACCTTCTTGGATCCATCTAGGTGCATCGATTTAGTATCAACCAAACAGACTAAGCATCTTGTCTTGCCTTTGAACTGTCCAGACAAAGCAAACTAGCTTGGGGTGATCATTGATAGTCACGAATATTATTGCTCTACATGTGAAGTCCTCCTATCGGAACGCATCATACATTGGCTCCCCAACCCTCCATAGTCTCTCAAAATCTTGCAAGACAGGCTTGAGGACACAAAGAAGAGAAAAGCGCCTGCCTTTTTTGCACCTTTCATAGTCCTCAACCCTCCATAGTCCTCTAGGTGTTGGGATTCTTGTACTGCCTTTTTCGCACCTTTCGTATTCCTCTTGATCCCGGTGGAGGCTTCTCCGCCACTGTAATGGTCATTGTCCTTGTACCGACTTGCCCCACACCGAGGACATTTATCTAGATCTTTGAACGTCTCACCATGGAAAAGGATACACTGGTTGGGGCATGCATCTATTTTTTCAACTCCCATTGTCAATGGACTTATAACTTTCTTCGCATGGTAAGTCTTGGTGAGAACCAAGTTTGGTTGTGGTAGCACCAGGGACAAGAGACGCAACAGATCATTGAAACAACAGTCAGACCAGCTGTATTTAGCCTTCAGGATGAGTAGCTCAAGCACAAAATGGAGCTATGTCCAGTGTGTCGGACAACCGTTGTTAACACCATACACCTTCTCCTTCGATGCTCTTTTCACCCTCTCTAGATTTTCTAGGCCTTTCTTCTGCAGTAATATTTCTGCTCCAAGGTTCCGAATCATGTCCTCCAAATTGTCAACGTCGTCTTCATCCCCCTCACATGCCCCGCCATTAGTGCCGGCACCACCAGCATCATCAGCACCTTGTTGATTGCAAAAGTCATCACCTTGTTGATTGCCATAGACATAGCCCATTTCTTCATCAAGCTCATTTATGTATTGGTGCAGATACCTCTGGGTTTTGTCGTCGTCTCGTTGATCAATGTTCCCGTCATCCATAACCATTGTTTCACCATGATGAATCCACACTGTGTAGTCCAAAACAAATCCTCGCATAATCAAATGTGATTTTATAGCACTCACATTTGCATATGCCATAAGATTCTTGCAATCTTTGCAGAGACAAATTATTATATCCTTATTATATGTCAACGTTGATGCATGCTTCTTAGCGGCTTCGATAAATTTGTCCACCTCTTCATAGAAATGTTCATCGATCCTTGACCAACCATACATCCAAGAATTCCTGTACTCCATCTTTTAAAAACAAAACAAAAAACATGAAACAAATCAAATTAATAAATAACTACTTGAGAGTAATTGTATATATATTCATGGTAAAGGATAATTAATTAATTAGCTATTAATGCATCTAACTATTAATAACAATAATATACATTAAATGGTTAAAATATATACTCATGGTAAACCAAGAGTGCAATCTCCACTAAAATCAAGCAAGATTGACTAATATAGAGTGCAAGCTCATTTCCCCTAACTAATTTAATAATTGGCTATTAATGCATCTAAATATTAATAAAAAGAATATATATATTAAATGGTACAAATATAAAATTTCATAGATAACAATTATAAACATTTATTATTTTACCAACAACCTTTCAAAGCCAACCATATTTCATTTTCATGAAACAAAAATTACACAAAATTCAAAAAATAAAACCCTAAATATAGAACTAGACTAGATGAAACATACATGAAACTAGGTTGCAATATCCACTAAAATCAAGCAAGATTGACTAATATAGAGTGCAAGCTCATTTCTCTAACTAATTAAATATTTGGCTATTAATGCATCTAAATATTAATAAAAAGAATATATATATTAAATGGTTCAAATATAAAATTTTATAGACAACAATTATAAATATTAATTTATTATTTTACCAACAATCTTCCATGCTAACCATATTTCATTTTTATGAAACAAAAATTAAAAAATTAAAAAACAAACCCTAGATCTAGAACTAGATGAAACATACAAGAAACTAGGGTGGAATATCCACTAAAATCAAGCAAGATCGATTAATAGAGGGTGCAAGCTTGTTTCTCTAACTAATTTACACTAAAAGCTTCAAAACAAGGGTCTAAATTCCTCTATATAAAGCTCAAGCACCATGGAAGAGAGAAAAAAAGCAAAACTCAAATTACTCACTAACCAACCATCAAAACTTTAATTAATGGGTTGGAATAGGGTTTCATTACCCAAAACCTCCCCCCCTACAAGCCTCCCCACCAAAAGATTTGAGACCAAAATCTCCCCCCCCTAGTAGAGCAATTTTTGGGGAGGAGCCTAAGGCCTCCCAAACTTTTTTATTTTTCAGGTAGTGGTTCTTTGCGTCAAAAAAAGAAAAACCGTCAGTAGAAATAAAACGCAAAATTTGCATTTCCCTCTCATACATGTATATCGAATCGGCAATTGGCAGGAATTGCAGATAAATCGGTGTGGTGTGGAAGAAGAAATAGTAAGGTATAGAATTGCATGTATGGATTCAACCACTTATATGTAGCTGACAATTCAGGCTGTATCGGAAACGCTCAGAATCAGATGCTGTTGTTGCGGCCTTCTAGTCCGTTTCGATCTCGAGAAGGACGACGACAAACAATAGGCCTTTATAAATGGAGGCAGTCTAACGATCAATCAAAAATTCAAAAGCATTGGGTCAATTCTTCATTTTTTTTTTGTGTGTAAATACAGCATTGGATCAGTTCTACTCGTTGTGATCCATATCCACCATCCATCCATGGGTCTCATCCAAAGCTCCGACAAGAACATGTAAGAATTTATGTATATAGGCTCAGAAATTCTAATAAATCTCAAAGACCTAATACTTGTGTTCCCTAATGGGCTTTATTATTTAAACCCAAGAGAAGAGGTGGAAAGGTACAACATCAATAGTACCATATTGCTAGTTGATGTGAAAGCAGGGGATTTTTCTCCATATATATATGTGCCAAGCCTCATGGGAAAAGACACACCAAAAACTACAAATAGGAGTTTCAATTTGAAAATCCTAAAGTAGTAAATCAATATTTTCCTCTTCTCACTACTTTGCCATCGCCGAGTCTCCAACCCGATCGTTCGCGTGCACCCGCGACCGGGTGATCAAATTAGTGGTGTGAGCAGGTTGGGAACCATTGTCTTTTGATCCTGCACCGGGAGAAGATGAATAAGGTTTTTGGGAAGCGCTCTTTGGCGCTCCCGATTTTCATCACGGCTCGTCTACCATCGAGGGACGGGCCCTTACGTCTTATTTTTCAGGTAGTGGTTCTTTTAAATAGTGCGTCTTCATCGTCGGCTTCTTCGAGCTCTCCAGTGTCGAAGATAGCGACAGAAATAGTTTCGTACTAGAGGATCTTGACTTTTTCAATTGCAACCATTTTGCATTTCACTCTCATCATATATCGAATCGGCAATTATTCCCGTGATCTATTGCAGATAAATCGGTATTGTCCAATATGTTCAATCTATCTGGTGTGCTGTTGTTGAGAAGAAATAGTAAGGTATAGAATTGCATGTATGGATTCCTAGACAATTCCTATTGTATGATCATGCTATGTTTGATATGTTATATGATTTTCAGAATCATGCTATGATCTATGATAGTGAGTTTGATATCATGCACGACGTTTGTTTAACATGGAGGCTTAATCTAAAAGTTGTTCAGTTCATCATGATTTATTTTATGAAATTAATCTGAAAATTGCCTAATATTTCAACAGAACATGGAACATGGAAACACTAACCAAAACGAGTGATTCGGCGGCAGCCGGCCCACACTGGTTGTTGCTGAACTGCCACAACGACGACGACAGCGACTCCTCAGCTGGCGACGCCAAGACGACGGCGGCCTCCTGCACGTCCTCTGGCCTACCCTTCACCGTCTCCTTCAGCGTCGCGACACCACCGGCATGCTCCAGCATCCACGGTCGCTGGGTAGGCGGCTGCGGCGGAACGTCGTCCAGCGACGACGACAAGCGGTACTCCAACTCCCACGTCCACAGCGACGGCGAAGACTACTCCGGCTACTGCTACGGCATGGCCGACCGCAAGGATCCCCAGCTCCGAATCATCGCGGCCCACGATGACACCGTCCTGACGGAGATAACGTTTCCCGGATCTGATTCCTACTCAAATAACATGTTTGAGTTCGACCATTTCCTGTACGACGCAGGCGGCGGCCGCCGGCCGCCTTCGCTGTCCCTCCTCCCCGGCTGCTACGTACTGCTGCAACTTGGCCGCCGCCGGCCCCAGCGCCGTGAGGCTCGTCCGCGTTGCGCCCCGCTGCTGCTGCGGCGGCCCCGGCAGGACCACGTGCGAGCGCTCCAGCTCCGCCTTCAACGTGACGACGTGGACGCTGGCCTTAAGGACGGAGGAGCCAATGGCATGGATCAAGGACGGTGTGCTCGACTGCGACGAACTCTGGCAGCTCCCCAACTATGGGCGCCTGCCGCGTGTGGCGCTGGAGTACCCCGTCCTTAGCTCCGATGATCCTGACATCGTGTACTTCTCGGTCGGTGAGGATGAGACGGTGTGGACGATCGAGATTAACACGAGGAGCAAGGTGCCGCTGAGTGTCGTACGCCGCGGTGACAGTAGATACTACACTGGAGACCTTTTGCCTGCTAAACTTCAATGGAAACAATCTTTGTTTAGTTGAGATTATACTAGCTTATTAGCAATAGTTTGGCTATGGACAATGTAAAATTGGCCAGTTTCACTTTTCCTTAACATTATTTTACACAGACTAATATTCAAAGGGGGTGATGGAAGGATATATTTTCTCCGCGGCTTCACCGTGAAATCAAGAATTTTTTTTCCCTCCGTCTTGTTTTAGCCCCAAAATACCCTCGTGCCCTCTATGTCCTATATGAACTGGACCCGCAACCCATACTTATGAAGGTACGGTAGGATAACGTGCGTCCAGTGATGATCTCTGGTCTTCTTCTAAGATGTGTTGGACAGTTGCAATGTACGATCATGTTTGCAAGTAATATGATGCATGTAAAATTGATTCAGCAATTGTCGGCTATCAATATCCCAGGAATTGCAAAAGAAAATATAAGCAAAAATATGACCAACAGGAATTAAATTCACGCTAGTAGAGATTGGACCTTCAGATTTTAGTTTGTCTCTGTCGTCTTGGAGCCCGTGACTAATGTCAGCAGTATTCCTGAGTCCAACGGCTAAGGTTGCAGAGGGACCTTGATGGCTAGGTTGTTGGTTTTGGTGTACTAATGTGTCAAAGGCTCGAAAAACTGGCCTAGGATGGTTTTCTGGCAGAAACCTTATTGTTGGCTGGGAAATCAACAGCATGTAGGATGGTTTTGGCAAAAACTTTGTTGCTGGCTGGGAAAACCGTTTAGTAGCCAGAGTCCAACTTTGAATCTAATTTGATTGGAACTTGTCTAATCGCGTGGAGAACTTGCAGATTTCATGGAGGATAAAACTATCATCGACTCTATTTAACTACAAGGTCATTGTCGATTTAGGTAGTCCAACACATGCGCAATTGATAAATAATCAATATATACTACCGTCTCTTCTTCAACCTCAAGCTTTTGCCACCCGGCCCTCTGCTATCGAGCATCAATCTTGATGAGATTTTTCAATGTTCTAAGTGACCTTGTTGATATACTAAGATACACCAGTTGTGCATGTCAATGGTGGGTCTTCCTAGGAGGTGTTCAAAGTTGCATTGTTTTGGGTCCAGAACAATCTGAAACCGTATACCTCATTTTCTAGCCAACCTTTAGACCTTCCTCTGCTGCATATTATCTAAGAGTGACTCCAAGTTTATCTGCATCATTACTTATTGATAGGATAGAAACTTTATTAAAAAAGAAGTCCTCCAGTAGCTTTTAAATTGGATCTCTAAATATTGTCACCCTTTATTTCAGATTTCTCGCTAGCTAAAGAGAGAAAAGAGTGAAGTTGGCTCTCTAGAGTGTGCACTAAGATATTGGTGAAAATAAAAGAGTGAGATTTTTATTCACACACGGCTCTGCAAATGAAGATTTAGAACCTGAGTTTAAGAAAAACTATTGGAAATTCTCTAAGTTTGTGTGTGGCCTATCTGGTGTGGAACTAAAATTATGTCAATAGGTGGGCTGTAGAATTAATTGCTGTTGTATTTTGGGCCATGGGCTACTTTCGCAGACGGAATTGCTTGTATCTCTGGCAATGAAGAACACGATCAGAAATATGTCAAGCATCCGCTACGTGTAGTAATCCGCCAAGCACAAGTATTCCTCGCAGCGCTCCTTCCTTTGCAAACGAATCAAATGGTTGTATACTTGTACTCGTTGCCTCACAGATGCAGCATGCACGATTAGACGACGTCACGCTAGAGCTGCTCTGACGCATTGCCTCGGCACTGGTTTCTCACGCCATAGCAGGCCTCGCGATAATAAAAGGAGAAGATGCTGGCTGAGATAGTTTGCAGGCATTCCGAATCTCAAGAACACTAGGAATGCACAGACAAGCTTAGCGGCCGCTGTTGCCAGGGGCAATGCATTTCACGAGCTGTGTTTAACTCGGAACCATCATGGACGCGGCGGGGCCAGTCCAATTATTGGACCATCACACATGAACCCCTGTGCCAAAAAAATCCACGCTAGACCAGCGACATCGATCCACCGCCACTTCCCGGCTACATCGTGCCTGAATTCTTTGATAGGCTAACGTGAACACAGCCACAATTATGCTTACCCCTAAAGGCACTTGTTCCGTTACACCTCAAACCAAGAGCGGTGGAGGGTATTGAGAGGATCTAATCCTCTACATGTCAAAATCTCTTTCAATTACTTCCACTCCTCTCTGATCTCTTACAACCAATAGAGTCGGACCTTTCTAAATATAAAGAAGGACTATAAGTATGAGAGCCGAAACAATGGTCATAAGAAGAAACCAAGCAACCAGGACAAATTCAATCGTACAATGAATAGTCCATACTGAAACCAAGCTTCCCGGCCGGTCGCCTACCACACGAAAGACTATCGTCTAAGAACGCTATCAGCGTGCGGAAAAGCCGACAGGGCTGCTATCGGCTCTGTAGAGGGTAATAAGTTTGTGGGCCAGAGTGGACGAGCTGTTGCACGTTTGGCTTGCTCCCGCTGTGGTACCGACAGAGAGCCGACAGCAAATGTTGTTTCAAAATACTAGTATAAATCTCCAAGGTGAGGCAACTGAATACATAACAAAAGTTGTTTGAAAATATTGACTTTTTTACAATGAAATATTTTCTATTATAAAGGTTCAAAATAAAAGAACCTACTAGAGGGGACAGGTTCCAGCATGCAGAGGCGCAGAGGTGCAGAGTTTTGAGTGTGCACGTGGAATAATGGGATCCATTTAATTTACGACGGAAGGTGTTCCGTCGCTGTCGTCCACATGGGCGCTGGTCTCTCTTTTGGAAGACTTAAGAAGGGAGCTAGCAAACAAAGCTGCAGTGCCTCCTCATAGTACTCACTGTTTGTCTTTAATTCATTGCCTTTCTTTTGATGTACTCGCTCCGGGACGCCTTCTTATCTTGTTGTTCCTGTCCGCATCCGGGAGCGTCGTTAGATGTCTGATTTCAAGCGTTTATGTTCTCAACCAAACACGTCCAGATATGTGCACATGTGTCGGTGTAACCAATTTATTTTGGGAAAGCAAAACTTCCATAGTTTTTATGATTACTTGACCATCAGCCCTTTGCACACATGAATCTCACATAAATCAATTTATTTGACGATGTACGCCAACTGTCTTATCTAAATCCAATTATCACCAGGCATCTTTAAGGACAATCTTAGTGGAGGTTTTATGGCTTATTTCTAACGGACTCAGATTTTAGAAATAGATCAGAAAAGTTTCATCCACATTACTGTTTCTACTCTCACAAAACTTTTACTGTCTCTCTTTATCAGTATTTTGTGCCATGTTAGCATATCAAATACTCAGAAAGCTTCATAAAACTCTCCATTGAGGTTGGCGTAACCTTGTAACGATGTAGAACTTTCCATTGAGGTTGGCGTAACCTTGTAACGATGTACAACAACTGTCTTATCCAAATCTAATTATCACCAAACATCTTTAACCATGGGACTCAACATGTTTTTCATTTTTGCTGGTTTCATACAAATTTGCCTCCACCAGCAGCCAACCAGCCCCTATCCTTGCCAACCTACCATCCACTCCGTCAAGCTCTTGTGCCACCATCGCGCTAACCTAACGTAGCTGGGCTATCTCACAATTCCCCTCCTTAATGTCCTCGGACCCAATGCCCTCCTATGCCCGCGGCCAGCGGCGGTCCACACTGCCACCTCCTGCGCCTAACCAGCTTGCCTCCCAAATTAAAACCCATTACAGCCTTGTTCGTTTGATGGAAGATTGAAGGGGTTAGAGAGGGATTTTGACTTTTATGTAGGGATTGAATCCCTCTCCATCTCTTCTAAGTTCTAACCCCAATGGATTTGAGAACAAACATGCCTTTCTATAGTTGGACAGCACAACTAAACCAGGAACGTCCCTCGGAATCGATTGCTAGCGTGTGGAGAGCCACGGCTGAAATCGATTTCGGGAGGCCTATAACATAGATGAGATTTAGTATTTTCTTTCTTCTATTGCAAAACATGAAAGAGATCTTCATCGTGGCAGCTGAATGTCACCAATGAGTCTTTTGGAGGCAGGACCAGACATGTTCTACATGGCAAGTCGGCATCTTACTAAGACATGCCACCGGAAAATGTACACTAGCTAGAAACATCGTCTAGACGCAAATATTAAATACGTACAGCAACAAATGCACAGGCTTTTGTTTTAAGCTACCTGCATTTTTTTGTTTATTTCGATAACCCACATGCATGTACAGTAGGATAGTTGTGACTTGTGAACTTGTGATACTTGTGATTACACGATGGGGAAAGAATAGCCACCACTCCCACCCATTTTCTTTCGATTACGATGTTAACAAAGATAACTGTAAGTAGTGGCGTAGCCAGGATTTATACTTAGGGTGGTCCATTGTCTAAATATTTTTTTAACCGCTATAAATTTAATATGTCGATACACATACAAGTATATGAATGGCAAAAAGCAATTGAAGATAAAATGGCATACAAAGTTCATAAAATACATGAGTATAGCCTTGTTGACATAGAATTGAAATATTAGATACCTATAGTAATTGGAGAACGATATGTCATTACTACATCCTGTCAGGCCTGCACCTTCTAATAGCCATGAAAGTGTTAATGATCTCTTCTTCACTCAACTGTAAGAATATATCCCGCTCAAAAAAAGTTACTAGACAATTTATGGAATATTGCAATGAGCCAAGCAAAAGTTATTTAACTATAGAATCACAAGAAAAAAGGTCAAAATAAGTGCATTCATAATAAAATTAATATAAAATAGAGCAAAGTAATGCTCTAGCGTCTAAACAGAGCCCTCTACAGAGAAAACCTCCCTCTAAAATTATTAGGACCATATTAATTTCTAATTTGAACGCTAATTTTGACACTCCTGTTTCATGTGTTCAATCCCAGTGAGATGAGTCATATGACCAATCAAGCCATTGTATGCTCCCTCGTGTCGTCTTTTAGGCGACACGGGGGATCCCACCGCCCCGGCCCCTTGGGGCCTCTCTGAGGGCCACCCTGGCCGCCTTTGCCGCTCCTCCCCAGTTCGCGGCGGCAGCGGCCCACTTCCCTTCCTTAGCATCATCCTTTCCCCTTCCTTGTTCTCCCTCCTCCCCTCATCCATCTCTATTGACGGCCGCGGCAGCCGGCCGGGGCATGGGAGGATCTGGTCCTCCGGTGGGTGGTTCTGGCGGCTCCGGGCCTGAGACGATCGTCTTGGGCAGCGCCTGCGGGTGGGGCTTCTTGGGTGACGGTGGCTGGATCTGGATCTGGTCACCAACACCCTCCTCCCCCCGCGGCTGGATCTAGATCTGGACGGCGACCGGTTCCAATGCCCGGTGGCCGGTTCATGGGGCGGCAGTTTGGGTGAAAACCTTGCTAGGCATCTTACGTCGGGCCGACGGCAGTGGTACTGACTGTGGCACGCAACCTATCGAAAGTATCGCTGAAGCTGTTGTGCCCGTGGGCATTCAATAACTGGGTGAAAACCTAGCCTGGCTTTTCCAGGGCAGCGACAGTGGCGTAGCTAGCGCGTCATCGAGTTTGTTGTTCATCAGGACCAGGATTTCCTATTGCGTGTTACCTTGTTGCACATCTCAAGATGGAGGTGGTGAACGATGGCGTAACAGCTCGGTTTTTGGTGGGCAGGGTTGCATCTGCACCAAGTGCTTTGTGCTGTTGACTTGGAAAAAACATCCAGTGTTCAATGGCGGTCGGTGTCCAACGTTTTCAGTACCTTTTTAGTCTGATAAACGTATTTTTGGCGGCTTTGTCTTGACGTTGGTGATTTTATTCTAGTGGAGTTGTTATCACGTTAGTGATCTTATTCTAGTGGAGTTGACATCATGGAGCTAGCCTGTTTGTCGCGTAGGGGCTACTCGAGCTCCTTGTTGGAGATGTAATTTTTTTCCGTCAGTTTCTTTCTTTTATTTTCCTGTTGTAATATAATTTTGTCTGATTCTTTCCGCGGGTAGATGAAGCCGGATAGTTTCTATCCTTTAGGTAAAAAAATGTGTTCAATTCCAGTAAAGGCCTTGAAATCAAGGGCCCTACTACTATTTCTCTCTTGACTTCCCTCACATTTTTTACTCTGCATAATCTATCTAGTTAATAAATGGAGTGTCAACAGACGGATTTTTTAATTATACATCAATATAGTGGCATCCATCCATATCTATATCAATACAGAACACACAGTGTCACATTGAAACAAGATGAAGACATACTTTCCTTTAAAATTAGAAGGCACACACTAAAATAGCATTTGGTATACCCACAAATAGCATCCAACTAATTTCCATTGGGAATATACAGTGCACACAATAACACACAAACAACTATAGGGGAAAGAGTTCAAGCTTGACAATACCCATATGATAGCAAATAGTTGGAGATTCTGGCGTCAAAGCATTACATGTCTTCCTCTATATTTGTGCATAAAGCCCGCAGCCCGAAGGCCCAACACGAGACCTGTTTTTGGCCCGGTCCAAACATGGCACGGCCCAACCTCCACCGTGCCCGGGGGGCCCGGCGTGAGGCACTAGACCGTGCTTGGTCCGCCCCTCTAGCCAACGGGCCGGCACGGCACGGCACGGTACGAAAAAATAGCAGCGGCCTGATAAGTCCCGTTAGAGGCCTGTATACCAATCCCATTGCTATCCCTAAATGGACTATTGACTAACTCGGCTATTCTCACTGCGCCGCAACCGCCTCGCTATTCCCCTTCTAACCCAGCCGGAGCCGTCCGCCTCGCTCATCCCCTTCCCACCCGCCCGCAGCTGTTCGCCTCGCTCCTCAGCATCACAATCGTCGCCGCCTCCTCCATGCCCCTAGCGCGTCGCCCGGCGAGCTTCGCCTCCTCCTCGGCGCCCCACAACGGCCGGTGGCCAGGCCCTCCTCCACACGGACCACACCCGCCTGCGGCCAGCCATCGAGTGCGTCCTCCCCCCAACCGCGAGTGGCTGCGCGGCCTGCTTCGAGCATGCCAGCCACGGCGGCGGTGGCCAGCACCTTAGCCATGGCGGCGGCACCAACCTACTTGTAGCACGCGGTAGTGGTTCGAAGCTCGAGCCGCGCCCGGCCGGCTGCCTCCTCCACGTCCTTGCATCCACGGATCCGGCGTCACCTCTACAACCCCGAGTCCTGCCAATGGCCACGATGACGCCCTCTTGTTCCATCGCCTCCCTTCCTAGTGGGCCGCGTGCTGGCCGTTTGGGCTGTGCTTTTAAAATTGCCAACCCGGCACGAAAATTGGCCCGTAGGACCGTGCCTGGGCCGTCGACCAAGCACATAGGACTGTAGCGGCATTTTACCCGATGGCCCGGAGGGCCAAATCATGCTGTGCCCTTTCGGGCCGTGCCTAACACGGGCCCGTGCCATGTCAGGCCGTACCGGCCCGTTGCTCATATATATCTTTCTTGTTGCCGATCATGAAGGATGCTGAAGACGATGACCCAAAAGCATAGTGCTGCTAGAAACACGGCCTGAATGTCTTTTCTCTTCAGTGCTAAGGCTGGGTCTGATGTTTCTATGAGATGTACTGTTAACTTCCTTTCATGAATGAAAGTTTAGTGGGGAAGCTCTCCCCACGTTTGTTTTGAAAAAAAAAAATGTACTGTTAACTGCTATTGTGGTGGCTGCTTTCTTTGTGCCTTAATGTCTCCCCATCCTTATCGTAGGATTTAAGCTAGGAAACTCTTAGCTTGTCTTTTGTTCACTAGTACAAAAATAATTTTATGAGTTCTACAAAAATAATTTTATGAGTTGTTAATCTTTTATTAACCGTGGTGGTCAAAAATTCAACCGCCATGTAAAATACCTCAAGATTTAATGTGGCAGTCGTTCTTATTACCTGTGGTGGTCACAAATAACAGCCTCGTAAAATCTATTAACAGTTGTGGTTAAAAAATAATTGTCACCTAAAGTCCATTTTCGCTGGCGGCACGACCCATGAAAAAGCCCGAGAAGGCCTGTTACTGGAGTATACACTTAGATCTATATCTATATCTATATCTATACCTAATAATAAATCTATACCTAAACTTTCAGCCAAGTTTTTTCGTCCACCTCTTTTTTCGTCCACTTCTTTTTTCGTCCAACTAAGAGATCGATCCAATTCCGTTTAGACTATATCTATACCTTCTATCTCTCCCTCTTTTTTTGGTCGTCCTTTTTTGGTCCGGCCTAATCACCGGTTCAGATTTTGTTTTGCTGTCCAAACTGATCTGGAACTAACACTGGAACATATATACCGAAAAATAGATACGGAATATGTCTCGCGTCTGTACCCACGTCGGCCCATATCACCAGGCTCGGCTCGACCGATGGAACGTTGCCTGCTCATGTTCATTTTGTTTTTTAACTCTTAGCCCACACGCCACGCTCATAGGGGTGTTTGCTTTTTTTTCTTTCTTTCTTTTTCTTTGTTTCGGCTCTTTTTGGCACTTGGCCGGTTGCCTCTGGTAGGGATGGGTCTCAGGTTTCTTCGTTTACCACTTTTCTTTTTATCTCTAAGTATCTTCTTTTTTTTTTTTTTCCTAACATCTAGGCCAGACCAAAAAGGAAATAAAGTTAATTTCTTGTAAGAATAAGCAAACCATGAAATAAAATCTTTAGCAGACCGTTATTTGTATCTAAGAGCTAAAATTTAGTAGTATTTATTTGACAGTAGAGAGCATGTTGTGTGTTTTTTTTTACTTGGCCGGTACTTATGACTCATCCCATACATCCCATACAAGTTAGAATAGCTTGGGTCTAACTATAATGGATAAAATGTCATATTCCGATACATATTGGATCATAGCCTTCATATCTCTCATTTTACTTGACAGTGACGAGTATGCTTTGTTACTTCACCTATACTTATGATCCATCCCATAAGAGTTAGAACAACTTGCGTTTAGCCATGATGGATGAAAGGTCAGATTTCAATATGTATTGGATCACGGCCATGTATCTCATATGTAACCATGACTCATAGCACGTGCTAATATAAGTTAGTACAAATCTCGTCTAGCGATAATATAAAATATGATTCCTATATGTATTGGATTTTATTATGATGCAGGGGTGCATTTAATAAAAAGTATAGTAAAAAGGTAAAATTTCTCTGCATCCTAATTTACATCCATTTTTTACTTGATCTAATCGGCTCCAATAATCGTCATACACTCCTCCAGTCTGGATGACTTCTCTTCCATACAGACATCACATGGTAAAAAATGGTCCCTGCAAAAAGTGGTCCCATAGTATTACATCCGCCCTATGTGGCCATCGGATCAAAAAAATTGAATTCAAGTGCCATCATGCCTATCTTAGACGTGTTGGGTTTTGACCAATGGATGTGGCAACTCTGCTCTGATTTAAAAGGAAGTAGTATCCCTGTTCTGCTAGACAGTAGCTGATAATATAACACCGCTTTCATTGGCAGCTTTGTAGCCCTTAAGTAGCTGATGATATACTGTAACGCCACCTTCACTAGCAGCTAGCAAGCCTCAAGTAGCTGATAATATAACAACACCTTCGTCGGCAGCTACGCAGCCCTCATTAGCTCGGCTGCCACCCATTTTATTCGTGTTGCAAGTTATATGCTTTGCTTGTGTTACAGGACATATGCAATATAGCTTGAGAATGTTATAGCTTTTCCCGTTGCAACGCACGGACATTTTTGCTAGTAGAGTTTCTTATTCCTCACCCGTCCTTCTCAGACAAGCTACGCAGTGCGGCTCCCTCTTCCTCTAGAGCTGCTCTCCCTCCCTCTGGTGCTCCTCTCCGTCTCCCTCTCGTAGGAACGTGGAGGTGGCCAGCATGCAGTGAGGAGACGTGGCAACGCCCCAGCGGCGGGGCCTCGTGCAGAGGCACGGCATCGTGGCAGCTACCTGCGCGCGGACCAGCGGCCTGTGCGTGGCGCGGAGGCGCATGGCGCTCGGTGCATGGGCCGGCGTTGCTGTGAGGCCTGGCGCGCAGAGTGGAGGCGCAACGGCGTGCGGCCCGTTGGCGCCTGGCGTGCAGTGCCCTCTCTCTCCTACTTTCGCCGGCGCGCTGCGTGTGGCAGCCAGATCCGGTGAACGGTCACCAGATTGAACGCCGTCCGGCTCGGCGAGCAGAGCGGCGCCGCGGGTATGGATGAAAATGGTACGGATATTTATCCGACCGTCCGTTCGACCGAATTCATTTAGAGAGGTTTAGATCTGTCCGTATCCGGTTCCGGATATTCAACATCCGGTACCGTATCCGTATCCGACTACTTAAATCGCATATTTATGATGTCGATGTCCAATCGTATCCTATCTGGTATGGATGACACTATCCGTATTCGAATCCGAATCCGGACAGAAATATGAAAACAAATATGGTATCAGTGATATCCGTCCGTATCCGATCCGTTTTCATCCATAGCCGCGGGGATGGGCTTGGCAGGCCCATTGAAGAGCTCGTTGGGCTTGTCGTGAGTTTTTGGTTCTTTTGTTTTTTATGTGATTAATTGTGGTTGTCAGAGCAGCCGCCTCGGTTAATCACGAACCGTAACCTTTTGCACTGTAGCTTTTGCAAAAATCACCACGGCTAATCCATTTTGACTGCCGCCATTAATGTTTGTGTAGTAGTGGTTGCTGCTGTCTTTAAGCTGTTTGCTAGGTTGATCAGCCTTATCAGGTGCCTCTTGAGCTGATGCTTAAATAATGCTGTGCTGTAAACTGTCTCCTTCAAACTATGTAATATCTCGGTATTTCCGTTCGAAGAATGGAAATAGGGAATCCCCCATATTTTAAAATAAATGATAGCAAATATTTCACCTAAAGAGAGATTGTTGTTGATGCGCTCACCATAAATAGTTCAAATAGTTTAGATGGTTGTTATAAGCTTATATATATATACACACACAAAAAATTTGCGGCTAGTATAGGGCACTTATATCCAACTAGGAGGGTACGCGCGCGATGCCGCACGTGCAGTTGGTGGTAGCGCTTATGCGTTGTGGTGAACTGTCATTTTGAAGACTCGTTCGTTTGTAGCGGTAATAGGCCTAAAGCTGTGTATATGGTTGTGTTTTTTTATGGTATATATACACATCTGCATGTAAAAAGACAAGTAATAACTACTCAAGGTTATCTCTAAGAACGATCGACATAAAGTTAGGAAAATACACGATCGAATGGTAGAAGCTAGTGAATTTTACACTGGATAGTCTTTTGCTTTTCAAGACAATATATCCTCTTTTAAATATGGTAGCACAATAGGGCGACTAGCAAATGACAACAAGATAGACGCATGGAGGAGTCCAAAGATAGTAAATTCTTCCTATACATACGGATGACTTTTCTTAACAGTTATGTGATGATCGTGCGATGGATTAGATGTCAGTGCGCCGGCTTAAAGAGAGAAAAAAAACGAAGCTGATAAAAAATAAAAAAATAAAAATAAAATTGAACTATATATGCGGGGCCACGTGAATAGCGGTGGGCCCTGTATGAACAGTAGATGAAGCGCTGGGAGGCCGCACCGCACATTCCTTCCGGATAAAGAACTACTTATGTCGACTCCGTTTGGCTTCTCTACCGCTAGCACCACCACAACTCCCAAATCTACTATTACCATATCGACCACATTAAGGGCAGCCATCATCTTCGAAGAAGCAATTTATGCCGTGATTGCCAACACAAAAGTCCTCATATTAGGCTCTAAAAGTATTGAGATCACAAAACATGATCGTTTATTCCTGTTCCTAAATGAAACTATCCTTCTCGAGTGCAAGTTTGGCCTCTTATTTAAGCGCCTCTGTTTCCTTCCATCTATCCTCCTTCATTTTTCTCTCTACACTCTTCTCAAATATGAAATCATGTGCCACAGCGCCTAGTTTGATTTTGCTTACTGGATGAAAAGGCAAATCGTATAGTTTTCTTGTCTGTACTTTTTGTTGATGCAAGCCTAGCATCTCGTGCCGCTAGCCCATCATTTTTCAATCCTGACACCACCAGGCGGAGCTCCGTGCCAACCATCGGGGCCCATTTTCCTATATTATTATTAAGGAGGCCTCGCAGGTCCTAGTCCGAGCAGACGGTGACATACTTGATGGCAAACACACATCAGTGTAGATAGGGATTGGACACAGAAAAACTTGGCTCGTTACCTCTGTAGGCTTGTTGGGATATGCAGATGTGTGGCAACTTTTCCGACAAACGGCAAAAGCAAATTATACATAACCTTAATAAATTCTGAACAAATTCAAAAAATAATAGTGTCTTGCCACTAGACCACAGGCCCATTCGAGGCCATCAATAGTTGCTGTAGGCCAAGGTGGATGCAGGGAACTCAGACTAAGGCTTCACTGTTTTAGTGGCCTAAGTAGGAGCCCTATTAAAGCAATGATTTTATGTTAGACTCTTAAATTTTGGTTTAGGTCATGTTTGAAGGCCTTACTTGAGTTGCTCTTAATTAAGAAGTTGATACCATAGGGACCGCTGAAATTATGGCATCTAGGAGTATGCATACTTATAGAAAAAGAAAAAAAGGTATGATAGGGTAGTAAATGGTTGATAAAAATACAATGATGCTTCCTCTGTCAAAATTATAATATATTTTTATTTTTTAAAAGATTATAAGATATTTCATTTTTCTGGATACATATACATATTTTTTTCCATGTAGTGAAATCCATATTATCTCTACCACTAAAACTGGACAACAATCATCCACAGGCGTGCGTATGGATGAAAATGGTACGGATATTTATCTGACCGTCCGTTCGACCGAATTCGTTTAGATGGGTTTATATCTATCCGTATCCGGGTCCGGATATTTAACATCCGGTACCGTATTCGTATCCGAATACTCAAATCGCATATTTATGATGTCGATACCCAATCGTATCCTATCCGACATGGATGACATTATCCGTGTTCGAATCCGAATCCGGATAAAAATATGAAAACAAATGTAGTATCAGTGATATCCGTCCATATCCGTTCCGTTTTCATCCATAGGCGTGCGGTAGCTTGCTGGCTCCCTGGCTTCCCTCCGGCGCTCGCACGCTCTCCGCGTGGTGGACCTGACGTCCTTGTGCTCGCTCCCCAAGACATGCTGCGTAATGGATGTGCGCGGCAAAAGGCAGCAAAGCAGAAGCGGCATGCATACAAAGCATCTGCCACACTGTGCCCGCATGCACCCTGCTCTCATGAATGAGAAAGAGAGGGGAGGGGAGAGAGGGCAGGGCGCACTTCTGCTTTGCCGCAGTGCCCACTGCCCTGCGCACTCTGCTTGCTGTGCTTGCACTGCGGAACAGCTGCCCAAGCTAGAGAAAAGAGAGTGCTCTTAACAGGTATTTTTATTCCACAAAGAAACCCGGCTAGTTTGTCTTATCGGCCGGCTTATATAACCAGCCGAACATCTGGACTAACCTCGCCACGTGCTTGCACGCGCCACTGCCTCTTCTCATTGCTTACTGGGCACCGCCACCATCGCAAGGCCTGCCAATGGCGCACCGGGGATTCACCCTCCACGACCACCACAAGGCTCGCTCTTTCGCACTGACGTCCACGACCAACGGACAACAAGCAATCGGCATCAAGGTTTGAACCACCTCGACGTTTTCTCCTCTTTCGGATCTTGACAACAATAGAAGAGGCCATCGCCAGTCTGTTTGTCGGGGGAGAGCCTGTGCGGCCACCCTGCCCTGACGTCTCAGGCTACCCGGCACCCGACCCCGTGTGCGGTGCTAAATGGCCTACACGAGCCCCCGCACTCATCTCGTCCCTCTCTTTCCTTTCCCATGCTTGCCTTCATCTCCACTTGGTCGAAGCCGATGCCGCCACGTGCATCCACGCACCACGCACGCCGTGAACACTACCCAAAGATGGGCCAGCGCAACGGCTATCCGGCTCCGCACTGCCACCGGTCGGCAACTTCCCTAATCCGCAATAATGTATGGCTTGCTGACATATTATTGATCATACAAAAAAATAGAGTTATATTTTAATAACTATCTATCTTTTTTGAAAACTTACATAATATTGATGTTTGAAACATCACAATTACAATATCTATTTTAGGTAACAATATAATAGACGCTCATACGTATATTATTGTGATGTTATATGTTCCCGTTGCAACGCACGGGCATTTACCTAGTGTATTGAAAAAAGCCAAGGGTTCTTATAACTTAGGTCATGTTCGCTTGTCTGATCAGCCAAGCTTATCAGCTATTTGAACAATATTTTTCTCTTACGGTAAACCAAACCTACTTTTTCTTATTAGCCTAACTTTATATGACCAAATTTAACACCCTGTTAAAGTGGAGGGAATATAATACATTATTTGTCCACTCGTTTGACTTTTTAATTCTAAGTTTGACCACTCATTGTAAAAAATCATAATCAAATTGAACTCATGCTTAAAAACTTTTATTGATAAAACATGCCACAACAAAAGCAGTAATATTTTGTACAATTTTTTAAATAAGACGAGTGTTCAAACTTGAAGTAAAAAACTCAAATAAACTGTAATTTAAAACGAATTTATTATTATATTACAACATGTGCCACACTTATTCATGATGCTTAGGTGCGCGATTGTACAGCATACATAAACAGCTCACGAGTAAAGCACCTGTTCTGGTTACTGCCACAACCTGCCACTCGACAGCGACATCACAGCAGTCCCACGAGTCTGGATGGTACCTCATTAGGACGCACAAATTTGTGGAAATACAATATAGTACATGGACATCACCCCGAGAAAGGCAGACAGAATCACGCCGAAGCAGGGGCGCCGGAGTGTGCTTTGAGGCTGCGAACGAACTCCTGCATGCTCCGGTAGCTGCTGCCGCCCTCGGCGACGGCCTTGGCCGCCTCCTCGCCGACCCTGGTCGCCCTCGCCCTGACCGTGGCGTCGGACATGACCTCCTTGATCTTCTTCCCGATCTCATCGCCGGTCACCAGCCAGTCCTCCCCGTCCCAGCTCCAGTGCTCCATCCACACACCAACGCCGGAGCTCACCACGACCATGGCGTTCACGCGGTGGTCGCCGCCGCGCGGCCACGCCAGGAGCGGCACGCCGGCGGCGGCCGCCTCTGTCACCGAGTTCCACCCGCTGTGGCTTAGATACAGCCCCACCGATGGGTGCTTCAGCAGCGCCTCCTGGTCCACCCACGCCTTGGTTACCATGCCGCGCCCCTGGACGCGCTCCAGGAACCCCTCGCCGAGCACGTCCGTCAGCTCGGCGCTGTCGTCCCTGTCCACCTTCGTCGTCTTGAGCACCCAGAGGAACCGGCAGCCGCTGGACTCCAGCCCGGCGGCGATCTCCCTGTTCTGCTCACGGCTCGCGGCGCTGCGGTTGCCGAACGCCACGTACACCACCGACCTCGCCGGCTGCTGGTCAAGCCAGGTTACCGGGGAGCCCGTCGTTGCCTCGGCTTCCTTCTCGACATCAGCTGGCGTGGTGTGCGACGACCTGAGCGGGCCGATGGCGTACACCGGCGGGAACCCCGGCACGACCTTGCCGTCTCTCAGGGCGGCGAGCGCCACCGGCTCCAAGAAGTCGAACGTGTTGACCAGAAAGCCGTCGGCGTGGACGTTCTCGCGGCCGTTGTCGACGAACTGCTTGGTAAAGAGATGGTTGAGGTCCATCAGCGCTTGCGGGAGACAAGATTGCGGAATGCGACGCACGCCGGGGATGTCGACGTCGCCGACGCCAGGGCCCAGCTGCTCGCCGGCCTTCTTCTTCTTGTCGAGGTGTAGAGGGGTGTAGGCGTTGAGGGAGAGCATGGTGGCGCAGGAGATGAAGAGGACATGGCACGGTACGCCGAGCTTCTTGGCGATGGGGATGACGTGGGAGCTCAGGGTCACGTCCGTGATGACGGCCGAGACACGCGGGGCGGTGCCGGCGATGAGCGGGCCGAGGAGGTGCGCTGAGCGGCGCAGCGCCTCCCATCGAACGAAGAACGGGTCGCGCTCGTGGCCTGGGAGCTCGGACGCGTCGAACGGCAGGAGGTCGAAGTCGACGCGGCGGACGTGGGGGAAGGAAGCGAAGAGGCCGGTGAAGTGGTTGGCCTCGGCGGCGGAGACCGTAGGAAGAACGGTCACCACGGAGATGTCGACGTCGTCGTGCCCCGCGAGAGCTCCGATGAAGCGGAAGAACGGGAGGAGGTGGCCCATGCCGGCGCTCGGGATGAACATCACATGCGGCCGTGCGCTGCCGTCCAGCTCTCTCTCCTTCGTTGCCGACGAGGCCATGTGGTTGAACGTTTGCTTTGGTTGGTTGTGCAGTGGTGCACTGTGACCCGGCCGGGTGAAGTGGCGATGGAATGATGTGTCAGTAGTGCTAGCTGTGTATGGCATTATATAGAGGGTCAGTGACAAGTTTTACCTATGTCACATTCAAATGTCGGAGAAATATCGGAGAGGGCGTTCCGATTCTAATAAAAAACTAACTACAAAAGTAATCAGAATACAACAAGACAAAAATTATGGACTAATCAGTATAATTAATCCATCATTAGCACATATTTACTGTAGCACTATATTGTTAATTATGGACTAATTAGGATCAAAAGATTTGTAACCACAAGCTGTATAATTAGTTATTTTTTAATTGATATTTAATACCCCATGCATATATCCAACGACTCATGGGACATAGCAAAACTTTTACCATGTCCATCCAAACACCTCCATAGTACTTCTTTCGTTCTAAAAAAACATGCAATTCTAGCACAAGAACATATTTTAGTGTACCAAGTTTGATTAATTATAGATAAAAAACTATAAATTTTTGTAATGTCAAATAATACTATTAGATTAATTACGAAATGTATTTTTATAATAAATTAATTTGAAGTCATAAATACGAATAATATTCGCTAGAAACTTAATTAAACGTGAACTATTTTATTTGGCGTGTAACCCATAATTACATGTTTCTGGAACTAGAGGAGTACAATAGTTGGTAGCCTCTTTATATAGTTGTTGGGTAGTCTTATTATGTAGTACTCCTAGTTGGTAGTACTATGGTAGTCCCATTTAAGATACTTTATTATATTATAGTACTAGGAATTATATTATTTTTGGACGGAGGAATGACCAAATAGTATTAATTAGTCTGGTAGAACACAACAATATATCAAATCAAATCATATAAGAGTATTGTTTCAAAAAAAAAAATTTGTTTCAAATCATATAAGAGTAGTCCCAGCAATTGAAACTATGTCCGATTTTCATAGCAACCACATCAGCAAAAAAAATTCTATCTTTTAGAGCATCTTTAAGAGTTTGCTAAAATTCACTTGGCAAATCTTATGATTTGACAACTCTCTAAAATATATGGTAAGTAAAAAAAGAGTCCTTCTCCAATAGTTTAGCATAATTTACATGCCAAATACAGATCAAACTGGAACCCCGAGATAGAAACAAAATTATGTTTATGTCCTTCCACCTCTTGAAAACTTACATCGAAATCCCGAGGCTGAAACAAAATTATGTTTATACACTTCCACCTCTTCTAATACGGACAGATGCGCCGCGTGGAATCAAGCATGTATATATGCGCATGCGGATGCTCTTTTTCCCAACTTGGGACAAATGATAACTTGGGATGGGGGAACTGTTGAAGAAAGTTTTTCTGTTTTTGTAAAAAAAATAAAGATGAAATTAGGAACTGTTGAAGATGCTCTACAATGTTAGGTGGTTCGCGTAATAAATGTGATCTTTTCTCTCTCCCTTATCTCTTCCTCCACCATCTCCTCCGTGCATGCAGCAACGAGGGCGATCTGGCGTGGTAGTCGGAGGGCGGGCCACGGCGGTGCAAGAGAGCACGCGCCGCCAGCGGCTGTGCCGGGTGGCGCAGCGAAGCGCGCGCAGCGTTTGGGGCAAGTTCGCAGCGGCGAGCAAGCGCCGGCAAGCAGGCGTGCTCGACGGCGCAAGCAAGGACGTGTGACAACCCAATCGAGCGTGTGCAACGGGTGTGTGGGGTTGCGCCGGAGGGACTGGTGGGCGGGCGAGGCGTCGCAGGCATGCACGTGCTGCGTCTGACGAGTGAGCGCAGGGACCGCCCATGGCAGATCCCACCTAGAAACTGCTGGTTTCTTCCCATCGCCAAAATTGCAATTTTTTGCTCTCTGCGCTGGAAGAAACCGTTTCATCTCTTTTTTTTTTCTCTTTCCTCGTTAATTATACTGCCATGTCAGCATTTTTCTGAGGTGACAAATTTTTCAATAGAGATTTGGGTGTGCAATATTTGTTCTCACTTTTCTTATTAATTAGACTGTCATGTCAGCATTTAGCCGAGAGGACAAGTCATATAATAGAGATAGAAAACAATACTTAGATATATAAGAAACAATGTATTAAAAAAAAAAGTCAAAGGGTCTTATAATTGATAGTGGAAGGCCTCTGTTCCAAATTATAATTTGTTGAAATTTTTTATCCTATAAATTTGACTACCTGTCTTATTTAAAAGTTTGTGCAAAATGGAAACATAGTCAAGTTCAAGTAATTCTTGAAGAACTTTTTATTAATAAACCATGCCACAATATAAGAGTTATATTTTGCATAAATTTTTAAATAAGACAAGTGGTGAAACTTAGGGCTAAAATGTTAAACGAACCGTAGTTTGAAATGGAGTTAAAATTATGTTACGATATGCAGCACACGTATTCTTGATGCTTAGGTGCGCGATTGTACAGCATATACATAAACAGCTTACGAGTAAAGCACCTGTTCTGTTCTGGTTCGCCACAACACGGCACTCAAAAAAAAAAAGGACATCACAAGAGTCCCACGAGTCTGGAAGGTACCTCGTTAATCGTTATTAGGAAGCACAAATCTGTGGCTGTGGAAACAAACGGACATCAAAGGAGCCCCAAGAACGACTGACAGAATCAGGCAGAAGCAGGGGCGCCGGACTCTGCTTTGAGGCTGCGAAGGAACTCCTGCATGCTCCGGTAGCTGCTGCCGCCTTACTTGAGTTGCTCTTAGTTAAGAAGTTGATACCATAGCGACCCCTGAAATAATGGCATCAAGGAGTATGCATAATTTTGGAAAAGGAAAAAGGTATGGTAATGGTTGATAAAAATACAACAATGATGCTTCCTCTATACAAAATTATAAGATATTTTGATTTTCATATAGAATTATAAGATATTTGATTTTTCTGGATAAATATACACAAATATTTTTTTTTTCTATATAGTTAAATCTATATTATGTTTAGATATATAAGATAACAATGTATTGAAAAAGCCAAGGGGTCTTATAACTTAGAGTGGAGAGAGTATAATACATTGTTTGACCACTCGTTTGACTTTTTAATCTTAAGTTTGGCTACTCATTTTTAAAAATCCATAATCAAATTGAACTTATTCCAAAAAAAATTTATTAATAAAACATGCCACAACAAAAGAAGTAATATTCTGTATAATTTTTAAATAAGACGAGTGGTTAAATTTCGAGCTAAGAAAGTCAAATAAACTATAATTTAAAATAGATCTATTATTATATTACGACATGTATACCACACTTATTCTTGATGCTTAGGTGCGCGATTGTACAACATACATAAACAGCTCACGAGTAGCACCTGTTCTGGTTGCCGCTACACCCCGCCACTCGACAACGAAGGTATACCTCGTTAGGACGCACAAATTTGTGGAAATACATGGACATCACCGGAGCCCCGAGAAAGGTATACAGGATCAAACCGAAGCAGGGGCACCAGAGTGTGCTTTGAGTCTGCGAACGAACTCCTGCATGCTCCGGTAGCTGCTGCCGCCCTCGGCGACGGCCTTGGCCGCCTCCTCGCCGACCCTGGTCGCCTTCGCCCTGACCATATCGTCAGACATGACCTCCTTGATCTTCTTCCCGATCTCGTCCCCTGTCACCAGCCAGTCCTCGCCGTCCCAGCTCCAGTGCTCCATCCACACCCCGACGCCGGCGCTCACCACGACCATGGCGTTCACGCGGTGGTCACCACCGCGCGGCCACGCCAGGAGCGGCACGCCGGCGGCAGCCGCCTCGGTCACCGAGTTCCAGCCGCTGTGGCTCAGGAACAGCCCCACCGATGGGTGCTTCAGCAGGGCCTCCTGGTCCACCCACGCCTTGGTGACCACGCCGCGCCACCGCACGCGCTCCAAGAACCCCTCGCCGAGCACGTCCGCCAGCTCGGCGCTGTCGTCCCTGTCCACCTTCGTCGTCTTGAGCACCCAGAGGAACCGGCAGCCGCTAGACTCCAGCCCGGCGGCGATCTCTTTGATCTGCTCATGGCTCGCGGCGCAGCGGTTGCCGAACGCCACGTACACCACTGACCGCGCCGGCTGCTGGTCAAGCCAGGCCACCGGCAAGCCCGTCGTCGTTGCGACGTCTTCCTTCTCGACGACGTCAGCTGATGAGTCGCTGTGCGACGTGAGCGGGCCGATTGCGTACACCGGCGGAAACCCCGGCACGACCTTGCCGTCTCTCAGGGCGGCGAGCGCCACCGGCTCCAAGAAGTCGACCGTGTTGACGAGGAAGCCGTCGGCGTGGATGATCTCGCGGCCGTTGTCGATGAACTGCTTGGTGAAGAGATGGTTGAGGTCCAGCAGCGGCTGTGGCAGACAAGACTGCTGGATGCAGCGCACGCCGGGGATGTCTACGTCGCCGACGCCTGACCCCTGCTTGGCCTTCATGTCGAGGTGTACAGGGGTGTAGGCAAGGAGCGAGAGCATGGTGGCGCAGGAGATGAAGAGGACGTGGCACTGTATGCCGAGCTGCTTGGCGATGGGGATGACGTGGGAGGCCAGGGTCACGTCTGTGACGATGGCCGAGACGCGCGGGGCGGCGCCAGCGATGAGTGGGCCGAGGAGGTGTGCCGAGCGGCGCAGGGCCTCCCATCGGAGCAAGAACGGGTCATGGTCGCGTCCTGGGAGGTCGGAGGCGTCGAACGGCAAGAGGTGGAAGTCGACACGGCGGAGGCGGGGGAAGTCGGCGAAGAGGCCGGTGAAGTGGTTGGCCTCGGCCGCGGAGACGGTAGGAAGAACGGTCACCACGGAGATGTCGACGTCGTCGTGCGCTGCGAGAGCCCCGATGACGCGGAAGAACGGGAGGAGGTGGCCCATGCCGGCGCTCGGGATGAACATGACATGCGGCCGTGCGCTGCCGTCGAGCTCTCTCTTCATTGTCGGTGAGGCCATGGTTGAAGGTTTGGTTTGGTTGGTTGTGCAGTTGTGAACTATGACCCGGCCGGGTGAAGGGGCGATGTAACGATGTGTGATGTGTCAATAGTGCTAGCTTTAGCCTTTATGGCATTATATTTTACTAGTAGTTGCTAGTCTCTTTATATAGTTGTTGGGTAGTCTTATTATGTAGTAGTTGGTATTGGTAGTAGCATTTAAGATATTTTATTATAGAGCAACGTATCGAGCATAAATCAACCTCTATATGAAATTCCATGTAAATTATAGTAAAAAAGTCATCTAAATTCACAAAAAAATCATACAGTAGATGATATGATGATGCACAACCTTGTAAAATATCTTGTCCAAACTCGACTTCGTTTGTGAGATATAAAAATAATAAATTTCAAGCCAAAAAACAGTCCGGATGATTTGTTAGAAATTTATTATTTTTATATCTCACAAATTGAGTTTTGACAAAATATTTTATTAGATTGTGTATCATCATATATATCATCTACACGTGTGATTTTTTGGGTTTACATAGATGTTTTTTTGAGAATTACACAAGACACGCCTGCTCTAGCAACGCCAAGACGCACACTCATCCCACGCCTGCTCACAACGCGCACGCACACTCATCCCTATGAACATAGGCACGCAAACCCTACCCTAATGAGCACCTCCGAAGACCGAGCCGGCAGATCTGGAGATTCCCCGAAGTCACCATCGGGCGCCTCGTCGACGTTGGCGCCTCGTCGTCGACAGAACGCCGCTACTTACCACTTAAAGCATAACGCCGATAAATCCCGGAAAATCCCGAGAAAAGGTGCGAAAGCGGCGAGGATTTGATCCCCGGTGGGTAGCGTCCCACCTGGACAGATCCTACCATTGGACCATAAGTCCATTCGCTTTTCATAGAGATGTTGGTTTACACTTGATATGTTTTCTTATTATAGTGCTAGGAATTATATTATTTTTGGGCAGAGAAATAACAAAACAATATTATTTAGGTAGGTAGAGCACGGCAATAAATTAAATAAAATCAATGGTTGAAATTACGACATTAACAAAAAAAAAAAAAAAATCATCTATAGAAACTACTGTCCGCAATGCTGGTGTCTTCGCGTAATAAATGTGGTCTTCTCTCTCCCTTATTACCTTCCGGTGACCTGGCCTCATCTCCACAGAAATGGTCGGCATGCATGCCCCTACACAAAAAAAGTTGCTTTTTTTTTAAAGTTACGGGTGCTATTAGTTTTCTTTAATTAGTTCTTGCAGGTTTTGGGATGCAACTAACTTTTTTTAGGATGTTTTGTCATGCATATTGCTCTCTTCGCTACTCACGTTGTTTTAAATTATAAGTTATTTTGAATTTTTTAATTTATCTATTTTACTATATATCTAGATATATTATTATATTTTAATACAAAGCAAAATAGATGTATTAAAAAAAGTCAAATCAACCTATAACTTAAAATGGAGGGAGTACAATCTAAATTAATTGGCTAGTATAGTGACGGCACTTTACTTATTGCTGTAATAATTGAGTAAAAATAAAACACATGCACATATTGTCCGTCTTTCGTATCTACCTTGCTGGACGATTAGTATCATCCAGTTGGTACGGGATATGGCCCAAGCGGCGGTCCCAAAGGATGATGGCGCAGATCCACCGACGGATATATCCGATGCCGATCGCCTTAGTAATGGCACGCTCCCAAAGGATGGCGCGGCAGCATCCTCGTACCGCCTTTGCCCTGGTGCGGCGTGCATGGCCCATCCCCAAGCAGCGGCGTGGCCCCCGGTCCCTGCTCCGGCCCACAGCAAGTTGACGGTTTTTGCCATTTTACATTTTTACGTATGATATTTCTAGCTTTGAATGCTATTTTTGGGCTTGATAATTTATCGACATGGACCCATTTTTTCATACTTGTAATTTGAGACTCACCGCGCAACCCCTGTCGAGGGTGCCAGTTTCCAAGCGTGGAGAGTACCTCATCATGAAGTGCATGTGATACTTACAGGGCGTGGATAAAGCCAACACGGCGGCAAAGAAGGCATACGACATCATTTTCGTTGACAAGCTCTTCGCAATGCACGCCGAGGCCATCAGGGTGCTCTTCCCCGACCCGTCCAAACTGACACGGCGGAGGGGACGCGGGGGCTCGCACACCTAAGCGACCTCAAGGCCAGGGCGGCCGACCTACATTGTTTAATTCACGAGTAATAGCTTTTAGGCTCAATGCTTAGGGGAGAGAGCAATTTGTACAACATATAATCCTCTAGCGCACCGTTTAAAGAATGTACTAAAAAACCCTTTTTTAAATGCAATGATGCGTAAATCTTTTACGTATTCAAGAAAAAAATTAGCCATTCTGTGCCCTGTGTAATTTATCGACATGATATTTCTTTGGCTGGTATGTTTTCTGTTGATGTCCAAAATTTGTTCAGTCGACATCGTACTGACAAGGAAATTAGTGCACTGATAGCAAAAATTTATTGTTGATATCCCTTTTTCTATCGGTAAACTGACACGGAATTGATTTCCTAATTTTTCTGTCGGTCATCTATATTTCCTATTGGTGCAAAACCAATGTGCACCGAGTAGTGAATTTGCTAGTATATAATAAAATAGAAATTGAAAAAGAAAACATATGGAAAAAAACAGTTAGCCGTAAAATGGGTTACTGTATTGAGCCATGGCCTACCTTTTCACAAACTGAAAACAGAAGAGGTGGATTGGGCCGGACGGTTCTATTTCCAACGGTGAATTTCCGCTAAATTGTCCAGGACTGCACACGATCCTGAAAGATGCATCCCATCGTGGGCTCTCCGAAATGTGTACAACAACCAGCTAAGAACGACAACAAATCGCCCTATATAAATGGAGTTACTGGAACGGAATGGATCAAGGACGACATGGAAACCCTAACCAATCCCAGACGACCCTCTGGTCCGACGGCAGCCGCCCCCCGCTGGGTGATGCTGAACCGCGACATCCCCAAGTACAGCGGCTCTTCCTCCGCCGCCGCCGATCCCAAGACCACGGCGGCGTCCTGCACTTCCTCTGGCCTACCCTTCAGCATCTCCATGAGCATCGCGGCACCGCCGGATGTCTCCTGCTTCCACTACGACCTCGTCGCCGGCGCAGGCAGCACGCCGTCCACGGACGACGGCGACTACTCCAACTCCATCGCCGATCACAAGGACTCCAAGGATCTACAGCTCCATATCACCGCGGCCCATGATGACTCCATCCTGATCGAGTTGAGGGTGCCCCAACATGGGTTCTACTCAGGTGTTAAGTTTGAGTACTTCCTGTACGAAGCCGGCGCCGGCCGGACGCCGTCGCTGTCCCCGCTCCCCGGCTGCTATATTTCCAACCACTTCAACCGAGACAAAGATGCCCCTCATGTTCCTACTCGCAGTGACAAGGCCCGCTGCCTTTCTTTATTCAAGGATACCGGCATACTGTGCCGCGGCGACGGCGAGGTTCTGGTGGCCGAGCTAGAGCTGGGGTACGGCGCGCTGTACAACATGGCCGAGCTCTGCGTGCTCCGCCCCGGCGACGACGACTGGGTGCTGAAGCAGCTGCCCATTGTACACCACGACAGGGATGGTGAGCTGCGGCGCCGGATGGAGATCGACGCTACCGTGCCCATTGGCAGCCGCTTCATGTGTTGGGTCGACTACCTCAGCGGTTTCATCCTCGGTGACATGGCGGAGGAGAACCCCAAACTCCGGTACGTACCGTTGCCTCTGTTGCCGGACAAAACTAGCTACCGTAGTAGAGATCGGCCTGACATGCAGTGTAGCCGCAAGTTGGCCGCCGCCGGGCCTAGTGCGGTGAGGTTCGTCAACGTTGCTTCCCGCTGCTGCTGTGGCGGCCCAGGCAAGACCTCCTGCGAACGCTCGAGCTTTGCCTTCAACGTGACTATGTGGACCCTGACCCTGAGGACCGAGGAGGCAATGGTGTGGGTCAAGGACGGTGTGCTCGACTGCGATGAGCTTTGGCAGCTCCCCAACTATGGCCGCCTACCGCGTGTGCCACTGTGGTACCCCATCGTGAGCTCGGACGATCCTGACATTGTTTGCTTCACGGTCTGTGAGAACTACTACTTCATTGATGACGCAGATAAGACAGTATGGATGGTGGAGATCAACACGAGGAGCAAGGCGCTGCTGCGTGTCGCCTGCAGTGACTTAAAATACTACATTGAATCAGACATTTTACCGGCTAAACTTAATTGGTTGTAATGATTCTGGTCGATTTCTGCGTTGCCACTTTGCAAACATTGAAGAGGAGACAGGAACTTAGAGATACTATTTATCTAGCCTGGCAGATTTCTACTTCTGAGAATACATAATTGCTTTTCTCTTACATAGGCATGCATATTCATGTACTGTGATAAAAATCCATAATGGATGGCGAGCGTGTTTTCATCTTCATTGTGTTTGCCCCAAACAAAATTTGCACAAAAAGGATCATGTATGTAGAGAGATCTCTACTCTTCAGATAAACTTGCTTTCAATTTTATATATTTCACACGTATGCATAGGCAAGCTGAGCTTGCTCTCCGCTTGATGGGCAGCAAATTAAATAAAGGATGGTGAGAAGTTTCGAAGCTTTTTTTATTATATAATAAATATTCCAGTGGGTTGTCAAGTTGTCAAGGAGCAGGTTGGTAGGGTTTTGTTTATGCAAATTTGTACTTAAATCTCTGTAACGCTTAGGTATTGTGATGACATTATTGGCTTAGGATTTCACTCGGCCTATCCTGTTTGCATCTCGGTATCATGGTTTTGATTAGGACTATGCCAAAGTATCATCTATGTGATAGACAAGTCACATTTTTGGTTTATTCCGTCCATCCTAGCGTGGCTACGGATCTTAGCCCCTAGCCAGGGACCTGGTGTCTGTTTGGTTGCATGTGCTGCTAAGCTAGGCCAGAACGAGTTCGTGTTTGGTTTGTTGTGCAATGGCTGGATTGTTTGCATAGAGTCACCTCTTCTTCAAGCTGGTGAATTTAACCCTCTCAAGTGATCCATCGAACAAGTCATGGGCGCACAGAGGATGCAAGTAGCAAGCACCCCGGTGAGCACGGGAACAAAACCCCACCGTGCGCATCTGCCAGGGACCTCGCTACTGTTCCCATAGGGAGCTCTCCTCCACCTAGGCCCTGCATGCCCCTTCAGGCTCCCCTTCCACCTCACCATTGTAGGGGACACGATAATTGCGCACGGTGGTGCCACCAGCTAGCCCCCCCAGCCCACACTAGTACAGGCTCTCCTTCCACCTCCTAGCAGATTTCTACTTCCTTTGAGAATACATAGTTGCTTTTCTCTTATATATAGGCATATTCATGTACTGTGATAAAAATCCATAATGGATGGCCCGTATTTTCATCTTCATTGTGTTTGTGCTAAATAAAATTTCTACAAAAAGGGTCATGTATATACAGATCTCTACTCTTCAGATAAACTTGCTTTCAATTTTATTTCACACGTATGCATAGGCAAACCGAGCATGCACTTGATGGGAAGCAAATTAAATAAAGGTTGGTGAGAATTTTCAAAGCTTTTTTATATAATATTCCAGTGGGTTGTCAAGTTGTTAAGGAGCGAGTTGGTAGGGTTTTGTTTATGCAAATTTGTACTTAAATCTCTGTAAAACTTAGGTATTGTGAGATGAGATTGGCTTAGGATTTCACTCAGCCTAACCTGTTTGGATCTTGGTGTCATGGTTTTGATTAAGATTATGCCGAGTGTCATGTATGTGGTAGACAGGTCTTTGTTTTTTTTGCGATCACGCCCAACCATGGGCTCGTTTTTCATACAGGTCTCATGTTTGGTTTATTTCGTCCATCGTAGCCTGCCCATCATAGGCTGTTTCCAGGGAGCCAACAGGCATTTGTTTGGTTGCGTGTGCTGCTAAGCCTAGCTGGGACATGTTTGCATTGGTTTGCTGTGCAATGGCTGATTTGTTTGCATAGAGTTACATCATCTTTGAGCCGGTGAGTTTAAACCTCTCAGGTGATCTATTAAACAGGTCATAGGCACATAGGGGATGCAAGTAGCAAGCACGCGAACAAAGCCCCACCATGCCACTACTGGAAACGTGAATTTCCCAGATGGTTCCAATTTTTTTTACGGTTATTGCAAAAACCATCAGGGAAATTCCCGACGAGCCACTACTGGAAACTAGCAAGCACCCCAGCGCATGCCTTGCCAAGGACCTCACTCTTGCACTCCTTGGGAGTTCCTCCTCCACCCAGGCATTGCATTCCCCCAGCTGCACCCCCCAGAGCGCCCCCCACCCACCTCCTCACCATGGTAGGTGACGCGACAATGGCGCATGCATGATGGTGCCACCAGCAAGCCGCCCCACGCACTTGTAATGGCGTGTGCGCGTGCTGCTAAGGACTGCAGAGGCTAGGACTCATGGATCAGATTAGGCAACTTTGGGGCATTTGAGATGTTACCCCATGAGCATGTCATCGATGGCGCCGCACTTCATGCCCCCATAGAGCACCAACCCAGCTCGACCTCCTCCTTAGCCTCCTCCCCCTTGCTTTCGCGTGCGACATATTCATCCCTCAACCACGCCTTGCGTGCTCCACTGCCGATCTCACCTCTGAGCCTATGTCGGCCGTCGTCGATGCCAGATCTTCCTGCCATGAGCACCCTCCAATCCTCGTGGGCTGGAACAACACGGTGAGTGCAGTGAGGAGCGACGTGTCAAGATCTAAAGGGGGCACGATGGTCAGTGGAGCAGGAAGTGTGGCAACGAGGACCAGGCCACTCCTAGGGTTTGGCATGACGCTCAGAGAAGCGCAAGATGCAGCGACAACCAAAGGATAGGGAGGTGAGCTATGCACTGGCCAAGCAAAAGCCAGGCTCCGTGGAAACAACCACCCTGCTCGTTTCCACTAGGATGGCTAAAGGGTCTTGGATGGCCAGTGGGAGCTAGGTTCCATGATGCTTCCAAGCAACCAAACAACCGCCGCTTCCATTATCCAAGCCAGGCCATCCCCCTGTTACGCAACAAACCAAACAGCCCCACAGTATCTCGACCAACACAGTGTTCCTAACCATGGAACCCTAGGTCACTTGCACGAGTGGTGGCTGGTGACACGCCGAACCATAGGCAACCTGTTCCTTTCCTGGTCTCCCTCCTCTGATCTTAAGGTGTGCTCCTTTTCTCCTCCTTGGTTCCAGCAATGTGGGTCAAAGACATCAGCGTATGCAAGGCTATTCTTTGGTATTCCTAGGAACATCTAACTATTTATTTGCCACCGAGCTGCCAAGTCCAAGACAACCGAGCATCTGAGCATTAAAGTCTCCAGGCTCCGGGTGGGCAAATTTACTGGTTTGGGATTGGCTTATTAATGGTTTGCAAAATAAAGAACAAATCAGTTTTATTGTGAACAAATTAATCTGTTCCATGCATATCTCGTAGAGTTGAACAATTTTTATTTTCCATTTTTGTGACTAATTATCGATGCACCACACCAAAAGTACATTAATTTTGAACTTATGGGTTGGATTTTTTTTTAATGTGGTTATACCTAAGGTTAAAATCTTGACTATGCCCATGGTCAAAGCTCGTCGCCATGACGGTGTCCGATGGAGCTTCCACATGGCAAGGCAATGGGGGCCACTTGATGATTCATCCTACTCCCTAGTGCAATGCTACATTTTTTATCAATCCTTGACTTATAATCCCTGTTGTTTTTTCTATTTTGATCTCTGTATACAACTTTTTGTGATTTATTTATGGGTCCTACAAAGAAGAGGTAAGTTTTGGTATGAAACATGTGAAGTCCATAAGAAAATCTTAGTGCTTTTTCTAATTTGACTAGTGGACATGCACGTGTGGCATGCATGTGTCATCGAAAAAAATCATAGAATAATAATAATAGAAATTTTAACTCATTAATTCCTATATATTGTATTAAAAATGTAATTATTCATACAATAATACTAGATGATAATGCATGGCATGCTTGTATCTTAAAAAATATTTTGAGGGAATATATAACAAATAATTCTTTGGATTGATTAAAATTATGAAAAAATATCCTTGGTCATTCTTGTCAAGATAATTCAAGGTTATGCTATTGAAACAAACTAAAGGCTGAAATGCCCACTGAGTGATGAGTCTATGACAGCAGCAATATACAATTGGCATTGGGATCAACAAGGTCGTCTTATACTATTTCAGACGCTTTACCTGAAACAACAAAAATCTTTGTAGCTGTAATTGCTCAACATGCACAGGAGATATAAGACCACACAAGTTGATCATTATAGTTGCATCAGCTTTCAAAACCCGATAGAGCCCCCAAAGTCAAATGCAGAGCTTGCAAGTGTGCAAAAAGTCTTGAATACTGAACCAAGAGCAAAACTGCAAATTAAGTACCTGGATATTTTTTTTTTAAGACTAAAATAGCACCAACTTTTTGCAGTTCAGGAACACTTTTACCATGCCAAAATTTAGCAATCACATATCAGTAATTACTTCTTTACTAATCAGTCAGATAGAACAGGAACTATGGAAGACAAATAGATGCAACAATCAAATGCTACATGGAAAAAAAATCAGAAATCTTCTCAAGTTGATATGCGATCCACTTGCTATGCTAGCAAGCTCAAGCCAACAGCAGGCACCCCTATGTCATTGACGCTGCTGCTCCTAAAGCTGCTCCATCAAGGTTTCTTTCCTACCTTACGACATTTGGAACACTATTACCTACGTTTACTATGATGATATCAAGGCTTATTTCGAGGACTGCAAAGGATCCTAAGGTGTGCTTTTTCATCAGGTCGTAGTTCATGGATGCTAGCTGAGAGATGTTCTGCACATAACATGAAAAAAAAAAGGAAAGTAAAATTCAGTCATCAAAGACAAGATTCAGAAAAGAAAACTCGTATGCAACCGAACAGGGAGGAAAATAGTTTACCTTGAATGAGAAATTGCTAAAAAATATTTCACTGACCACAGCGAACGGAATTCTTCCATGCTGCCACACTCATCACCCTGCTGCTACCAATTAAATTCAAACTCATGAGATGAGATGAGAATTGGGTCCTGCAAAAATAAGAAGCTATTATATTTTATTATCTCATAGCCATGCAATGGTTTCAAAATACTATTTTCCATGATGATATCTGGTTTGCTACTCTGATGTTTTTTTTATCATATTGAGACAATTTGTAATCAAAAGCAAAAAGACATTATCTTCAGAGTGTACCGGTCTATATCTGCTCACTGATGGTCGCCATCCAAGACGAAACTCCTCATATCTGGGCCCTACAGGACAGAGGTCAACTTCTGATTGCCTGAAATTGATAAGCTAGATCGAAGTCCCTTCCAATGTATAGACTCACAGGAAAATTAACACTGATATTGGTGCCTTCTCCGGGTTCAGCACAAATGTATTTTTATTTTCTTCCAATGAAGTCACAGTTTCTTGGGATCTATCCGGTACCACTAAGTAAACAATAGGGATAGAAAGGGGGAAAGACGTGTTTATACCAGTGTGTCTCAGATTGCCCTGCGCAGCATTCTCAAATTGCTTGTGATTGGGAACAATTGACTGCAGCAACCATAATACACCAGATCATCCAAAAGCCCTTCCACATCCACATTGCTTGCAAAAAATACCAATCTTATCCACATCGCAACAAGTACACAAATGCTGCTAAACACAGCCATGGAACTAACCAGCCGATGCGAAATCTCCAGGTTCTTCAAACCCCGCAAATCCACTAATATCATCACACAGAAAAGCGATACATATATACATCGAGGCAGCACGCATAATAGATTTGGTATCAAACAATCCTACTTGCCTCAGTACAACGTTGCCAGAATAAAATAATAATATTGGTTCAAGCAAATCTTTAATTTGATCGACGAAAAATAAGAAAGAAAGATGGGGGTGGGGGGGCCGGGGGCGTACATTGGATCCGCCGAGCGAGTGGATGTCCGCGTGTCCCCTGGAGTCAAAACACGAGTCACGGGGTGCAGTCGAGCAGAGGAGTTAAGTCCTCAATTTCTCGCGAAAGCCGCGGCCCTTGGTCCTACGCAGCGCGTCGTCACCGGCGATGGTGGAACAGAGCCACGGAGGCGGGAGGCGGGAGGCGGCGGCGTCGCCTGCGATGGTGGAACGGAGGCGGCAGGTGGTGGCGCTTGATCCGGCCCGGCGTCCTCATCGACGATGAGGTCGTCGTCTTCGAAACACGCCTGGAATCCTGGATAAGCAGCGTCCTCCCTCGAGTCCGCACGCCAGATTATAATCAAGCGTTGGATCTTAATTTGACATGCATCCGATGGTGGAGAGGTTAGGTGGGTGGAAGTTTTTTTAGGTAACAGGTAATTTTCAATTTCTTTTCTCCTTTTATAGGAAAAAATTTGCAACTCTTTTTTGATTTCTCTTGATTTATAATCTCTGTTGGTTTTTATTTGATCTCAATAAATAACTCTTTTTTGATTTATTACTAGGAAATATGCCCGTGCGTTGCTACGGATGCACCAGTACGCTGAATCCTAATGCTCAAAAGTAGAAGAAAAAAGAGCCTGGATCATGTTTGTGCCTTAAGCCCTGAAGGTTTTGAAGTCTGAACTTATATCAGATGCAGTAAATATTATAGTTGAATAAATGTAACAATTAATACACAAAATAAAATTTTACCATGATTCAAAACTGTAACAGTAGTATTATATAAAAATGAAAAGACCAACATAAATTACAGTGCTTGCAAAAATTACAATTATATTAATGCGCTACTCATATCAGTTAGCCCATCATAGCATGCCAAGTCAATGAAGCAAGACATAATAATTAATTAGTACCCTGAACAATTGTACAAGCTGTGATTAGTATATGCTTAGATCAGAGTTGCACAACCCACAGCAGGCATGGTCATGGCCACAACCCAACAAGCAGGAGAGCTCTAAATGCCAGAGGAGAAAGTACCGCTTAAGCACTATTGTGATTGTATCAGCTGCACTTTACATCTTGAGCATTTTCCATGCTCCAACCAACCCACGAAATAATTCATGCAAGAAGAGAAAATTAGGGCTTTGTTCTGAACTCTGATGTCCACTCCACAGTTAAGTGCAAACAATTTAAGCACATATTTTAAAAAGGAATATATGAGAAATTTGTATGATCATATTTGATGACAAATAAATCGACGAAGCAAACTGAACTGCCAGTTCGAAATCACATTATCAGAAAAAAAAACACAAAGAGCACACTATGTAGTACACTTAAACACCTCAACATACATTGCAAAAAAAAAAAAAAAAAAAAAAAAAAAAAACAGCATGACCCCTCCTCCTTTGTTCTCCAAAACTCAAAGCAGCTGCAGTCCTTCAATCTAATCTAATTTATAACACCACTGCTAAATCATGAGATCGATCTTCGTGTTTAAAAAAAATTAATCTTCGATTGTTTAGTTTAGCTGCTTGTACCTCTCTGTTTTCTTTCACTAAACACTGCAACTGCAACCCAACAGCTTCAACTCCTCTCGTCTATTCTCCCTCAATGAGTCAACATCGTGTCCATCTCTAAATTTGCTTCTAAAATTTGTCAACACCATCTCATCTGCACCAAAACAAAGCAGCAACTCAGCACTGGTAGCGCGCACGCATGCGCACACGCTCTGTCCCATACCTGTTGATCTCCTCCCTAAAATTAGGAGACAACATGCCCAAGCAGCTTCCAACCTCTCTCTCCGTCAAGTCTGCAAAGCAAATATTGTTCCTCCACCACAGCTCTTAATCCAAGCTCGCCCACCGCAACTTAATCCAAGCCAGCTACACACATCTTCGCACATGCGCGACATTGTGGCGACCTCATCCTTACAAATGGTGATGTTGCAGATATGGAGCTAGTGGTCCCCAGAATTAAAAAAAATATAATAAAGCCAATAGGTATAAAAGGACAAGAATGAAAATTTTACCTTGTGGGATATAGTCATATGAACAAACTTTTAGCTGTTTATCTTTTTCTGGTAGCTTATCATCTAGTTCACTCACCTGCATTATATCTTCTAATTCAGGATTTGGAGATAATGCCTGGATGATTGGTGATGTAGGTGAAGGCAATAGATCACCACTTATCAAATCCGGTTCAGAACTTTTAGCTTTCTTTAATGGTCATTTTCTCTACAAACAACAAAAAAACAAAATATTTCAGTCAAGTTACCATCTTCTAATTCAGGATTCAGAGATAATTACCATCTTCTAATTCAGGATTCAGAGATAATGAATATTTCAGTCAAGTTACCATCCAATATCCATATTGTTCAAACAATAATTGAGAACTTGCAAAGATTCAGTTAGCATGGAGTTGAACAATACATAAGTTAACAGTTGCTTTTGTTGCTGTAAATAAATATCTCAAAAAATGTTTGAAAATAACCAGAAAAAAGTTTATATATAGTTAGAAAACCATTACTACAATGAATCAGAACCCGAGTCAGATTTTTGCCCCAGCACAAGTGCACTCAAATAGCAATAGCAACCACATATGAATACACATATATATTAACAGAACCTTGTGAATCCACAGGGATTTGAACTAATCTTCAAAAATTACAAGAATTAGTGAAGAGGAAGAAATATATATCAACATCAACAAGAAAATCTTCAATGATATCAGGATTTGAAGGCGAGATGAGGAGCTTCTGTTCTTGTTACGTTATGCGAAATCAGGATTCCATGGCAAGATGATAAGCTTCTGGATTTATACAGTTTGGCGAGATCAGGAATTCGAAGCCTGCAATAACAGATATGCCAATGGCGCCTTTTATAAAAGGAAAAAAGGGGAAGAAGTATGCGTGGGGTGAGGAGTTCATGTCGAATTTGCCATTGTTTTTCCTGATCCGATCAGGTGTCTTCATTCGATTGGATTGGGTTCCGATTCTGATTCGCTAACTGGATAGAGCGTCGATGATGCAATGAATGACGGATGGACGGCCACTGTGGAGACGCTGGCTTCTCTGAAAAATGCAGCAGCAACGCAGTCCAATTCAAACAAATCCATTGATGACAATGGATCATCATTTAACTTTTTATCTGATTCCAAAAAATCTGGTTTAGAACATTTAACTTTCTTTAAGGGCTGATTATCAAAATCCTCAACAACGCTTGATTTAAGAATATGATCCATTCTCTGTAAAAACTTATTTATCTCTAATATGTTCATAGCAGAAATAAACGAGTAAAAAATTGTTTTTTGGCACATTAGTATAATTACAATACAATAAATCAGAGCCCACATAATACTACTCATCGGTAAGAACAATCACTGAGAAAGCTAACATATAAGCGGAGATCGGAGGATTACGTTGATTGTGTGTAAAGCAAGATCGGAGGATTACGTTCTTGCTCAGCTCGAATTCGAAGGTGAGGTCTGCTTGTCGAGGAGCTGGATTACGTTCTTGCTCAGCTCGAATTCGAAGGTGAGGTCTGCTCGTCGAGGCACTTCTCTGCTAGGCGAAATCAGGTACGAATGTCAAGGTGCTTCTCTGCTCATGAGATTAGGTACAGCAGTAATATATAAGCGGAAGCAATCGAGGAAAAAGAAGAAAAAAAGAAATCAATCAAGGAAAAGTAATTTGTGTCGGACATCGAGTTTTTAGTAACTTACCGATATAGAAACTGTAGTCCCCACGATTTGATCCCGACTCCCGCACGGAACAGCCTGGGGTCCTGCAACGGCCGGGACGGGCGGGCGAGCATTGCATGGCGTCCGGCCTAGGGGCCTGCGACGGAGGTGACGGGCGAGCGGGTGCGGACCTGCAACGGGCACGACGGGGACCGGGCTGATCTTTCCGCCGTCCATCTCCCGTCGGCCAGGACGGGCTCTAGACGTCCTGGGTTGCCGCGGAGGCAGCCGGGCGCCGCCGCCGTCCATCTCCCGCGAAGCGAGGTCCTAGAACGAGGAATGAAGGACAGGATGCGAAGAGGAGGCGCACGGGCGTGCGGCAGCTGGAACAGCCGGCCGGCTATGGCCGCAATCGGCGCCGGAGCCTAGAGGGAGCGCCGTCGCTGCCAACTCAAGAAGAGCGACGTCGCGAGGAAAGGGGAGGACGGAGAGAAAGGAAAGAATGAGATGGGAAACTTGGGCTTAGCCGGAAGGAGTGGACTGGTGGTTGTTGGGCCGAAAAAATGAATGGGCTGGACGAAAAACGATGGGCTGAAAGTTTTGCCATTTTATTATTAGATTAGAAAAACAGAGATTTAGCCTCTAAGCAAGAGGTGAGTTTTGGTACGTTACATCTGCAAAGTCCGAAGGAAAACCTTATTGCTCTTTCTTTATTTTACGTGGAACTCTTTCTGCATTCCAGAAACGGGCAAACGGACCTCCAGATGCTGCCGTAGGCTTTCTCTATATATATGCCTCATCAAAAGCATTCATCAAGTCTGAAGATCAATCTGGTACGAAGCTGCTACCTGCGGCGACGACATGGAAACCCTATCTAACAAGAGACAAGAAGGCGGCCACAAGCAAGACCTTACCAACAAGAGACGACGACGCTCTGATTCGACGCCGGCGGCGGCAGGGCCCCGCTGGCTGACACTGATCAGCTGCATCGACGGCAACGGCGGCAACTCCTCAATTGCCGACCCCAGGACCACGGCGGCTTCCTGCACTTCCTCGGGGAAACCCTTCAGCATCTCCTTGGGCATTGCGCCGCCCCCGTCATGCTGCAGCTTGCACTGTGACTGGCACGTCGGCAGCACGGCCGGCAATAGCCACCGCCGCAAGCACTCCAAGTCAGTGCCCGTTGATGTCCGCATCATCGCCGGCCACGACGACGCCCTCCTGATCCAGATTACTCAGATTACTTCAACAGCTACGTTCGGCGACCACTTCCTGTATGAGGCAGGGGCCGGCGCACGGCCGCCGTCACTGTCGCTGCTCCCTTGCTTCAACGTTCCCGTTCAGTTAGGTTACAAGAACCACAGAGAGCCTGCTCCCAGATTCCGCTACCTGCGCGTGGAGAATACCGGCATACTGCGCCGTGGTGTGGACATGGACGGCGACCTGGTGGTCTGCCAGTTCGAGATGACGCATGACCCGCCGGTCTACGATATGGCCGACCTTTGCATGCTCCGCGTCGGCCGTGACAGTGAGTGGATCGTGAGGCGGCTACCCATCGTAGAGCACCGCGAGGGAAGCAGCAAGCTGCAGCCATGGCATCGTCGGCAAAGTCTCATCCCCGGGGCTGCGGTGCCTGTCGGCAACCGGTTCCTGTGCTGGGTCCAGTACGGCAACGGCTTCATCGTGTGCGACATGGCGGATGAGGAGAATCCCAAGTTACGGTACGTGCCGCTGCCGGCGACATCGTCGCAGCACGATGGCTACTGCTACCACTGGCCTTGCCATCCACAGGCTTACTTCACCCTAGGTGCCGCCGGTCCTGATGCGGTGAGGTTCGTCAGCGTTAGTCCTCCGCGCTGCTGCCTTGATTACGACGAACCAGGCATGACGTCCTGCCAGGGTTCCAGCTCCTCCTTCAGTGTAACGACATGGACAATGACCCTGAGCACGGAAGAGGCGACGATGTGGGTCAAGGACGTTGTGCTCGACTGCGATGAGATCTGGAAGTGGCGACTCCCGAACTACGGGTGCCTCCCACGTGATAAGCACCTCGAGTACCCCATGGTGAGCTCCGATGACCCGGACGTGATCTATTTCAAAGTGGAAGCCATGGCAGTAGAGATCAACACGAGGAGCAAGAAGCTATTGTCTGTCGTCCCAAGCAGCAGCACCAGCAGAGATCTAGACGAGGATGATGAATTTCATATAATAACGGCTAAACTTAGTTGGTAAAAATCTTAGTTCAGCATGGCATTTAATGAGCCAAGGCCATGATGATGAACAATGCCATCGACTTTCCTTCTTAGCTGCAGTGCATGTTATTATTATGAGCTTGATGCGACGCAAATGGTTTATGTTCTATGCACCACAGGAATTGGGTACTTTGCCAAGCACTTGGCAAAGGGGCAAAAACACTCGGCAAAAGCTTTGCCTAGTATAGCTCTCGGCAAAGAGCTATCGACAACCCAGGTATTGGCAAAGCGGAGTTTGCCGAGAGCTTTTCCTCGGGCACTCGGCAAAGGCTTTTGCTGAGTGCGAACCACGGTACTCGGCAAAAAAAAAATATCGTTAATAGCCGACGCACGTTGACGGCAGGTTTGCCGAGTGCCCTACTTGGACACTCGGCAAAGAATTTAATTTTTTTAAAAAAGCTTTGCGAGTGCCTCCTCCACATACACTCGGCAAAGAATTTAATTATTTTTTTTGAAAAAGATTTGCCAAGTGCCTCCTCGATAGGCACTCATCAAAGAATTTAATTATTTTTTTAAAAAAACTTTGCCAAGTGCTTGGATCACTACATTCAGCAAATATGACACTTTTGTCGAGTGCTTTGATCATTGCACTCGGCAAAGCTCCCTCTTTGCCGAGAACCTAACATCTAGCTTTCGGCAAAGATTGACGGGTCAATTGATTGAACTCTTTGACGACGGCTTTGTGCTCAGCAAGGTGCCTCTGTGTCAAGTGCCATGCTTTGCCAAGAGTCTGGCTCTCGGCTAAGCATGTTTCGCCAAGAGCAGTTCAGTGCCGAAAGTAACACGTGGCAAAGCACGTCTTTGTCGGGTGCCCGAAAAAGTGCTCTCGGCAAATCTACATGCACTCGGCAAAGACAGGGATTCCGGTAGTGATGGGAAACGGTGTGAGGATCTATTATCACTGGCATAGCGTCTCCACGGATAAGATAGACGATAACACTCCCTCTATAGCATGAGATATTTTGGCTTTTCTATAGATCTAATGCTAGTATATAGTAAAAGCTATGATTGCCGAAAAGCCAAAAGTAACGTATAATTTGGAACGGAGGGAGTATTAATTACTTGGCCAGCTTTTGATTGTTTGTAAGTAGTAAAATTTGAGTGTGTCCACGAGTCTAATAAAATAACTGATGCCTTTGCTAATTTGAGTGTGGGCCTGCGGCTAGGTGTGATATCACTTGAGATAGTGTACCTCACTTTGTTGAGGAATTGGTGACCAGCGATACTGCTGAGTCAACGCTGGACTAATGAGGAAATTAGTGCACTGACTGGGAAATTTATTATTTCTATCCCTTTTTCTGCCGGTATACTGACAGGGAATTGATTTCCTAATTTTTCTTTTGCTTTTCCCTCTTGGTGCAAAATTGATAGCGAAATTCTGTTTTTTCCAGCAGTGAATTTGCTGGAATAAACAGAAATTGTAAAAAAAAAGATGTAAACATAATGATCGGTAAAATTGCTTGCTGCCATGAGTTACTTTCATAAACTAAAAAAATATAAAGGGAAGAGGTGGAGTGGGACGGATGGTTCCAAGCTAGTGGATTTCCGCTAAATTGTCCAGGACGTACTCCACGATCCTGAAAGACGGATCCCATCAGGGAGGGCTCTGCGAATGTGCAGAATAGAACGACAACAAATCACCCTATATAAATGGAGGTACTGGAACGGAATCGATCAATTTCTCCTCGTGATCCATCAATCTCGTCGGAGGCTCCGGTGGCAACATGGAAACCCTAACTAACTCAACAGGACCATCTGATCCGACGGCAGCTGCCCCCCGCTGGGTGATGCTGAACCGCGACATCCTCAAGAACAGCGGCTCCTCCGTCGCCGCCGATGCCAAGACGACGGCGGCCTCCTGCACGTCCTCTGGGCTACCCTTCAGCATCTCCTTAAACATCGCGGCACCGCCGGATATCTCCAGCTTCCACTACGACTTCGTTGCCGCCGGCGCAGGCAGCACGCCGTCCAGGGACAGTGAGGACTCCAACTCCACCGCCGGTCACAAGGACTCCAAGGATCTACAGCTCAACATCACCGCAGCGCACGATGACTCCGTCCTCATCGAGTCGAGGGTGCCCCACCGTTGGTCACGTGATATGTTCGAGTATTTCCTTTACCAGGCAGGCGCCGGCCGGACGCCGTCGCTGTCCCTGCTCACCGGCTGCTATGTTTCCAACCAGTTCCAACGAGACAAAGACGCCCGCCAGGTTCCTACTCGGAGGGCCGAGGCGCGCTGCCTGTCCTTATTCGAGGACACCGGTATACTGCGCCGCGACGACGGCGAGGTCCTGGTGGCTCAGCTCGAGGTGGGATATGACGCGCTGTACAGAACGGCTGAGCTCTGCGTGCTCCGCCCCGGTGACGACGACTGGGTGCTGAAGCAGCTGCCCATTGTACACAACGACAGGGATGGTGAGTTGCGGCACCGGATGGAGATCGACGCTACCGTGCCCATTGGCAGCCGCTTCATGTGTTGGGTCCACTACCTTAATGGCTTCATCCTCTGCGACCTGGCGGAAGAGAACCCCAAACTCTGGTACATACCTCTGCCTGTGTTGCCAGACAAGACAAGTTACCGTAGCAGAGAGCGGCCTGACATGCAGTATAGCCGCAAAGTGGCGGCTGCCGGACCTAGTGCGGTGAGGTTTGTCAGCGTGCTCCCCGCTGCTGCTGTGGCGGCCCAGGCAAGACCTCCTGTGAACGCTCGAGCTTTGCCTTCAACGTGACCACGTGGACCCTGACCCTAAGGACCGAGGGGGCAATGGTGTGGGTCAAGGACGGTGTCCTCGACTGCGATGAGCTTTGGCAGCTCCCCAACTATGGCCGCCTACCGCGTGTGCCACTAAGGTACCCCATCATGAGCTCCGACGATCCTGACATTGTTTGCTTCATGGTCTGTGAGAGATACTACTTCATTGATGACGCAGATGAGACGGTATGGATGGTGAAGATCAACACGAGGAGCAAGGCGCTGCTGCGTGTCGCCTGCAGTGACTTGAAATACTACATTCAATCTGACTTTTTACCGGCTAAACTTAATTGGTTATAATGATTCTGGTCGATTTCTGCATTGTCACTTTGCAGGCATCGAAGAGGAGACAGGAACTTAGATGTTATTTATCTAGCCTAGCAGATTTCTACTTCTTCCTCTCATAATTGCTTTTCTCTTACATAGGCATATTCATGTACTGTGATAAAAATCCATAATGGATGGCACGCTTGTTTTTTCATCTTCATTGTGTTTGTCCCAAACAAAATTTGCACAAAAAAAGGATCATGTATGTAGAGACATCTCTACTCTTCAGATAAACTTGCTTTCAGTTTTATTTCACACGTATGCATAGGAGAACTGAGCATGCTCTCCACTTGGTGAGAATTTTCAAAGCCTTTTTATATATTAATATTCTAATGGGTTGAAAGTTGTCAAGGAGCAGGTTGGTAGGGTTTTGTTTATGCAAATTTGTACTTACATCTCTGTATAGCTTAGGTATTGTGATGACATTGGCTTCGGATTTCACTCGGCCTATCTTGTTTGCATCTCGGTATCATGGTTTTGATTAGGAGTATGCCAAGTGTCATGCATGTGATAGACAAGTCTCATGTTTGGTTTATTCGGTCCACCCTAGCCTGGCTAGGGATTCTAGCCCGTGGCCATGGAGCTAAGAGGCGTTGACATGTTTGATTTGTTGTGCAATGGCTGGCTGGTTTGTTTGCATAGAGTCACTTTTTCTTCAAGCTAGCGAATTTAACCCTCTCAAGTGACTTAAAATACTAAATTGAATCAGACATTTTGCCGGCTAAACTTAATTGGTTGTAATGATTCTGGTCGATTTCTGCGTTGCCACTTTGCAGGCATCAAAGAGGAGACAAGAACTTAGAGATACTATTTATCTAGCCTGGCAGATTTCTACTTCCTCTCATAATTGCTTTTCTCTTACATAGGCAAATTCATGTACTGTGATAAAAATCCATAATGGATGGCACGCTTGTTTTCATCTTCATTGTGTGTTTGTCCCAAACAAAATTTGCACAAAAAGGATCATGTATGTAGAGAGATCTCTACTTTTCAGATGAACTTGCTTTCAATTTTATTTCACACGTATGCGTAGGCACTGATCATGCTCTCCACTTGATGGAAAGCAAAGATGGTGAGAACTTCTAAAAGCTATATATATGCCAGTATGTATATAGCGTCCTAGTTTCTCAAAAGACGGCATTTCTACTTTCTAGTATGTCAAGTTTTCAAGGAGTGGGTTTCATACCGTTTTGATTAGTACTTGAAATCTATGTAAATCTTAGGTATGCTGATGAAATTGGCTTAGGATTTCACTAGGCTTATCCTGTTTGGATCTCGGTAATAACATGGTCTTGATTATTAGGACTATGCCAAGTGTCATTTATGTGATAGAGAAGGGCGTGCTTGATTTGTTCGATCCATTGTAACATTGCTGGGATCCTATTCTGGCAATTGTGTGTGCGGCTAAGCGTGGCCAGATGAGTTCGTGTTTGTTTGCTGTGCAAAGCCTAGTTTGTTTGCATAGAGTGTGATCCCATGAGCGAATTGTCCCTGGCGTCACGCTTCATGCCCCATGCAGCACCAGCCGAGCTCAACCCCCTCCTCAGCCTCCTCCTCCTCGGCTTCGCATGTGACTAATTCCACACTCTGCCTTCCTCGCCACCACTGATGTTGATCTCACCTCCGAGCCTGTCAGCCACTGCCAACGCCAAATCTGCCTGCCACAAGCACCCTCCAACCCTCGCAATGCAACTGGATGCATTGTCAGGGAACAACATAATGAGCACGCAGTGGGGAGCGTCTTGTTGAGATCTTAAAGGAGCACGATGGTTGATGGAGCAGGTGGTGTAGTGAGAAGGGTCCGGGCCACTTCTCCAGCTTGGGGTGGTGCTCAGAGGAGCAGAGGTGCGGCGACGACAATCAAAGGATCGGGAACTAAAACTGTGCGGTGAAGTGAGCTGAGCGTAAGCCAAGCCAGGCTCCGCGGAAACAGCCACCCCGCTCATTTCCACTAGGCCTGGCTGAGGGGTCTTGGGTGGCCGGTGGGAGACAGGCTCCATGTCGCCTGCATTATCCAAACCAGGCCAGGCCCCTAGGCAGCAAACCAAATAGCCCCGCATGCAGTATCTTGATGCAATGTTCCTAACCCTAGAATCCTAGCTAGCTCACTTTCTTGCACGAGTGGTGACTAGTGAAACACTGAATCGTGGGCAACCTAATTCGTTTCCCACTCTTTCCTCCCTGATCTCATGGAGACCTCCAATCCTTTTGTCCTACAAGGATCCAGCAAAGTGGATCAAAGACATGAGCAGACCTAAGGCTATTCTTTGGAGTTCCTGGGAATACCTATGTATATTTTCGTACTCTTCTGTGTATATGTATGTGTGTGTGATGCAATTTACTTTATAATTTTCACTTATTGTTGCCCAAAATAGTCAACAAAACAGCATTTCATCTTATCTCCCTTGCAGGCCACAGCCCATTGAGCCATTCCACCCACCCTATGCTCTTGCCCTTCCTCACCTCTTTGGCTCCTCATCGCTCACAACAACGCGACCCTGGCCTGATCATGTACTCCGACTCTCTAACCCCTGGCAGCGTGGCGGTGGGGAGCGGGCTGTGGTGCATTCCACGATAGGCAAGTTTCTAGACAGTAGCAGCATGGCCAGCACACCTCGGCTACCAAGCTTCAGCGTGCAGGAGCCAATGGGTGTTGGTACGGTTGCAGGTGCGCGGTGGAACGTGGGCCAGTGGCCTGCAGATGGGGCGGTGGCCAGCTGAGCTGCTGAGGCAAGGATAGAGCGTCTGAGCACTAATGACTCCAGTTTCCAGGTCGGCAAATTTACAGATTTATTGTAGCTACAATTGCCTATTGGTTGACAATTTACTGGTTTGTACTGTGCGATTGGCTTGCAGAATTGTTAATGGTTTGAAAAATAAGGAACAATTTGGTTGTACTCTCTCTATACCTGAAGGCTTTAACAAATTAATTTGTTCTATGCATATCTTGGTAGAGTTGAACAATTTATTATTTTCTATATTTTTGTGAGTAATTTGTTATTTTATTTGATTCGGAACTCTTTTTTGGTTTCTTGATTTATAATCTCTATTGTTTTTTTTTTAATTTTGGTCTCTGTATATTAAATTGTGTGATTTACGGAACCTGTATGTAAGCAGATGTAAGTTTTGGGCGTTACATTAATGTGTATAAAGTCCGTAGGAAAATAATCTATGTGATCTGGAACTTTTTTTTTGGATTCTATTTGATCTTTGGCCGATTTGTTGTTCCTGTTTTCCTGTCAGAGTTCCCCAGAAAGGGGCAACGGCCCACCAGATACTGCCGTCGGCTTTCTATATACCTCAAAAGCATTCAAATCTATCACGGATCCATCTGGTACGAAGCTAGCAAGCTGCGGCGACATGGAAACCCTATCTAACAAGAGACAACACGGCGACCACAAGCAAGGCCTTACCAACAAGAGACGACGACGCTCTGATTCACTGCCGGCGGCCGGGTCCTGCTGGCTGATACTGAACAGTTGCATCGACGGCAATGGCGGCAACTCCTCCGTTGCCGACGACGCCAAGACCGCGGCGGCTTCCTGCACTTCCTCAGGCAAACCCTTTAGCATCTCCTTCGGCATAGCGGCGCCACCGGCATCCTGCACCTTGCACTGTCACTGGCTAAGCGACAGCAACGGCAACGCCAAGCACTCCAAGTCAGAGCCGGAGGATGTCCACGTTATCGCCGGCCATGACGACGCCCTCATCATCGAGATGAGGGTGCCCAATCCCAAGGCGCAGAGTGATGCGTCTCCAACTGACAAATTCGACTACTTCCTGTACGAAGCAGGCGGCGGCGACCGGCCACCGTCGCTGTTGCTGCTCCCTGGCTGCTACATCCCCACGCAATCCGACCGCATGAATCGAACTCGCCGTCGTCCGACTCCCAGAACTCGCTACCTAGACATAAAGAATACCGGCATACTGCGCCGTGGCGAGGACGACGACGACCTGGTGGTGTGCCAGTTCGAGATGGTGTTTGATCCACCAGTCTATGACACGGCCGAACTTTGCATGCTCCGCATCGGCTGTGACAACGATTGGATCGCCAGGCGGGTACCCATCATAGACCACGGCGAGGGAAGCAGCGAGCGGCAGCTATGGCAGCGGTTGAAAAGTACCGTCGCTGGGGCTGCGGTGCCGGTTGGCAACCGATTCATGTGCTGGGTGGATTACAGCAATGGCTTCATGGTGTGCGACATGGCGGACATGGAGTCCCCCAAGCTACGGTATGTGCCACTGCCAGAAACTGAGAATGATGGCTGTTGCGGCCACGGGCCTTACTGCATGAGGGCTTACTGGACTCTAGGCGCCGCAGGTCCTGATGCGGTGAGGTTCGTCAGCGTTAGTCCTCCCCGCTGCTGCCTTGGCGACGACGACCCAGGGAAGACGCCGTGCAAGGGTTCCAGCTCCTCCTTCAGTGTTACGACATGGACGATGACCCTGAGCATTCAGGAGGCGACGACGTGGGTGAAGGACATTGTGCTTGACTGCGATGAGATCTGGAAGTGGCACCTCCTGAACTACGGGTGCTTGCCACGTGATAAGCACCTGGAGTATCCCATGGTGAGCCCAGATGACCCGAACGTGATATATTTCAAGGTGGACGCCATGGCGGTAGCGATCAACATAAGGAGTAAGAAGCTGGTGTCTGTCGTCCCCAGTAGCAGCACCTGCAGAGATCTAGATGAGGATGAAGAATCTCATTTAATAACGGCTAAACTTTGTTGGTTAAAATTATATCTATCTAATGAAGACATCACTGTTTTATCATCATATTACTATCTGCCTTTAATTTTTTTTTTTGACCTACAGAGATGGTCTAAATGGTCACCTCTAAAAAATCAATTAATGGAAGCAACCACTTGTAACCAAAATTTAATGTTAATCGCTATTTCCATAGGAATTCCTCGCTCTGTTTATAGGTTTTAGAGAACCCAAGAAACAATAAAAATTCCTTCATGTCGTTATAAGGTTCCCGCCTCAGTTAATGGTTTTTACAAAACCCTAAAAACATAAAATATATATATTCTTCCCAACACTAAGCTCATTACCACGGCACCCCAAATCAATTGTGATTACATATTGGATTCTATCTCCTTTTTTTACAAACATTTCATAATCTTGTATTGATATTTTGACTTCTAAATGGATCAAAATGAAACAAACAATTAACAACAAAGTTTTAAATATTGTCAAGTACTTCAACTTTTGTATAAGATTTTTCTCCACCCAAGATTGTTTGAAAAATTCGAACATGTAAATCTCAAAATATCTGAATTAAAATAAATCTTTGAGACACTAAAGAAATTCAAATTAAAAACTTATCAACAGAAAAAATGTAGATCAAATTGGTCTCCACAACTTTGATATTAACTATGTGAGATATTCGGATTTTAAATAAAAAATTTCATAAATACAAAGCTGTAGATTTTGTTGAGAACTAAAACTTTGGTATAGAGTATAGAACATGCAAACATGTGAGGTGGTTTGAAAATTTTGAAATTTAAATTTCAAAATCTATGAACATGAAACAATATTTTGTGATTTATAATCTCTTTTCTTTTTTTTTATTTGTTCTCTGTATGTTACCTTTTTTGTGATCTAACATGTGTAAAAAGTCCATAAGAAAATTTTGGTGTTCTGTTTGATTTGATTTGGAACTCTTTTTGGATTTATTGATTTATAATATATCTCTTGTAGTTTTTTGGTTCTTATGATCTCTGTATATAACTTTTGTGATTTACGGAGCCTGTATAAGCAGAGGTAAGTGTTGGTACGTACATTGTAAAGTCCGTAAAAAAAAAAGCTTACTGATCTTTTTATTTGATCTGGAACTCTTTTGGTTTTTGATTTGGAGCCTTGGCCGTTTCCTTTCCCTTCTCGTACGTCTTTTCTTTTTTTTTGGTTCCTTTGATTTGATGAGAGGTTCCAAAAAGCCACCAGATCTCGTTTGCTAACTCAAAAAAGCAATTCAAGTCTATCACGATCGATATTCTGGTACGAAGCTTACAAGCTGCGGCGACATGGAGACCCTAAACAACAAGAGACAACACCACGACCACAAGGAACTTCTTAGCAACAAAAGACGACGGAGCTCAGATTCACCGCCGGCAACCAAGCACCGCTGGCTGATACTGAACAGCTGCATCGACGACAAGGGCGGCGACTCCTCCATTGCCGGCGCCAAGACCACGGCGGCTTGCTGCACTTCCTCAGGCAAACCATTCAGCATCTCCTTGAGCGTAGCAGCGCCGCCGGCATGCTGCACCTTGCACATTGACTGGCTAGGCAGCTGCACGCCCGGCAACAACAACAACGGCAAGCAGCCCAAGTCAGAGCCCGATGATGTCCGGATCCGCGTCATCGCCGGCCACGATGACTCCGTCCTCATCCAGATGACGATGAGTGTGCCCAATCCCAATGTGCGCTCTGGTCTGCCTACAACTACTACATTCGACGACTACTTCCTGTATCAGGCAGGCGGCGGCGCCCGGCCGCCGTCGCTGTCGCTGCTCCCTGGGTGCTACGTTCCTGTGCAGATGGGTTACAGGAACCACCGTGATCCAACTCCCAGATTCCGCTCCCTGGGCACGAATAACACCGGCATACTGCGCCGTGACGAGGACGGCGACCTGTTAGTGTGCCAATTTGAGAGGACGTGTGACCCGCCGGTCTATGATATGGCCGAGCTTTGCATGCTCCGCATTGGCCGCGACCGCGAGTGGATCGTCAGGCGGTTACCAATCGTAGACCACGGCGAGGGAAGCAGCGAGCGGCAGCCATGGCAGTGTCATCAAAGTCTCGTCGCTGGGGCTGCGGTGCCCGTCGGCAACAGGTTCCTGTGCTGGGTCGACTATGGCACCGGCGGCTTCATCGTATGTGACATGGCGGACGAGGAGTCCCTTAAGCTACGGTACGCGCCGCTGCCAACAACGCAGCGTGATGGCTACTGCTTGCACTGGCCTCTTGAGATGCGGGCTTACTGGACGCTAGACGCCGCAGGTCCCAATGCGGTGAGGTTCGTCAGCGTTAGTCCTCCCCGCTGCTGTCGCGGCGACGTCCCAGGCAAGATGTCGTGCAAGGGTTCCAGCTCCTCCTTCAGTGTTACAACATGGACAATGACCCTGAGCATTGAGGAGGCGACGACGTGGGTGAAGGATGTTGTGCTCGACTGTGACGAGATCTGGAAGTGGCAGCACCCAAACTACGGGTGCCTCGCACGTGATAATCACCTGGAGTACCCCATGGTGAGCCCTGATGACCCAGACGTGATCTATTTCAAGGTGGAGGCCATGGCGGTAGCGATCAACACGAGGAGCAAGAAGCTATTGTCAGTCCTCCCCAACGGCACCAGAGATCAACTCAAGGCCCAGCGGCGCCAGAGATCAATAACGGCTAAACTTTGCTGGTAACGATCTTTAGTTGAGTGAGCATTGTCATTTAATGAGCCAGGCCATGACGATGAAAATCGATCGATTTTCCTTCTCCTTAGCTGTAGTGTGATTTATTAGTAGTAATTAGATTGATGCGCAATGCAATGTTCCCAAAAAAGTTCATGCAATTCAAATGGTTTCTATTATTTGGTCCATATGCTCATTTTTTTTTTGTAAGTGCATCATGAATAGATTCAAGAAAACATGGATTTTTTTTTTTCTGAAGTCTCCAAGTTACTGTTTCTTCCTTGTTCTGAAGTGTGGAACATTCAGAGTGGTACCAATTTTCTCCAAACAAGATTGAAGTTCTTCACTTGACCATATCCAAAAGGTTGTCTCAATTACTCATTTTTTACTTCATCAACACTAAGTTCCTTTTGACCAAGTTCCTTTGTATAGATTGGTTTCTCATATATCCAAGCATCGTCAATCCAGAATCTAATATTCCAATTTTTTTTTATTCTAATATCTCTGCCGTATATATGTATCTTCTTACCTTGAGGAGATCATACCATATGGGAGAATCTATATTTCTATGACTGAGTCACAGAAAATATAGTTTTAGTTTTATCAGACATACATTATATCTAAGTACATAGCAAAAGGTATGAATCTTATAAAGCCAAAATATCTTAATTTGGAATTGAGGCAATGCTATTTGGCTAGCCTTTGATAAAGTATGCTCTCTTTGTTCGGTCATCTTATCTTTGCCCAACTAATAAATTAAAGATCTACTACTAGGCAGCTAGCATCACTGAGGGATTCTAATCCTAAAACTAAAGTGATGAGGCATGGGGAACGTGAGCTTGACTACCAAGGTGGCAATGATCAACGACGGGGCAATGTTGTTCACCTCCATGCCCTAATTTGGCATATTAGTGAGGGAGGTAGGAGGAGATTATCTCATTTGCTTAGTGTTCCATATAGTACATCCCTATATCCACATCCAACCACCCACTCACCATTGAATGCATATTGTATGGCAAGATTCGTGCTTTGCCACATTGAACATGGATCCATGAAGTGTAGCTAATGCAAAGCAAGGTCTATGATGACTTGTGTTAGTCCTGATCTAATCATGCTTTAGAGTACGTAGTGGACAAAAAAACACTGAAGAAATATCAATATTACAACTTACATTAAGTTCACCTCGATGCAATGTTTTGGGTAGAATAGTAAGGGGGGAAAAGAGGAGATCATCTCATTGCTTAGCTTTCCACGATACAAGTCCAACGACCCACCCACCATGCATATTCTACGGCAAGATAAGTGCTTTGCCACACTGCACATAATTAAGTGTAGCTAATGCAAAGCATGGTGATGATGGGTTAATCGTCATACTCTAATCAAGCTTTATACCAATGTACAAAAACGAACTATACACTGAAAAATGTCAATATTCCATTCTACATGAAGTATAGGTGTGGTATGAACAAATAATGTATAAAGTTAATAATGTTTACAAAAAAGTTAATAATGTTCCTAATATTGTATAAATACAAACTTTTTGTAGCTCACTTATTTAGTGTAGTGTTGATGTTCTTTCTATAATATTTTGTTAGTTAAAATTGAATTAGTTTGACTTCCAGCAAAGCTAAAACAATAATTATTATTTTTGGAATAAATAGAGTATTTTATTAGTAGGGAAAATCCTAATTATAAACAATTATTAAAAAAAACATTTGCACAATAATGTTGTTCGTTTGGTCGTTTTAAAATTATTAGTTTTGTTGTATGCCTTTAATAACCATTCTTAGAGTACCTCCTAGGCTAAATTATATGTTTTTGCTATAGTGTGCAAAACATCTGGGTAGTTGATGTAGTTGATAGGTATGTTGCGTTTGGTTAGGACACATTATGGGATGACAAGTTCTATCTCAATTTTTAGAGGCAGGATGATCTCATTTATTATTTGGTTGATAGGAAATAAGGATAACTTTCTTTTCCGTTTGGTCTAGCAATCTCAAAAGTGGAATAAAGCACCTGATTTGTGGGACCCACATGTCAGCCTCTATGTTCTATATCTTCTCCTCACCATCTCTATTTTTGTATGCACGCAGCAACCACCATTACAGCAAGTTCACATAAGGATGGGTGGCTAAGGGTAGAGTGGCCCTCGTGGCGGTGAGCAGAGAGGCTAGATCTCGAGGCAGTGGCAGGGGTCCTACCTCGCCTGCAACACATTGGGTCAGAGCATGCTTGCATAGCGGCGGCGACGGGGCTGGATCACGTCAGTAGGGCTGTAGCGCGCTCGTGTGGTGGCTGTCATTGCTTGGCACGCACTGATGAGCTAGGCAACTCGCCCACGTGACAACAGCACTAAAGCTCAACAGGTGTGGCTGGGTGAGAGCTTGGCTCCGCGCCAACGGGGTTGTTCTCACCCACACGATGGCAGTACCATAGCACTTTGTTGGGCTACACGCGCCTCATCTTCTTCTGCTCATACGTCTTGTCTCTTCATCTTCCTCGCATTTGCTGCGCCCATCCTACTAGCTAGGTCATCTCCGTCCATGAAACTTTCAGTGGCGAAGTGAACCTGGATCTAGACTTGATATTAGCAGGTGGGAATTGGGATCGTTCCATCTTCCCTTGTCCCTAAACCAAACACAACAAAAAGATGGGACATCCCACCTAGGACGGTCCGTCCTGTTGTCCCACTCATTGGTCACGGTGCTTGGAGGCCACAATCCTTACAGTCTTCCATGTGAATTGTGATATAGTAAAACTAGAATTTACTAGGATCTTTGCACTCAAAGAGTTGGAAAGAATTCCTTAATATGTTGGTGGTGATACATCTAAGGTGTTGTTTGGTTGGGTACCGGAGAATATAACGGCAATGGAAATGATTGTGCTCTTGCTAGCTTTTACAGTCTAATAATTAGCAGCATATGTTTGGTTGTAACTTGTATCACATTTCCTGCACGCTACAAATTTAAAGGGGCAGAGCGCAATTGGCTAACAGCCGGAGATGGAGGAGCAGTAATGAATTTGTACTGACCGGCATAGCAGCATCCCATTATGATCGCCTTCATTACCGCCTGATCCAACCAAACAAAAGGCAACGATGATAGATTAATAAGATTACCCTGTGAACTAATAACAGGACTAATAAATCGCTGAGCAAAAAACACATAAGCATTGACAATGATCAACCAATTTGGAGACATGAGAAGTATGAAACGAACTTAAATAAGGTAAGGAATAAGATGCCACTTAAAAAAAAGAAGAAAATTGGAAGGAGGCTATGAACTGTAATCTGTAGATCGTATCTTCTTTGCATGTTAATATCAATATTAGAGTCTACCAGAAGTTTAGGAGGTAAGAATAGCAAATAATGTATAAATATAATTAAGGCAGTGCCTTTTTAATGAAGCCGGCATTGCAAGGTATTCAAAATTTGACGGTAAGTAGCTTCAGCTTCATGCTCGCTCTAGATTATTGAATAACTGGACACTTGCTGAACTGGACGACTGACAGACGGTTAGTACTGTAGTTGTGCCGGTAAACGATGGTATGCACTCCAGGGATCATTGCTGGACTGGACGACTGACAGCAGTGTCTTAGTCTTCATGTTGAGCTGAATCTTCCACACCTTCGGATCCTCGTTGGCGGCGACAAAGCGACGATTGGAGACCAGAAAGCAGACGACATTGGGGATGTCCAAGGACAAAACGGGGCACTCAAGGTTTGCCCGCGGGAGACCCTCGTATCCTGGAAGAGTCCAGACCTCCTCGCAGTCAATTTCTCCCTCTTTCACCCATGTCAATGGCGACTCAACGTCCATGCTAAGATCCATCGTCCAGGTCGTGACGGTAAAGGCGAAGTGGGACTGTACACATGTACTCCTGCAAGGGGCACCACAGCAGCAGTGAGGGTCGATGCTGATGAACCTCACTTTGCTAGACCCTGCGGAGCCCATCTTCATGGAATACTTCATGTGATACAGGTCGCCGTCCTGTTCCTCGTAGCTGTGGCGGCCTCTCACCTCAGTCGGCAGAGGTGCGTAGCGCACCTTGGGCCTAGCATCGTCAGCCATGTCGCACAGGAAGAAGCCGCTCTCGTAGTCAACCCAGCACAGGTACCGGTCACCGACGGTGAAGACAGCATCACCCGATGACCGTCGCGCCATCTTGTCGTAATCGTGAACAATGGGCACCGGCTCCATGAGCTCCCACTGGCGCATGCCGCCGGTGCCAGGGCGGAGCACACAGAACTCGACCATTTCCTGTCGCGCATCGCGATTGTACCAGAGATCGAGCTGGACCACGAGGAGGTCGTTGCCGTTCTCGCCTCGTCGCAGCAGCATGCCTGTGCTCTGGCTTGACAAACTGGGGTGGTGTGCATAGCCGCTCTCGGTCTTGGTCAGAAAATCTCGATCGGGAAGTAGAGACAGAGACGGCGGCCCGGCGGTGCCTGCCCTGTACACGAAGTAGTCGCTGTCCTCAAAAGCAGCAGATGAACAGTGTTTGTAACGCAGCCGCAGGAGGACCGAGTCCGTATGGGCAGCGACGACGTCGACCCTGATGTCGTCGTAGTAGTTGTCGTCGTCTTCCTCGCCAGGCACGGAATCCCTCAAATCGTAGTAGAGAAAGGACGTCGCCGGCGGCGCCGCGGCTGCCAAGGAGACGCGCAGGCGTTCGCCTGTGGAGGTTTGGGAGATCGCGACGGTCTTGGCGTTGGGGACGAATGAGTCGTCCATCCGGCGGCCACGAAGGTTCAGCATCACCCATCTCGGGTCTTTGGCAGCGGCGGCCGGCGAATCGGAAGCCACACTACGGTGGCTGCTGCAGGCTCGCAGTAAGTGTCGTTGGATAATGGAGGGTCGGCGGCTTCCGAAGAGTCTCACCGCATCAACGACGCGGCACAGACGAGGAAGCTGCCTCAGCATTTTCGTTCGGGTGATGCCGGACACTAATGGCGCGGCTGCGTACCCTACCTAATAACTAGGTTAATGATGATGATTAAGGAGATCTATTGATGCGGATCACAGGAACACGTACGTATATCGGTATATTTGGGCATTTGGACTTGACAGAAAAGAGAAAACTCCGTGCATGGGCTCTGTGCTGGCGGCCCACCGTAATTGCATGGGCTGTTTGTTGTTTTAGTTTTATATCCTAATTTATTTATTAGAATTTAACTAGGTTTATAAAAACAAAAAGCAGTTATAATATAATATCATCGTGAAACATATTTTCGTAGTGTACTTATTTGAAGAAAGCTAAAACAATAGTTTATTTTTGGAACAGATGGACTTTCTTAGTAGAGGATCGGACACTTACAAGAATATCCTTATAAAGAAATTCACAATTTTTAAAATAAACATCTGCACAATGTTGTTCGTTTGATCGTTTTAGAAGTTTGTTTTGTTGTGTTCCTTTAACCGTTCGTAAAGTAGCTCCTAGGATATATTATACATTTTCGCTATAGTGTGCGAAACTTTTGTGCAGTTGATTGGTAGAGCATTAAGAGTAACTTTGTCATTCTTATTCTTTTAATAGAGTAAATTGCATTCACCATACAACAACTTGGAAGGCGGGTGTAGATTGGTCCAATAACTTGTAAAATGTTCAATAATTTAGTATGACAACTTGACAGATATGAGTATATTAGTCCAACAACTTATAAAATACCTAATTCAATGCAACAACTTGTCAAATTAATGCATCTATAGTCAAACGTTACAACGATAACATATTTGATCATATTCTATTGCAAAGAGATGGTGTATTCAGCTCCAAACAAATAATGAATAATTATGTGCCCATTGATATTCACATCGCACTAGTAATATAGTTGTCCAAGACAAGAATTAAATTTAAAAAAATATATTCACCTTCAAAATGAGATATTTTATATCTACAAACAAAATTAGCTAGGAGTATGAGTAGAATATTTGCTCAAAAAAATTAATTTATTTTGTTTATAGATATAAAATAAATTGCAAAATCATTAATTGCATAGTGGTAAGATAAAAAACAAAAAGAACTAAGCGTAAAAAACACAAGAAAAAATATTGCAAAATCATTTAAAAAAAAGATAGCATATGTCCTAATATATGGTATTTGTGACGTTTGGACCATAGATATACCAATTCATCTAGTTGTTGCACTAAATCGAGTATTTTACAAGTTGTTGGACCAGTTTAGACCCGCTTGTGTAGTTGTTGCACTAAATTGAGTATTTCATAAGTTGTTGGGCTAATTTGCACCAAACAGCCAAGTTGTTGTATGGTACATGCAATTTACTCTTTTTAATAAAATAAAAACAGAAAAAACCGTTTCCATTAGTTTCCCATCTTAGATTGCCACAATTTGGCAAAAAAAACCTCTGCGCGCCATATATACGCGCCCAACTCCGCACGTGTATCGTCCATATCAAAAAAAGATGGAAGGACAAACATAATTTTGTTTCTGTCTTACAGATCTTGATGTTAGTTTTTATCAAGAATTGGAAGGGGATAAACATAATTTTGTTTCTCTCTCAGGGTTCCTAACGTAAGTTAGATCTAGGTTTGACAAGTAAATTATGCCAAATTATTGGAGATAGGCCCTTTTTTACTTTGCATATCTTTTTAGGAGTTGTCAAAACACAAGAATTGCTAAATAAAATATACGAAACTGTTAAAGTTGCTCTAACTAATCTTATTTTTAAATCTTTCTAACACACTACTAAAGTCTTAAATGGCTAGAGAGAGGTGAATAGCCTATAAAATTTCTACAACAACACTAAATCAAAGGGTTAGTAATAAATCAGACGATAAAGCTTTTTACGTTAGCCTACTCAAAATGTAAGCCACCTACCTAACAACAAGTAGGATGCCCGCGTGTTGCTGTGGGTATGAAGTAGAAATATAATGAGTTTATAATAGTCAAAACTATAAATTACTAAATACATATATATGGATGTAGTAAGTCAATTATGGAGGTTGTATCCATTGACATACATGGTCTAGATTATCTGAACCCGATCATCACCTAAATCTCATCTACCCGAACACCCACCCTACTATACCGAGGGTCATCCCTCTCCTAAAATTTAGGAGTTTTTCTTTATAAAATTATATATTTTTTGGAGGACCACATATAATCCATGTGATATATAGTTTTGTTAGGTTTTTACTTACAAACAGGTTTTTCTTAGAAAAACAGTTTAAATTAATAAAATGTATCTATGTGGGGTCTTATTTTGAAGAGTTTATTGCGAGAAATACCCGCATATATTTTATTTTTTGGAGGACCATATATAATCCATGGTGCAATCGGATTTTAATTACGATACTTGGTTTAGGTGCTACGACTTTTTGCTATTTTAAAAGAAAAAGCTAGTGAGAGATAAATGAACCTTAGTGGAGGTAATTTTGTTTGATGATGTCAGCTGACATCACTTTTAAAGTATTAACCAATCAGAAGCTAGAGAATTAGTTAGTGGGGCTTAGGATTATAGGAGTTATAGATTCTAGTTAGCTATAATCTCTATGTCACACAAGGCTAGGTTGCTACTTCTACCACTAGTGAGCTATTTTACAAGCTTTTTTTTTCACTCGTCTTGGTACCTAAACTTCATTCACATCCTATCCACCATCCAATACATGCCACGTCAGCTGCCACATAGGTGGCAAAGTCTTATGTAGCCTGTATTTGGTGGTGACTAGGACGTGGATAAATTTATGGATCTAAATGAGCGGAAAAAAGTTCATGGATGTAGGTGAGAAATGAGAAAAAGTTTAAGGACCCATGACACTAGTCACTCAAAATTAAGCACAAATTTCGCATTTCACCTACTGAAGTGTTGTACAAAATGCTAGGTCTACAGATATGGCACGTACTAATTAATGCAGGCAGGGCCACCACCTCTAACCATTGCACGTTGATCGGATAGGCAGATCTCTAATGGATCCTGACTTGGCCCAACCGGTGCCATGTCGAAGGGGTTCCCGACAACCTCATGGCACATTGAACACCCTGACTAAGAAATCCCTAATCTAGCGATCTAAGAAGGCATGGCAATCGGCTTGAAGACTGATAGTGACCGTCTTTTACCGCAGATGGACACCGACAATCAGGAGGCTGATCCAGGTGTATCACCAAATATCAACTCAGCACCTCGCCTGCATCGTCACATGCAGGCAAAGGTCTGCAGCAGGCTGACGTCAGTTTCATGTTACGGATAGTGCTAGTTAATCTTGGATTAGGTTTCATGTCATTAGGCTGTATCCTTAGGGCTAATTCATGTGTAAGTTCTAACATGGAGACAACCAGCCGAGGACGGACTAGGACAACTATATCAAGCAAAAGACGGTATCTCTGCCTATAGTGCTTGCATTGGCCATATTTTTTGTTTGCTCCACTCTTGTGGCAGGATTTGTGGCAAGCTCAAACCTCATTAGCTTTCTAATTAAAAAGCTGAAGTCCTTCTCTTAATGAAATACGTGCCAATGCATGATCGCGATAAAAAGCAGAACTCTTATGGTTACTAATTAAAAAAAAAGAAAAAGAGTTCGAGTTAACAACTTCACCTCTAATCTACAATGTTGTACTGGTACACATTAACTGAGGCAAAGCAAGGTCCATGTCACACATAATTAATCACAATCCCAATCATGCTTATATCAATGGACCAACACCAACCACTGAAAACATCGATATATCAATTATCTGAAGTATTTCAGGTTCTAAGAACTAATATGTATATCAATAAAAGCATTAACTTCTAAAACAAATTGCTGGAGTTGCAATACTAGTTTTCCAATAAAAGACCCAATGCAAATGTTTTGCGGAGATATAAAGAAAGACAGAAAAGGATGCATGGCGTGCGAGATTTTACCAGGCTACATGGTGTCCTCGGATTAGTACTCAAGTTGTACCAGAAAATGATTGACGAACGACGACTGGACAGCGGACAGCAGCTTCTTAGTCTTCATGTTGAGCTGAATCATCCATGTCGCGTCCCTCTCGAACAAAGTAGGTTTGTTCCAGAGCAGAAGGCTGACGACGTCAGGGTTATTCAAGTCGAATAACGCCAACGGGTGAAAATCTTTTCCCCCGAGGCACGGGAGGCCCTCGTATCCAGGGAGAGCCCATATCTCTTTGTTATCGATTTCAGCGTCTTTCACCCACGCCAATGGCTCGTCTGAGCCGAGATCCATCGTCCATGTGTTGATGGTGAAGCCAGAGCGACCGTGTGGGTCGATGCTGATTATCTTCACATTTTGTGGCCGGAGCCCGTGATGGACCTTGAGGCTCCCCTCCCATCAGGAAAAGGTACGTAACGAGCCTTGGGACTCTCCTCCTCAGCCATGTCACACAGCACGAAGCCGCTGTTGTAGTAGACATAGAATAGGAACCGGTCACCGAAGCTGCCGGCATATACGGGGTAACCTCTGAATCAGCTCATCACCTTTGCCACCTAGGTCATCAAGAATGGGCACGGGCTCCATGACCTTCCACTGTCGCATGCCGGGGCGGGACACAAAAAACTCAGCCATCAACCGTCGCCCGTCTCGTGGGGCAGGGTGATCGAACCGCATGTCGAATTTGACCGCAAGGACGACGTCGCTGTCGCCTCGCCACAGCACGCCTGTGCTATTGGCCTGCTTGGCCCGAAAGTCTTGGACGGAGAGCAGAGACAGTGACGGCGGCCGGCCAGAGCCTGCTGGCATGTAGGCAAAGTGATCGTCAGATGGATCGTGTGGGCTGCGACCTGTCCTCAGGAGGAATAACTCCCCATGTTGTTCGACGACGATGAGGTACTTGTAGTCGTTGCCAGCGTCCCCCTTCGGGAAATCGTAGCAGAGTTTGGAGCTCGCCGGCAGCGCGGCGCATCTAAGGGAGACGCGCAGGAGGCGGCCTGTGGAGGTGCGGGCCTCCGCGACAGTCCTGGGGTCGGCAACGAATGACTTTTTGGTGCGGGAGCCATAGCAGCTCAGCTTCACCCAGCGGCGCTGGCCATCGGCGGCGGCAGGAGTGGCCGTGGCCGTGGCCGGCGCGCGAATCCGAGAGCAGCCTCCGGTCGGCGAATGCTGGGATAGCATACCGATTCATCACAGCATCAAAGCGACGAAGAGGAATCCGCCTCAGCATTTTCCTACTGGGATGGTTGCGCGCGAGCCGCTAGGTTATAGTATTATATGGTGGGTGACAATGGCGGCTGCGTGCTTGCGTTGGTAGTCCTAAGTAGCTAGGTTAACGATGCATCTCCAACAGTTTTGTAATTTTGGTTTGGCAATTATTATTATTTGGCAACTCCCAAAACGATTTGGCAAAAGAAAAAAAAAAGACTATCTCTAAGAGTTTGGCAAAACTGATTTGGCAAAACCCAAAAATAGTGGACCCAGCTGGTTTGGCCTGCACTTCTGTTCTTCACGCCCTGGTCGCCCCCGCTTTCATGGTCGCCCGGCATTTTCTTTTCTTCCGCGCCGCCAGTTCCAGGTCTTGGTCGCCGCCGTTTCTCGCCCCCAGGTCCTCTCGCTGCTGCCCTGCAGGAAACAGTCTTCCTTGTTGCGATCCAGCCGCCGGCGTGCAGCACGTCATCGATCTCCAAGAGGTTCGGCCAGTAAACTCTTTATTCTGCAATTGATCTATAGTACACAGTAGCATATGCGACGCTAGCTTGAGTTGAGGACACGTGATTTGCTTTTTTTTTTTTGTACAAACAACAACTTGCGTGCCACCAGCAATCGCAAGTCGCGCGGGAGGAGTCGCGGGCGTCGCGAGAAGTCCGGTGCCAAGCCTCGCGGAGGTGCGCATATATGCGCGTTCTGACCCTCTATTTGCCAACTCTCCTAAAATGCCAAAGTAAATTGCCAAACTGTTGGAGACAAGTTTTAGAACTTTTTGCCAAAAATCAACAATACTAAACTCAAATGCAAAATTGTTGGAGATGCTCAGATGATTTATATGCGGTACCTGATGATGCAATACATAATAATTGATAATTGGACTGCCAGAAAACTGCATGGGCTTGGCTCTGCCAGCCCATGTTTTTAGGGTAATTACTTGTTTATTTATCTAAGGAAAAAAGTATCCTTTCCCTCCCTCAACTTTCGCGTTTTCTCTCTGAACTTTAAAACCAGACAAACAACCTCCCTTAATTTTTTAAACCATACACTTTACCTCCCTAGAGTGGTTTTGACGGTGGTTTGCTACAGTAATGGTGGTTTTGCCTTTTTCTTTTTTATTTATTTTGGCTGAATTTTTAAAAAATCATAGTAAATCACAAAAAATTCAAAAAATAGAAAACCTAATTTTATTGGACTCCACATATGTAGATCTACGCAGTGAATATATTATATGGTATGTTTTTATACAACATTCGTGCTAGTATTTTTCTTTTTATTTATTATAGGTAGATATTTGAAAAAGCATAGTAAATCATTAAAAAATTGTAAAATAGAAAATCCAATTTTGTTGGACTCCACATGAGTAGGTCTACAAAGTGAATATATAATATGGTATGCTTTAGTTCAACAAAATAATTATAGAAGCTACAATTATGAATTATTTTAATTAATTACGAAAAAGTATAGATCGAAAGCTACAGCAAGAATATTATACTAAAGTATATCATATTATATGTTCTTTTATAGATCTACTCATGTGGAGTCTAAGAAAACAAGATTTTCTATTTTATGATTTTTTGTGATTTACTATGATTTTTCAAATGCTCAGCCAAAATAAATAAAAAATAAAAAGACTAGCAAAAAACTTTGTACTAAAGAATATGATATTATATATTCACTATATACATCTACTTATGTGGAGTCCAATAAAATTAGATTTTCTATTTTATGATTTTTTATGATTTATTATGATTTTTCAAAAATTTAGCCAAAATAATTAAAAAGGAAAAAGATAAAACCATGGTTACTGTAGCAAAACCACCGTTAAAACCACTCCAGGAAGGTAAAGTGCATGGTTTGAAAAGTTCAGGGAGGTGCTTTATCCTATTTTAGAGTTCAGGGAGGAAAAGTAAACTTTCGCAAAAATTGAGAGAGTAGAAGTAGACAGATAGGCCTGCAGAAAATACTGCCACGATTTGATAAAACACACAAACTATGACGATGGTTGGATATGGTTTTAAATATCTACTATAATTTTTTATGTATGCAGATGCTGAATGCACTCGTGTTTATAATCTATATAGTGAACTCATACACACATTTTTACTCTTATCAATCGCGCGGAGGTAGGAGGGCTCTCAGGCCTTCTCTCTACTGTTCCTCTCTCGCTATAAAAAAAAAAGAACGACGTTCTTATCCTTTCGTTCCTGCAGCCTGTCGGCTCCCTCCCGTCGTCCCCTCCGCTGCCCCTCCCTCTCTCTCTGCTCCCTTGCCGCGACCGGCCCGCCGCCACCGAGTGCCCCTGCTGAGCGCCTCCCCCAGCCCTGCCCCCTCGGCGAGGCGGTGCTGTTGACTGCTGTCCTCGCCCTCGTCGATGCCACGACGTCGTGACAGCGCCGCCCCTCGCCACGAGGTGTGCCGCCCCGACCTCAGAGGCGACGGCAATGGTGCAGCGCGAGCAGGCCCCTGGTCCGCGCCCGACTGTGCTGCCTCCTCCCACACACCTCTGGCACAGCGGCGTGGGGCGAGCTCACCACCCTCATTGCGTCCAGGCGAAGGCACTGCAGCCCACCGGCGCCGGCGGCGCTGAGAGAGCTCCCCCACTCGATGAGGCGTTGTGGGGCCGGCTTGGTGGCGCTGGGGCGAACACGGCCCCCGCGACGGCACGGGGGCGAGCTCCCAACACTCGGCGCGACCTGGCTGCTGGTCGGCTGCTGCCTGTCCACTGGCGGTGGCCGTCCTCGGCCACGGTGCTGCACGACCGGGACCCGCTGGCTTCCTTCTTCATGGCTCCCCACTGGCGCACCTCCTCCCTTTCCTCCGCATGTGCTACAGGAAACCCTAGCTGCCCGTGCTAGAGGTTGCAACCTGCTGCACGCAAGTGTGGCGACGGTGCCGCTGCATGGGCGGGCTCCGGCGGTGGCCACCTCCCAGCCAAGACAGGATCACCCATCAGGTACGCCCACTCTTCCTTGCCTGCTGTGCGGAACCGAGGACATAAACCCTAGCTCAATCCATTTGTTGCCCAAGCGCATAACGCCCCTGGCATCCAAGGTCCGGCTCAGCTTCCGTTCAGCGCCACCGGCGTCCTGATTCGTGCCTCTGTTCCTCCGGTGAGCACAATCATATTTAATTTCCTTGTCTTTGGAAGATAAGTTTTTTTGCTCACTTCACCTCAGTTTAGCTGAATAAAAGATCTTTATTCACAACTGCTTCTTCAATAATACATGCTGTGAAGGGAGACTTGATTTGTGGATGCCTTTGCATCCTTGTTCCGTTTTTCCCCGGTTTTTCTCCTCCAGTGAAATAGAGAAGCTATGCATTGTCATCTGCTCCAGTGAAATAGAGAAGCTATGCATTGTCAATGCAATGACAGTTGGTAGGTGCGTTTGAGAGCTGTAAATCAATTTGGGAGATGCAGATCTCATTGTCTTCCTCTTGTTGCTTTGCTCATCTCCAAAATTAGAGAGAGCAAAAGAGAGGGAATTTATATTTTATATTCCTATATACTGTAGCTTTGTGTCCATGCATGGTTTGTTTCATATTTGTGTTCCCAGCCTCTTCAATCAAGGGTCTCTATGCAATTTTCAGATATTGGACTCCCATTACTTAGTTCTCATTTTTGTCATCTTAACACTAATTTGTTTCAGGTATGCCTGTCATAATCGAACAAAAAACTGTTTTTCTAAGGTACACAGAGAGTGATATATAATTCTAAATAGACATAACATAGATCATACAGACCAAATCAATCTGTAAATTCATAGAGTTCAAGATTGCTTTCTCAGATCTCTGCCCTTGCACAATACAGGAGTTCAATCGAGGATTTCAAGCTAATCTACTGGTTGGTAGCATTATCCATGTTGATATTTATTTGCATCAGACCGAGTTTTGTGGTTGTCGAGAGGAGGCGTCCAAGATGGTGCAGCTAAGGAACGAGGTATTCAGAAAACACCTCTTTATGCTAACTAGATTCCATCCAATGGATTAAGCTATGGTTCGGGTGCGCCAGCCTAGAACAGCGTGGCCACATCATTTTTTGGTCTGCTATGTCATAATGTAAAAAGGGACTAATTCCTTTACTGCAATTTTATATAGATTATTTCTGCAAGTACTACCCAAAAATGTTGGCATGTCCTTTTTTGGGTAAGTTGTTTGGCGCTGCCTTGGATGCTCTGCGGCTGAGTATTTGACTGTTCAATTCTCTTTGCTTATGCTGCAAATGGTGATTCCCTTCTTGGTGTGATGGTACAGATCTGCCAACTCCATCGAGAACGACATGGTGTTGACATTAACCAGCTCAAGGTACACCTACAACCCTTTTTTTTGATTTTGTTGCTTCTTTTCATGTGCTTTTTCATGAGCACCCACAGTTTACCAAAAGTGCTTGTATTGAACTGGGGAATGATTCTAATTTAATGTTAGTGTGATCCATTACTAAGTTTGTGTGTATAAATTGGACTCCATCTTAAGGTTCATGTGACTCTTTATTTGATATGCCCGTATGTACAAATTGCATTTCTTATCTGATGCACCCATGCAGTGGTGATTTTCAGAATGAAAATTGCAAAGCAGCTGATGGTTTCCTTGTGTTGTCACATATGTACATGCAATATATTTTTAAAGATATAACACCATTTATGTATAGGTTTAGTTTATTCTACTCCCACTTATTTCCGGAATTGCTGCTCAGGTTCTTCTATATGTTCAGTTAGCTATTGGTACCTTAGATTTATAAAAAAAGTTAGTATATCGTTTAGGCCCATTCTCTTCGGGAGTCAGTTTTGTTCTGTTATATAACAGGTTTTAAACATTCTTCAGTCAGGTAAAGGCTAAACAATCTGAGAACCCCCCACATGGCATTATGTGACTTTCATTTAGGCATCCATGTGTCGGCTGTCTTATAGTTTGCTCTACAAAATTTATGTTCTTCAATTCAGGTTGGTTTCGCTTACCATCTAGGTTCTTTCTTTTCCTTTTTCTTTTGGCCTTAAAGCCAATTACTCTGTACATGCCAAGTATCCCATTATCGTATCTTGTGATTTACATTATTCTCTTATTATTGGTGTAGGCACATAGTCTACACACTATCGACTGCCCATCTATTTTGTTTAGGTGCATCCAATCAGATAGCAAGTAAGTTGTGAAAGAGGATTTACCATGCATCCAGACTGAATTAACAGGTGACAGATTCTAGGATCTGTCAAGAGCATATGCCCCTGCTCTGTTTATACAGGCTTCCAACAAATGATGAAGGTAGGTCCTGCGATTCCATGTCATGGTTCGTTTGTTGTCCATTTACATGATTATCAAAGGCACTATTTTTACCTTTGCACAATTCCTCCTAGAATAGCTGATTTGGTTAGCAAGCTAAAAGATTATAATATAATATTGATGTCCCTTGTGTCATAAGGATTCCGATAAATCATCAAATTAGGTCCTGTAGTATCATACCATGGTTCATTCCCGCTGTCTTCTACCCAAATTTTTATGGTCATTATATTTTTATATTGGAGCTAACTTTACTTCAGTGTGTCTTTTGTTGAAACAGATATAAACTATCTATGCCAAATAGACAGGAATGTAAAAAAAACATAAGGAATACAATTTCTTTTAACTACACTCTTTGTTGACTTACATATTTGCTTAGTATATATAACATGAAAATAGCTCCTCACATGTATCTAATGGGTTGTCATTTAGTGGTTCACAATCATCATTTTCATGTCTGCCTTCTTCACAGCCTTAGTATTTGAGCTTGGATTTGTTGCCGCAGAGGCCACTTCACACATCGGGGTAAAACTATGATAATTTCATTGTAGCACCACCATAAGTTATCTTCGGCTTGGGTCATTTTTTATTTTGCTCTGATCACATCTTCATTTTGTTCTAGCTGAAAGACTACATTAGTATAAATGAAAAATACTTGACGACACGAGGAATAACAAATAAAACATATTTTATGCCGTTCTACTGCCACTAAATATTTCATACATTCTACTAATGTTAAATATGTTTGCCTTTCAAGGTTGACATAACTAGATTGAAACTATATCAAAGCTCAGCAACGTTTGGTTCATGCCTTCTGAACAAGCACTTTCTCTTTGTGTCTAGATAGTGTCTTTGTTGGGCATAGCTTAATCTTCCAAGCTGGGATACTAAAACTTCTTATGAACACAGTGGTCCCTTGTCTGCAATTTTTCCTCTTTTATGTGCTGTTACAATTTAGTTGCTATAAGACTATGCTTTCTCTTTCATTATGTCAAGGATCTATCATGCACAGTTGATTAGAAACCTGTGCTCTTCCATCTAGAAGAAATGTAAGATGTACACATAATTTTGGGTGATCATATTTTTGAGATTAGTGTTTTACTATTTCAAAATTAAAAAAACACAGACTTATACCAAAAGGAGTGATTTATTATTATTTGCACATCCAAAATATTTGATGTCAGTATATAGGTCACTTATCTTTGCTCTTTCTTTTCACTATTTACAAAATATATGTTCATAGTGTTTTAGGTATATTTGATAGATAGTGATTTATGCGAGCAGATGTTACATACAGAAAATGTGTGTTTTCAATACTCTTGCTCCTAGGTCTGAATCATAGTCTTTATTGAATGTTCCCTTTCGAATGCTATCTATAAAAAAACATTAAGCTCTCTCACTTGATCACAGATGTCGACTATGAATCGACTATGAATGTTTACGCAGGTCGTTATGCTGAAGGAAGAACTCGCGATGGCATGGACCATTATGCAAGCGAGTCGAAGAAGGCATCAGGCCCTTCAAGGCAAGTTCTTTCCACGGACAATCACCAATAAACATCTCCTACTTTGGCTGCTCCGATCAAACCAGTCTAAAGTTCTCTTTTCATGAAGACACACGGAACCAAAATTCTATCCTTCTTTTCTTCTTTTCAATTCAACTCTACCTGACTGGGCCAAGCAATAAGCTGGGATTCTACAGAGGCTTCAAATGTTCTCTTCTTAGTGTTTCTAGGAAATTTACAGGTAAAATAGCTGCATTGTGATTAGCATAACTATAGAAACTTCATTTAACCATTGAATTGAATGAAATATATATTGCGTGACCTGACATTATCCTTTCTGCTCCAGGTTGGAAGTGTATATCACTAAACCATTATAGAAAGAGGATGCAAAGCACAATAACTAGCACCAGCCCTTCCCTGCAACCAGTTTGGCGCACACCATCAGGCTCCTATTCATTCTTTTCCTGTTGCATTTTTAGAGACGTCGTAAAAAATTTTTAGCTATGCTGTACTGCTCTTTAGCTACAAAACCACTGAACAACATGTAATATACACTTATGCATATTGCTCTTTACCTTTTACAATTTGAAACAGCATATATGTACTATATATACACCTGTGTATATATTTTCATATTATTATTAATCATTTTTCACTACTGGAAACTTGAAATTCCCTGACCAACGTTAGGCAAAACTGAAATTACCCTGTCGAGCTAGCCCCGACGGTATTTTTTATTTTCCCGACGGTAATTGCACCATAAGAAATTTTATAGCAATATTTTTATTTTTTATGACCATACGTACATTTTCATGCCTATTTTTATTTTCCCCTGACGGTAGTGCACCGTGAGGGAATTTCAAGTTTCCAGTAGTGTTTCTAATCCATAAATTAAATATATATATTTCTTATATACATCAGCGCCTTGACCTGCACATGCTAACCGACACGCGCGATGGCGCCGCACCATGTACTAGTCATATCACTAAGTGAGCACTTTGTGGAAGACTCTGAGCATACAAATCTAGAGATCATCAAACAAGCCATGTGCACCTTGCTATCAATGACTAGTAGATTTCAAGCTGAAAAAATAGCACAAATTTGAACCATGCAGTAAATTTATAAAAATACAAAGCACCCATGTTGATTCCATCGATGGCCAACAAGGTCTCCTGCTGAAAAATAGAACATTCAAATTTAAACCTTTGAATTAATCTAGAAAAGTACAATGTCATGTTTGATTACCAGTTTTTGGGTCTTAGCTAGGCTAAAGTTGGCCGTCGTTGTATGGACCGGAGCATGGCCCTGGCTTGGCCAAGTCGCGCCCATGCACTACAGGAAACAGGCGCTTTGCCGAGTCCTCCGAGCACTCGGCAAAGGCTTTGACGAGTGCCACACTCGGCAAAAAGACCGGGTCGGCAAAGGGATCTTTGCCGAGTGCCGGATATCAGGCACTCGGCAAAGACATTGCCGAGTGCCAAATGCACACTCGGCAAACGGTTTTCGGCCGTTACCATTGACGGCCTCTTTGCCGAAAGTGCCGATACACATGGCAGCAAATAGCTTCACTCTCTATAAACAACTATATCCAAATTCCAGATAGAGGCAGCTATAGCAGAATATTTAAAACTGTGAATGTAACTGAGCCCAAGCAAGGTCAATGAAACATTAACAACAAACCCAATCATGCTTAGATCAATGGACAACCACCAGCCACTGAAAAACCAATATATTACCTAAAGTATTTCAGTTTCCAAGAAATAATATATATAAATATAAACATTAACTTCAAAAACAAATTGCTGGAGTTGCAGTACTTTTCAAAATAACCCTACGCAACAATTTCGATTGCCCGCGGCGATACAAAGCAAGACTGAAAAGGATAAATGCTTCCGGTGACCAGCACAAATTGCAAAATTTGCAAGCTACTAGCTGGGTCTCCGTAAGCGAGATAATTTTCAATAGCTGGGAACTTTTACCACCCTACCTCGTGTTCTCTTGGTTACTAGTACCAAAGCTGTACCGGTAAATGATAGAACGCCATCCAGGGATCCTTGGTGAGCGACTGGACAGCTGACAGCAGCGTCTTAGTCTTCATGTTGAGCCGAATCATCCATACCTTCTCATCCCTGTTGTTATAATCGTTGCAGACCAAAAGGCCGACGACGTCTGGGTTGTCCGAGTCCAAGAAAACGTGGGTGGACTGGAGGTTTTCTTGCCGGAGGCGCGGGAGGCCCTCGTATCCCGGAAGCTCCCATAACTCTTTGCTGTCCATTTCACCATCTTTCACCCACGCCGATGGCTCGTCCGTGCTGAGGTTCATCATCCATGTGTTGATGGTGAAGCCAGAGAAACCATGTGGGTCGATGCTGACTAACCTTACATTTCTGTCATCTGCAGCGCCCATGTAACGGGTGCCGATGGGTTCGTCATTGTCGTTCTCACCGTCCCAGCTGCTGTCGCTGCTGTCGTCACTGTCGTCGCCTTCATCGCTGTCATCATCGCAGTCACTGTCCTCATTGTCGCAGCGGCTGTCGTTGTCGTCATCGCCCTCGGCGTCACTGGAGCAGCGCACCTCATCAGGAAAAGGTACAAAACGGGCCTTGGGGCTCCCCTCGTCAGCCATGTCGCACAGCACGAAGCCACTGCTATCGTGATCGTGAACCCAGCATAGGAACCTGTCACCGACGCTGACGACATAATTGGGTGACTTCAGAATCAGCTCTTCATCGCCTTGGTCATAAAGAATGGGCACTGGCTTCATCAGCTCCCACTGTCGCATGCCAGGGCGGAGCACACAGAGCTCAGCCATCAACCGTCGCTGGTCTCGTGGCACAGCGCCATCGAACCAAAATTGGACTTGGACCACAAGGACGCCGTTCTCGCCTCGCCGTCGCAGCAGGCCTGTGGTCTCAGTATTTGGGGGTTGCACCATATTGCGTCCAAGTGCAATGATGCTCTCGAACTTGGTCTGAAAGTCTCGGACGGGGAGCAGAGACAGCGACGGCGGCCGGGCGGCGCCTGCCGGCGTGTACACAAAGTGATCCTCTGGAACAGATAGACCGCGTCGGCGACCCACCTCTAGGAGGAGCAACTCACCATGCGCCGCGGCGACATTGAAGTACTCGTGGTCGTTGCCGCCCTCCTGCGGGAAATTGAAGCAGAGCTTGGAGCTCGCCGGCGGCGCAGCGCAGACAAGGGAGACGCGCAGGTGTCGGCCTGTGGAGGTGCGGGCCTCCGCGACGGTCTTGGTGTTGGCAACGAATGACTCACTGGTGTGGACGCCATGGCGGCTCAGCATCACCCAGCGGCGCTGGTCAGTGCCAGCGTCGGCGTCGGCGGCGGCAGCGGAAGTGGCCGCGGCCGACGAATCCGAGAGCAGCCTCCGGTGGGCACATGTTGGGACTGCATACTGATTCATTGTTCGCCGTAGGCTCATCGGAGCGTCGAAGCGACGAAGAGGAATCCGATTCATTTTTCTTACTGGGATGGCTGCGCGCTAGCGTCTAGGTTATTTTTGGTGGTGACGATAATGGCGGCGGCGTGCTTGCGACCTTGCGTACGTCAACATGAAAAAGGTGATTTATATACCGTACCTGATAGCGTCACAGGAGTAGTGGATAATTGGGCTGCCAGAAAACTGCATGGGCTTCGCGCTGAAAGCCCATGATCTAGTAGCTTTTTTTTTTAGGCAACTACTTGTTTCTAGCCGATAGGTCTGGAGAAAATAATACAATTGTATAGATTGCGAAAAAAATTCAACTTTACAACTATAGCACGTTTCGTTTGTATATGGTAAATATTGTCCAATTGTGGCCTAACTAGTCTTAAAATATTCGTGTCGTGATATACAACTAAACTGTGCAATTAGTTTTTTTACTTATATTTAATGCTCCATGCCTGCGGATAAAAACTTAATGTGATGGAGTGAAAAGACAAACCACTTGTTTACATGTACGGACCTTTTTGACTGCCTTCTCAAATGAATTGGTTTGTCTCTGAAATTGATTAGAGAGTTTGGGAGAACAAAATTTTTATTCAGCCTCCAAAATTAAAACGGTGTCTCCTGAATTATTTTTGTAGTAGTGGAAGGTTAAATGTGATTTAAGATATCTAAATTCTTGAGACACAGATGCTCCATGCACACGTATTTATAACCTAATGAACATAAGCACACACACCCTATCACTATATGTAAACACTTAGAAAAGTCTGAATCGACAAATCAAGATATTGATAAACGCACTATGTGCACCTCACTATCTCGATGGCCAATAAATCTTAATGTGCACCTCACTACCTAGTGACTAAGATTTATTCCAACCTAGCCGTTAGAAAACTTTGTCTTTGGTGCCCACCTTGAGCCACCACCGGATAAATCCAGTGGCATCCGTGAAGCAGAGTACCAAGCTGTTAAGCTCCAACAGTCGACTGGCTACGGTGCATGCCGAGTCTGGTGCCCATCACCAGTTAAATCTAGTGGTAGCAAAACCTCTCTGCATTAGTGAACAAAAGCTTTATGTGAAATGGTTCCTGGTAAATCCTACCTAACCGAACAAGCCCATATATAGTGTTCTATGCGTTGTTCGTAATTCAAACCATGCTAAACTACTGGTGCAAGTTAATGTGTCGAGAGTGTCCTAGCAAGAACTATCTCTGTAAATTAAAGAACAAAAAGTAATACAAGACATGTTTATAAATGTGTATTTAGGTATCTATCTATATCTCTTATAAAGTTAAACCTCACTACAAAGTCTATCTCATACCACAGCATTCCACGACATCAAGTACTCCTCCAAGACAAAGTGGAAGGCTATGCACTTCCTTCATTAGTTACTGCACTCTTCATTTTCTTCCAATAGCAACCATTTCAGTCATCCAAAGAGTACAAATGTCCTCCCAACTACCCTGTTTTGATTGTCTCTATGCAATTTATGTATGTGCTCTCAGGAACGGCAACAGCAAACCCATAAGCATGCATGCACATTGGGCTCCACCGATACTCATCCCCTTCCTGGTCCTTTGATGACCTAAGCCTAATTAATAGCCTGTTCAACTCCCATGCTCCACTACTAATAAATCTTGCGTTGCATCAGGGAGGAACCCGACCTGGCCGAAGACACGCGAGAGCTGGTAGCATCAGTGCTTTGGCATAAGGTTGAGTCGGCGAGATGAGAGGACCTGCTCTGCACATGATTCCTTCCATTGTTGTTTGATCAGTACTACCCATCACCTAATCATGATTCCTGGTATCCAAGTTATTTTGCACATATTGTTTTCAATTTCTTTGCACTTAAGGCCATTTTACGCCTCTACAAATAAACTAAAAATTCATTTAGGTTTCTTTATTTTGAGACCCACAACAATTATTGATTATGTGGTGATTCACCTTAATTAAGCATCCATATATTACTATTTGTTGTATCATCTTACACTCTAATCTAATTCCATTAGTTTTTGATGGATTCTTTCATTGCTTGGCTCAATTTAGATAAGAATATATAGATGTTAGAATACGTATGCTTAACTCATACATGCAACCGTTTTAGTTAGAAAGAAAGTCCCACAGCAACACGTGGGGTATTCTTCTAGTATTTGATACATATGACTATAACTTCTGCCTTATACATGCTTATCATCATTTTTAACCAAAATCGTGTAGTCCAAAATTTCGCCCTACCTCCATTTTTATTTTTTAAGCTGGGTCAGCAACTGTGTACAATTTGTTTCCATAGGTACTATAATTAATTCAAACAAAAGGAAACAAAAAAAATCAGAAACTAACCTGACCAGCGTACACTGTTTGGGCTATGCGGTTTAGATGGTGTGGACGATTTCCAACATATTTTGCTGGGCCGGCCAAAATGACGCAGTTTTATTCCAAGGCTTCCAGCCCAACTAATCAACCTAAGGCTAGGGCTAGGGCTCACCTCGTTGGAAGGCAGCCGCAATCCGCCATTGTGAGTCGTGATCGAGCACCATTACCTGCTTTCGTCACAGCCGGCTTACACCAAACCATATCCCTAGCCAGTATGAATCTTGTGACAGCACTTGCTGTGGCTGGCCTCCACGGATCCAAGCACCTCTTCACACGCGGTGGTTCCCTCGGCCTACGGCGGTCGATCTTATTTCATGTTTGGGCCAGCCAAGGGATCCATCTGATGATTCTCCGGCGGCCACCGCCGCCGAAGGCGACCCAAGCTGTGTTCTGCTGAGCAGCGGTAACTGCCGCAGGGTCATCCGAGATGACAACGACAATGACTCCATGGCTACCGACAACAAAACCCTGGCGGAGTCCCGCACATCCACGGGGCAGCAACGCTTGCGCGTCTCACTCCGCCTCGTGGCGCCACCGGCGATCTCCTCCGTCTGCTACGATCACGCCGGTACCGTGCCCGATGACGAGAACAACCTTGGAGTTGCTGTGATTGCAGCCCACGGCGACTCCATCGTCTTGCGACAGATGTCGAGGCAGTGGCGTACTTTTTGTCCATGGCCACGAGGTGCCTCTCACGTTCGACCATTTATACAAGTTACTGCTCCCAAATCCACGAAGACTCCCCCAAGCGCTCGCCACGGGCGACTTCGGGGGCTCCCGGCCGCCGGCCCTCGATCGCCCCTCACCGGCCCCTCTCCGGCCGCCGCCCCCCTCTGCGTGCGGTGGTGGCGGCCCAGCGACGGCACGCAAAAACCGGTCTCCGTCGCAGCTCCTTCCTTCCTTCCTTCTTCTTCCCTCCGTTCCCACCTCGACACTTGCTCCTCCGGTGAATCGCCGCCCGCCTGGCGGATCCCGGCCTCCAAGGGCCGGATCTGGCCATCCCCACCCCGGATCTACGGCGCCGTGCAGCCGCAGCAGGCTGGTTGTGCGCCCCCTCCCTGCCTTAAGTGCGCGGGCGGTTCGGCTTGGGGCTGCGGCGGGCTGGCACTTGGCAAGCCGGCAACGGCTTCCGCCGTGGCGGCAGCGGCGTGCTTGGCACAGGTGTTGGCCCTCCTCTCCCGCCCCCGCTTGTCTGGCCGGCTGGATTGGCTGTTGGCCGCGTCTACCTCGGCTGCCTGCTGTTTGTTGCGGGCTGCTGTTGGACGCGGCTACCGCCGGCCAGCAGAGCGCCCATGGCATGTTGGCCATCGGCCCCTCGCACGGGTTTTGGCGTCGCCGGCGCGCGTGGTGGCGTGGGCGGGTGGCGTTCGAGTAGGGCAAGCCCAGCTGTGGCACGGACAACCCGCTGGCTGCTAGCTGCTGGCCGGTGGATGTGGTCGGCATGGAGTTCAAGGCGAAAGCCCAGCCCGGCGTTGCCGGGCGGACGACGGTGACGCCACGTCTTGACGCCACTTACCTTCCTGGAGGCGTCGTTCTTGAGCCCCATGCCTCTTCGCTACCACGCCGGGCTCTGGGCGAAGGCCTTCCTGCCATCGGCTCCCGGGGAGTCTCTCACTGTGCTTGTTGGGCTTCAATTCCACTCGCTTTGGTCGGTCCTACAGCTCTTGACCTTGCTCGCTTCAACGTTGCTAGTTATTGCAGTGGATGCGTTGCCACTACTGCTGCTCTCTCGGCGGATGCTTTGCCGCTATTGATTCTTGGGCGGATACTTTGCCGCTGGATTGGTTCATTGGCGGATGCTTTGCTGTCGTGTCGTTGGCCTCCTCTTCGGTACCTGCTACCGAGAGTGACCTGGCTTTTCCACCCCACGGATACTTGGCCGTAGTGGGTTGCTTCACTTCTCTCCTGGCAGATACTTTGCCGCTGTTGGGTTCGCTGGCGGATACTCTGCCACTGTTATCGTTGGCGGATGCTTTGCCGCCGTTGTTGCTAAGCGGTCTTCTGTGTGGACATCCATTGCGATGTTTTTTGTTGGCACAGTTGTAGGTCTAGGTGTTGAGGGCAGTCGCTCTCTTCTTTGTATCCTTTCTTATTGGTTGTTCATTCCAGATTACCATCTACTATCTTAGTGGGTTGTAATTTGTGCTATGAGAGTTCTCTCATAGCTGACTTGTAATTCACTCTTCTTAATGAAAAACGGGCTATATTCCCCGATCGCGAAAAACGTTCGACCATTTCGTGTATAGGGCAGGCGCCGGCACAAGGCCACCGTCGCTGACCCTGCTCCCGGGCCTGAGCAGCATTCCAAGGAAGAACGATCGCCACCGCTTCCTGCAAGACGAGGACACCGGCGTCCTACGGCGAGGAGAGGACGACCTCTTGGTGGCTCAGCTCGACACCGGGTGCCATGAGGACCGACCGGACCTGGCCAACCTCTATCTGCTCCGTCTCGGGAGCACGAGTGGGAGCTCAAGCGTGCAGTGCCGATCGTTCATGACGAAGGCGATGAGCTGATGGGAATGTTGACGAGCCCCAACATGACCATCCCTGTGGGTGACAGGTTCCTGTGCTGGGTCAACTACGACATAGGCCTCGTCCTGTGCGATATGGCGGAAGAGGCGAGCCCCAAGCTGCGGCACTTGCTTCTGCCAACGTACTATGATCCAAGCTACTACACCAACGAACTGCCTCCCCTGAGTAGTACATTCGGCATTGGAGCTGCTGGCCCTGGGGCCATTAGGTTCGTCGCCATCGAGCCCCGCTGTTGCTGCGGTCGTCTTGGGAGGAGCTCGTGCGCACGCTCCAGCTTCGCCTTCACGGTGACCATATGGACACTGACTCTAGCGGTGGATGAGCTGATGGCGTGGGTGAAGGACGCCGTGCTCGACTGCGAGGAGCTCTAGGTGATGCCAGGGTATGAGGGCCTTCCGCACGTGCACCTGCAGTCCCCTGTCGTGAGCTTGGACAACCCTGACCTCGTCTGGTTCAAGGTTCCCGGTAGCCGCCATGCGGGCCAAAATGCATGGATGATCCAAGTCGACATGAGGAGGAAGGCGCTGCTGGCAGAAGTGCAGTTGAACTCTCCACCGACCCATTGAGAAGGCATTTTCATTTAACTGTAAAAATTTAGTGATTTACCCGAAAAACTTGAAAAGGAACAAGGAATATGGCATGTTAGGTGTGCCACTCATTTTCTTATGGAATATTTCTAAGGTTTTAAATCGCCGGCTAAGAGATTTAGCTTTCTTTGTCCCAAAACAGACTATAGCCAGCTATATCGGGCTATAGCAGCAGCTAAGAGCTAACTTGTACATGAAAAGACTTAGCAAAATCTCTCTCAAACAGCTATAGCCGGAGATTTAAAACCTTGATATAGACTGGGGTTGGTATATATGGACATCTAAATAAGGCCTTAAGTGGAGAAATCTAGTCTCATGAATAAAAATATTTTATTTCTTAAGAGCCATTTGGTATGGCTCCTGGACTAGCTCTAGGAGCAACTCCACATCGCCGCCAGCTAAACGGGACCTAATGATGACTCTGCTTCTCTAAGGTCCTCGCGTAATCTGCGCTCTCTAGAGAGCAACTCCACCACACGAGCCAAAAAAATGGCTTCCTCCCTTTCACTACAACCCTCCAGCCCCTGTAGGGGCGTCTGGTAAGCCACTATATAGAGGCGTTAGACTAGCCGCTCCTACCAAAGAGTCGCTAGACGATATTAAAGATTTAACCATGCGTACACATCTCACCAATATTAATTAGGGCAGAGTTGTCAGGACGCCAGTGCATTGGAACAGAGGCATCGGGGCCACGGTTACACAGGCGTCAGGGCCATGTGGCCACCCATGCATTGGGGGGTGCTAGGAGTCTTGGACGCAAAAGCTTATGAGTGTTGGAGCTTGAGGAGACGAGCAGCACAGATGGGGCGAGACACCCCTGTCATACGAAAGGATAGACAAGAAAGTGATTTGGAAAGGAAAGAAGGAAATTAGAGAGGTGGAAAAGAGAGAAAAAAAAGTTATCACCATTCTCATCTGCTACAAGGAACTGTGTTTGCCAAGTGTTTCACAAAAGTAGTTTCAGTCCCACCGTTAAGAGTTGCTCCTAAAGCCAAATCCAAAAGTACTGCTCAAAAAACCCTGCTTTAGTAACTTCACTTTTATTAAACCATAATGTTTTAGGGAATTTGTTAAAATATAATTATATAACTAGTTAACATGCATGTGCGGCACGCACGTGCCTAGAAGACATTTGTTCATTTCTATTTGCTATTTTTTAGCTTGATTGCACTTATAATCTTGTCCAAGTTTTTCTAATTTTTTTAAAACAACAATATTCTTGTACTTTTAAGTTTTATTGAATATTCTTGTATTTATAAATTTTGTTGTATATAAATTTTTTGTATCTTTTTTGTATTATCCAATTTCTATAAATTTTATAATTTTTAGTACCTCGTTAATTTTTAATTCTGTACAGACGCACCAATCTTTTTTTTTTACTTATTAATGACTTTTGTTCTAGTTGTACTGTCTTTGTCGAGCATCTCCAACAACTCCTTATCTCAACTTGCTATCCCTTAAAATTTGCTAAAACCATAAAATTTCCCCTCCAACAGCTCCTTAGCTCAACTTGGTAAATTTACAAAGTTGCTATCCAGAGGCCTGAACTGCGGAGATTTACAAAGTTGCTATCTGAGTTGCTATCGTGAAATTCCTAACCTCGCCGGGTGCTGCCCACGCTAGCGCTCCTTCTCCCGCGCGTGCAAAATAGATCAAGTGCCCCAGAATACATCTCGTGCCTATTCCTCTTTCCGTACGAGTGGCGAAGATCTCGCCGCCGTCTCTTCGACTTTACGAAGTCGTAGCAAATTTGGGGAAGTCCAGACAATGCAACGCCGAACCCCGACGATGCAACGACGACCAAAGTGGGAAGAACGTGCACGATGAAGACACCGCTGCGGCGCGAGGGGGAAGAACGTCGCGTCCGCTCGTGAAGAAGAGAGCATAGTGCTATGGAGAAGAAGGACCGTCGCGGGCCCTGATCAATTTGGAGCCAAATGGGCCTACCTTTTCAAGTTTACCAAGTGGGATACCAATATGTTGGAGTTACGTCTTTTTTTCACTTGCCAAATAATTTACCAAGTTGCTAAACCATAAGATATAGCAAGTGAATTTTACAAAACTCTTAGAGATGTTTTAGTGTACATTTTTTTATTAGTTGCTGTTCTTTCTAGCAACTTTGTACATGTATATGTATTCTATTTTCTAATTCTAGTTGGACCAAAATCCCACATACCAACTGGTGGTAGCAGCGAGCAGGACTAACCTAGCCAAGGTCCACCCGTCTAGAATTGCTCCTGCTGGCATCGCAATTTTTTCTACAGCGTTGTATCCCTCTTCCCCATTTCTCTCTGGTTCCTCTCCTCCATAACTGCACGTACGTTATCTGTCGCAGCTCCAAGCCTCCTTGCATGGTTCCTCTCCTCCATAGGGTTCACAATCATTTTTTGATAACGAGACAGAATTATATTCATAAATACATAACAAATTTACGTGACACAAAAAACATCCTATTATAATATAATGTAAATTAACAGATTACCTACATAAAAATAATAAATAAGACTTGAATATTAATTAGATCATCGTATGCCTTACGGGAAAAGGAAAAAAAAAAATCATATGTGTGTACCTTCACAAGCTTTCTATATAAACATGAAACAAATGAAAAGAAAAAAAAAATGCACACATGTGTCCCACCGCAAGTTTGGCATTGATCCTAGCATCGGAGATGATGTGGAATTTTGGATGCATGCTGTGGACCTCGTTTATGTGCATGCAGATGAGGGTATGGCAAACTTAATTACCGCGATCCGCAAGTCATGTTGAGACGCTGCGGCGTGGATGCGTGATCTTCGTCTTGGCGTCGTACTCCAGCCTCTCATCCTGCTCTCCTGCTTCCGCCTCTTTAAGATTACTCCGACCGGCTCGCCGGCCAGTGACCTCGTCAAGATCTGCTCTCGTTTGGATCCTCATCTCGCGCAGCCACTCGCCTCCTGCTCGTCGGAGCCCGAGGCCGATCCCGGCCATCTGCAGCACGCCGCCCTAAGCCGCCGCTGGCACCTGCTCGACCAGTCGACCCCGCCATCGTCGTGCCTCTGGCCGCGCCGGCTACCGGCATGCCAGGCCGCCATCCCCCCAAGCACACACACCACCAGGACAGAGCCGCGACCGCCACTCTATGTTGCTGCCGCGACGTGAAGCCGCCGACCGCTGCTCGTCGTGCAGGCCGCGGTGGCCATCCAACACACGGAGAAACTGCCATGTGCGCGATTGGGGAAATTTGCAACTTTCTTCCCTGGTGTTTCGTGCGAAGGTGGAGGAGAGGCGGCAGTTTTGTGGAAGCGGCGGGGAGGTGGGCGCGATGCCGCGAAGAGGAGAAGAAACCGCCTTGGGTACATGCGGGCGGGTATGCACTGGCTCGGTGAAAAAATACACGATTAGAGTGTGGTCGCAGGAGGGGAGAGTAAGATCTTATGCGTAAGATCTATTACAGGCCTACTCTCAGATTAACAGGAACCGTTTGATTTAAAGAACCTAAGCCATCAACGGTTTAGATGTTGGGTGGGTAAGTAAATTTTGGGTATAAATAGTTTTCAATTCTTTCACTCCTTTATAGTATAGATAGATATATACATATATCATATTTGTTCTGTTATTATGTTACGGAAAGTGTACCTGCTACTTCTTAATTTGATCGAATATTGATCAACGTGTTCTTCTCTCTGTTTCAATCGGGGAGAGGATAAAGACACTGGCAGAATAGAAGCAGAGGAAGTAAGACACACGAGCCGGGATGAACTCCGGAGGTCAGAATTATCGGTAGAAGTTTAGGCAGCAGTAGCGTCTTCCTCTCCGTCTGCCTCCTCTTGGTGCTTGTTAAAGGATAGTCTGGCACTCTGGCTAGCTACTGTGCATGTGTGTTTTGTTGAAGATGGTAACAACCACTATGATGAACGTTGGATTAACCCTTGGGTCAGTTCCCATGATGTTATGAAGTACTTTATTTTTTATTTGAACAATGAGAAATTAAACATGGCAATTGAGAATAAAGTTCCCCATTATACATAACACAAATGGATGAATGTTGGATTGAAGACCAATGTTGAATATGTTCCAAATTTAGTCCACATCATTATTGGCCGACTTCTGACGAAACGAAGCGGAGGCCCATCGCTGGAGGCTTGGGCCGGAGCGAAGCGGTACGGTACATATACCCTGTGTTAGGGTTTCCACTTTGAGTCATTCTTGTGTAAGCCGCCATACGGCGTTGTAACCTGACTCTTGATATAGTGAGGAGTGTTTGCTGGCTGGCGCCCGTGGTTTTTACCTTCTGCATTGGGAGGGTTTTTTACGTTAAATCTTGTGTCTCACTATGGTTTGTTCTTGCGTTCTTCCTCGTTTGATCGTCACCATTCACAACAACCAATGTTGTAGTAGAGGACCACCAGAAAATGGCCGACTACACGTTGCAGTAGAGGACCAACAGAAAATGGTCGACTACATCAAGCAAATGGATGAGTATTGGATTGAAGACTAGCTTTTGTTCTTTTTGGGGGGATGTAGAGGGCATAGTTTGTTTAGCTTAGACCTAATTAGCTCTATCATAGGATGTGTTTACGGGTGATCAATTTCGATCTTCAAAGCAGGAATGCTGTCTGCCTCTAATGCATCATCACTACTAATCTAAAACTTTTAGAGGCAATACACACTGCCTGTGAAAATAGTAACTCTAGAGGCGGACGCCATAGGATGCCACCTTTGTAAATCAATAAAAAACAAAAAAAAAATTCTCATATCTTTAGTAGATTTATGTCATTCCAGCTTGAATCCACATCATCCTCGTCTATCCACCTCCATTCTGTGCTCACCGTCCACGCATGAGACTCAATGTCATGCTTATATATATTGTTCGTCCCCACGTCATCCTTTCTGTTTTGCCTCAATGTCGTGTCCAAAGCATGGATTTATGCAGAGGGACAAGGTAGGCAGAGGAAGAAGAACGGGAGGGCCTCGGCCACGCTGCTGTACAACCATACCCTATTGCTAGATTTACACAACCATCCCCACCCTCCTCACAATTGCCCACGTGGATCTGAGAGAGAGAGAGAGACAAAGAGAGAGACAGAGAGTAGAGGGGAGGAATAGAGTGAGAGGGGGCTAGGCCTCGCCATCGTTGACCTCAACCAACATCTCGACGGCACCCCATCGCTAGATCTGCGCAGCCATATAGTTGAGACCCATGTGGATCTGCAAGATTGAGACAGAGCGAGTATTGAGGAGGACTGGGGACCTGTGCGCCATGCCGAAGAGGTGGGCACCTCCACCGAAGCCACAGTCAAACAGTCCACTTGCAATGCCAGATGGCGTTCAAATGTTGCCTTGGGTTAGGCTTGACTTTGGGGAGAGAACATAATTGTTCCCACTGGTGAAGGAAAGCAAGATCAATTACCTGAAACGTTGGAGGTGCTAAGAAATAATGTAAGAAGGTACGTTTAAAAGGAATTACTGGAGTGGCAAATATTTTTCCAAAAGACCCCAAACAAATGGTTTGGATTCCACGACGATACAAACCAAAAGATTATACATGCTTCTGATGACAAGCTCAAATTAAAAAAATTGCAAGTAACTGTCTGGGATCCGGTAATCCGGACTTGTTTTTATCTTGAATAACTGAGAACTCAATTTTACCAGCCTTTTCCAGTACGACCAGTCATGTACCAGGTGTTCTCTGGTTCATGGTTAGTACTGAATTTCTGCCGGTAAATGATAGCAACTTTTCCAGTACGACCAGTCATCGTTATTGCTGACCTGGACGACTGACAGCAGCGTTTTGGTATTGATGTTGAGTTGAACCATCCACATCTTCTGGGCGTCCGTGGTGAAGTGAAAATTGGAGACCAGAAAGCAGACGACGTTGGGTTTCTCCAAGCACACGACAGGCCATTCGGGAATTGCTGGCGGTAGGCCCTCGTATCCCGACAGCGCCCAGATCTCCTCAGCCTCGATCTTCCCGTCTTCCACCCACTCCAATGGCTCGTCGTCGTCCATGCTAAGATTCATCTTCCAGGTTTTGATGCTGAAGACAAATCCAGGGTGACTACAATTCGTGCTGTCATGGTCACGGCAGCAGCATGGATGGTCGTGGTCACTGCAGAAGCCGTAGGGGTCCAGGTTGACACGCTCGCAGCAGTTTGGGTGGATGCTGATGAGCCTCACACTGCTGTCACCGGCGGCGCCCATGCGTCGGACCCTCTTGAGGTCGTCGCAGTCATCGCCGTAGCTGCAGTGCCTCACCTCTGGAGGCAGACATACATAACGGAGCTTGGGGCTCGCCTCGTCAGCCATGTCGCACAGCAAGAAGTGGTTGCCGTAGGAAACCCAGCATAGGAACCGGTCACCGACGCTGATGACGTTTCGGCCTAACCCCAGTCCGTAATCGATGGGTACCGGCTCCATGAGCTCCCACCGGCGCATGGCGGGGCGGAGCACACAGAACACGGCCATTTGTTGCAATCCCCGCACATCGGGATCGGACCACAGCTTCGACGTGGACCACGAGGAAATCATTCTCGCCTCGTCGCAGCAGACCTATGCCCCTAGAGTCGAGCCTTGGGCGGATGATGCGAGGGTCAAAGTAGGATGCCGGGAAGCTCTCAGGCTTGGTCGGAGAGTCTGCAGCGGGGAGCAGAGACAGCGACGGTGGCCGGCGGGCGCCGGCCGGCCTATACACGAAGCGATCCACATCCCTAGAATATGATCGACGGTTAGACATCTCCAAGAGAAGCAATTCGCCATGGGCCACGACGACTCTGATGCTGTCCTCGTGGAATTCGTTGACACACGGGCTCTCTGGAAAGGTGTAGCAGAGGTAGGAGCTCGACGGCGGCGCGGCGCATCTCAAGGAGACCCGCACGCGTTGGCCTTCGGAGGTGCGTGATTCTGCCACGGTACTGTCGTCGGCGGCAAAGAGTGATGAGTCGTCGGGGCGGTAGCAGCCATTGCTGGTCAGCATCACCCAGCGCCAGTCTTCTGTGGTCGCCGGCGAATCCGAGAGCAGCCTCCGGTGGCTGCATGTTGGGGCAGAGTATCGACTGATGGTTGGGCGTAGGGCAATCGAGGCTCGGCGTGTGAGGCGACTCAGCGTGGCAAAACGACGCACAGCAATCCGGCTCAGCATCTTCGTTTGGGGTGTGGTTGTCACAAAAATGGCGGCTGCGTGCTAGCAGTAGCAGCCCTATACTAGGTTAACGATGATTAGAGTGATTTATATACCGTATACCAGATAGGATCACAGGAGTACATAAATTGGGCTGGCAGAACATTGGATGGGCTTCGCGTTGTCAACTAATAATGTTCTAGCCTGTCATGACATTTTAATTGTTAGCTTTCTTCTCCGAGGCTACGAAGACTACAGTGGGCTAATTAAGCCCATTTAGCACCAGAGCAAAGACATATGAAATATAAGGAAATGTTACACAATAATAACTTAAATAAACATAAAAGAAGAAGAACTAGATATTGCAAATACCAACTAATCGAGATAATAGGATTTTTTTTAGAATTACACAGTACAAGACGCTCACAACACGTACACATACTTATCCATATGAACACGTACACAAACTCTACCCCTATAACCACCTCCAAAGAATTGAGCCAGCAGATCTGAAGATTCCTGAAGTCACCACTGGCGCCTCGTCGTCGACGGTAACGTCACTTACCACTTAATGCATAACGCCGATAAATCTTGAAAAAATACAGGAAAGGTTGTGAGCACTAGGATTTAATCTCTGGACAGTTCTAGCACTAGACCATAGACCCATTCACAAATAATAGGATATTTGGGACTCCAAGTATCGTCCTTGGTAGATTTAGGACTCTAAACATTTACTTTGCAAAAAATAGGTCTCCAAACATATGGCACCTTTGATGTCATTCTATGTACTTTCTCTTATCTTTATACATGTACTTGCCACCTAAAAGGACATCTTTTCCCTTCTGTGTTTTTTCCACTGTGCTCGTTTGTACTATAGAGAGCTCGTCTTTTCATATCGCCCTAGCCTCGCAATGTTTAGTTCTCCTATCACCCTTGCCCGCACGATCCTGACATCGCAACTCGGCGGCAACCATGCAGGTCAGTCGCCAGAAACCATGGCCAGCCATCCGCTTGCCCTTGCCCACGCGATCCCTACATTGACTTGGCGACAGCCATGGACGGCCAGTTGCCTGACACCATGATCGGCCATCCACTCGCCCTTGCCACACTACCGGTGGCCCAAGGACTGGACGACAGCCACCCAAGGCCTTGGTTCGTCTCTTGCCCAAGGAGTAAGGATAGCGCCTTCCATCGAAGACCAATTAGTTCCTGTTCGTTTCCACAGCATTGAAACCCAAGAATGATTCCTAGCTAAATTATTCCTTATTTTAATTTTATAACAACTGGAATTATTCTGACAATAAATGGGCCAAATCCAAGGCCTTAAGTAGCCGCCATGGATGTTCTGGCTATGCCCGACGGTCCCATATGGATGTTGAAACCCAAACGCCAGTGCAATCGCCCAAGTGACTTAGTGAGGTCTTTTGCTGACCACCGCCCTCCTCTGGCGATACAATACGATCCTCTGGTAATACAGTATCATACTGTAATAGATAGTTGGACCAAGATAACGCGCGACCCATCGCGCATACGGTGAGCGCACGACCCACATAGCGGCTACGCGTGAGTGGTTCTGGTGCTAAGGCTGCCCTGCACTGTACCACTCCACTCCCTGGCTTCCGAGAGCCTCCAGCCGCGCCCTGGGAGTAGGCGCTGTTGCTCTAGCACCATGCTTTCCAAAAAGAAAATAGTCTCTTAAGAAAAGCAATAATTTTTGAACCGTATATCCGTTTTCAATTATATCTGCACCTGTGCATTCTATGTGACGAGGCGAACAAAACTAGACTCATCTAGCCTATGTTTCAGAAAAATATTTTAGAAGGAATTTATGTGTAAAAATATGTAAGAGATTTATAGGGGTAACAACACAAAACAAGACAAAGCTACAATCCAGGGGCAAATTATAAGAACAAATATTAAATAACCTGCCAGCTAGAGGAGCACGTTATTATTTAACCCATTATGCCAGCAAGGAAGCATGACTAAAAACAAGATTAGCGGCCCAAAATAAGATGCTAATTCAAAGGGTAAGTTATTATATAAATGTATTCAAACCCCTAAAAGGGAAACGAAGCTCAAAACCCATTTATAATTGCACCTGAAAATTGAAAATTGCACCCTAAAACATGACTAGCTAAAAATTGGTGGGACATTTATTAAAAAGACAAGGAAAAAAGCAATTTATTAGAAGAAGCAATACATAAGATGTTAACTTAGAAGGTAAGTTATTAACAACTAATATGTAAAATTTAAGAATAATTCGATCTGAAATGGGTGATTGAAAACTAAAACAAAAAAAATTAAAAACATGACTGAAAATTGAAAGATAAATAAAAAATAGACTGAAAACTGAAAATGAAAAACTATTTAACTAGAAATAAAAATAAACAATGAAAGATGAAACTAAAAAGTGCACAATGAAAAAAAAGCTAAAATTAACAAATAGTATGAAAAAATAATAAAAATGAACTGAAAATGGAACTATAAAATAAAATTTAAAACTAAGAATAAAATGAAAACAGAAACTAATTCTCTTTTATCGCAGAACTGAAATTGGTTTGTGCAATCACGTAGGAGCGCAACCAGGAAAAAAAATAGCTTTTGAATAATTGATTCTCTTTACAGGATAAATTAGGTCATCGGTCCATACTCCATAGCAACTCCCATGGGCATGCAGGCCAGGCCGCCGGGCCACTCACGCGAAGTCACGCAGCGCGTTAACTTTTTGCTGGGCCGACAAAAAATGAGACAGTTTTGTTCGAGCCCAAATAATCACACCCTAATCATCGACACCCATGGCTAGGGCTCACCTCGTCGGAATGCAGCCGCCATTCATCCCCCATTAGTGATCGCGCACCATGACCTAGCCTGCTTCATCACCGCCGCCGGCTTTCTACCCAAACCATGAAACTTCTGACGCGGCTTGCTGCTCTGGGTGTCGTCACCTTCAACGGGTCAAGCCTGATCAGACGCGGTGGTTCCTCCGGCCAACGACGATGGATCCATCTGGTCCCAATTGGTTGCGGCCAACCCAGGAGCCATCTGATACTCCGGCGACCGCCGCCGGCAAAGACCCAAGCTGGGTTCTGCTGAACCGCCGTGACTGCCGCAGGGTCACGGACGACGACGCCATGGCCACAGACAACAAAACTATGGCAGAGTCCAGCACCTCCACGGGACTAGTTCCTTCCTCTACTATGATTTCGTGGGTACCGTACCCAATAACAAGAACATTGGACTCGCCGTCATCGCAGCCCACGGCGACTCCCTCGTCTTACGAATGGAGACATCGACATCGGCGCGCGCCGCCGGGCGGCCTGTTTCGTACGACCACTTCGTGTACAGGGCAGGCACCGCCACGAGGCCGCCGTCGCTGACTCTACTCCCGGCGGTGAGCATTATTCCCATGACGGATGACCTTCCCGTGAGGGATGACCTCTGCCGGCCCATGCTGCTCGACGAGGACACCGGCGTCCTGCGACGAGGGGAGGACGAGGTCGTGGTGGCTCAGCTTGATCTCGGCAAGTACGAGCACGAGGACAAGTCCCACCTCTGTGTGGGAGCTCAGGCGCCCAGTGCCCATCGTCCATGAAGAAGGCGACCAGCTCGTGGGATGGTCGACGGGCACCAGCATCGCCGTCCCTGTCGGCGAAAGGTTCCTGTGCTGGGTCAGCTACCACGCATGGAGAGCAAGCTTCATCCTATGCGACATGGCGGCGGAAGATGGAGCCCCAAGCTCCGGCACATACCTCTGCCGTCTCCTCCCTATGATCCAAAGTACTACACCAATGACTTGCCGCCTCTGAGTGATTCCGAGGGCATGGGCGCTGCTGGCCCTGGCGCTGTGAGGTTCGTCGCCGTCAAACCGCGCTGCTGCTGCGGTCGCTTCGGGAGGAGCTCGTGCGCGCTGCGCGCCCGCTACGCCTTCACGGTAACCACGTGGACACTCGCCTTGACGATGGACGAGCCACCGATGTGGGTGAAAGACGGTGTGCTTGATTGTGAAGAGCTTTGGGCGATGCCGGGGTACGAGGGTGTCCCACGCGGGCACCTACAGTCCCCTGTCGTCACCTTGGACAACCCTGACATGATCTGCTTCAAGGTCGCTAGGGAAGAGGAAGACACATGGATGATCCAGGTCAATATGAGGAGGAAGACTTTGTTGGCAGCCGTCCCTTGGAGCACCGACACCGACACATGGAGATCACGCCTTCATTTACCGGCAAAACTTTAGTGCTAAGTTTAAGACCTGCTTGAGTCCCATAGTCTGTAATATATATAGTTGGCTAAAGTTAAGAGGATGTGTTTGTATATGGTCAAGCTTTAAATCTACTCTTCGACGTAACGTAGTACGACAAGATCGAGAAGCTCAAGTTCATCTCAGTGGGCAACGCAATACCACTGGCTCTGGCTGCGAGAAGGTAAATGGATTTGGTAAACAAAACAACCACAGAAGTTGGCTGCTAGCTCACATGGCCAGGGCATTGCTACTTGGGATGGAGCGCAGCCGATGTCAGAGACCTGGAGGAATCTCTCGAGTCTTATGACTCCACTTGACTTGCACATACAAAACCCTCAACAACAGCTCCGTCGTTGTAGTAACAAAGCGCTAGAGCAAATTAGCAGTAAGTGAACACCACTATCCTTTTTCGATATGGGCTTTATAGATTTTCAGAGGTGGGCAATGCAACCGCCTGTATCACAAGGTCTCGGTTAATGCAAATTAACTGAGGCAGATGCTAATTAATAAACTCAAACATGTAGCTTAGGTCGGCCAAATATTTGTACATGCATGAAGTATTAAATATAGTCTAAAAAATAACTAATTACATAAGATTATGATAACTTTACGAGATAAATCTTTTAAGTCTAATTACTTCATGATTTGACAATATAGGGCTACAGTAAACATATGCTAATGATGGATTAAGTATACTTTGCTAATGACGGATTAAGTATACTTGAAAAAAATCATCTCGTTGTTTCCTTGCAAGTTCTATAATTTTTTTTTTTTTTAAACATCTCTCCGATATTTTTTTCACCAACTGAACTAAACACGCCATATTATATTCATCACTAAAATAGTAGAACAGTCATAGAATCGAACACAAAACCTATATGGTCTTAGCATGTCATTCTCCGACCACTACTCATGTAGAAATATTTTTGATACATTAGTACACAAAATATTTATACTGACGGCTCATATCTCATTTTCACCGGCGTTTTTTCCAACCGCCCGCTGGGAGAGGCCAGTGAAAATAGCCGATTTCCACCGGGCGGTTGGCTGAAAACCGCCAAGAAATCGATTTCTACAGGCGGTTCTCTTAAGGAACTGCATGTAGAAATTGCTACACGTAAAACACAAAAAAAATAAAAAAATATTTTAGAAACGGTAAAAAATATTTTTGAAATGGAAAAAAATATTTATAAAAAATATTTGGTTGGACATGGTATAAAATTGATATAAAATCATATAAGTGTCACAAAATTATACCATAAAATCCATTAGACTCTACATGATGAGAACTAAATAGTAAAATATTGTTTTGGACTAAAAAATAACTATTTTGACTCTCTTCATAAATAAACAAAGTTAAACATGGTCAAATTTATTTATTTATGAAGAGAGACAAAATAGTTATTTGCAGTGCAAAAACAATATTTTATCAGATAGTTCTCATCACGTAGAGTCTAAAAGAAGGATTTTATGGTATAATTTTTTTACGGCACTTACATGATTTTATATCTATTTAATAAACAAATTTGGTTCAGCGTGGTATCCACCCGTAAATTCAACAAGAATCAAGGTCTTCTCAAGCAAATTTCAACTTCTTCAGATTCCAAGAAAGACAGAGTGGTCACTTGCAATGTCCAAAGTGGCAATTTTTTTTTCTAAATTTATCATAGAACATCATATTAGCTCCTACCCGAACATCACGAAATATAATATAAAACATCATATGCCACTCGCTTTGCCTTCTCATGATACACTCAAGCTAATTCACAAGTCCGTATCTTTCTTAATAAATTCTTATTGTATTCGATCTTTGTCCACTACAACACCTAACAAAAAGAGCTCGAACGGACGGTCTCAACCAACATGCGCTCTGTCACCAAGGCTCTCCTGCAACCTTCTTCTTCGTTCAGCATAGCTCCTTTGTCTCTACAGCACACGGTCCGGCCTCATGGCTAACAAATCCGCGACTCGTCTACCCAAACAGCAGGTTCTCGTTCTACAGTCCTAGACGCAATCAACTCGGCCTGCCTTTGTGCGCATGCTAAATGCATTGTTGCGTGGCGTGAAGGGAGGAGCCAGCCGTGTGCATGCTCTATACCTTTTTCTCAGCCTTCCTAGCTTAACCTTGTGCCCGTACGTTGCAATAGGATGTATAATTTATTACATGGTGGTTGTATAATTTTTGTAGAATTTCAATGAGTTTGGTCCAACCTTATATCAAATGAACACCGTACGAAAAATTGATAAGAGATTAAGTTAATTTATAAATTGGTGACTATTGAGTGTATATATTTATCATGAATTGAGAAAAGTCGAAGGTGAAACACAAGCGTCGTGAATGGTCTTGAACAGCTAGGGCATAATATGAATCGTGCAGTATTATGGAATGTATTACAGTTCGAAGCTCAAAATGAGAAGAGTTATAAGTAAAAAAGATTATAATTTAAGTATTTAAAAAACAATTACTCCAACCAAAATTTTGTCTTTGCCTCCGGCTACCTGTTTCACGTGGAAAAAAGTAACCAAAAGTGTTTTCAAACAGTCATGTACTTAAGTATGTTGGAAAAAAAGAAAGAAAAAATTGCCAAACAAATCAGAAATCTATCATGTATGTAACAATACCTGACAAAAAATAGAAAAAAAATCGTGTCATGCAAGGCCTAAACAAAAGTATTGATCTCGATACGGGGAACAAATAAAATCACCAAGAATAAATAGAAAACTACAAAACAAATCTGAAACCACCTTGAGAAAAAAAAAGGGAAAATAATTTTTTAAGAATTACACAAGACAACGCAGACGCCACAACATGCACGCACACTCATCCCCTAGAACACACGTACGTAAACCCGACCCCTATGAGCACCTCCGAAGAACTCAGCCGGTACATCTGAGATTCTCAAAGTCACCACCGGCGCCTCGTCGTCAATAGGAACGTCGCTTACCACTTAAAGCGTAACGCCGGTAAATCCTGAAAAATCCCAGGAAATGGAACTGTACCTAGAGAAAAAAAAAAAAGAAAAAACCATGTCAAGTAGAAAAGATAGAAGGAAAAAAATACTTGGAAAGAAAAAATCACCAAGAACCTACATGTGCATAATCGGGAACCGAAGGGGAAAAAAAAAGCGTAGTGGAAACACAATAGAAATAAAGTCATAAAAGAAAAATAGAGCATGACCAAAAAACTTTTCGTGGTCTAATATTAATATAAAAGGAGATATATGATTATTAAAATAATATTTGCCTAATTTCTCTATTTTTTATTATTTGGATTAGATATAGGAATCCTATTCGATTTACTTTGGATCAAAGAGACATAGTTACTTTGGATTGTATTATGATCAAATAGAGATATATCAGAGGCGTCTATTTGGTTTAGTATTAGAATTCCTAACAATCTAGGTTACCTCAAGAACCTCGTGTATACATCGTAAATGTGAATACGTGTTAGATTTATAAAAGTGATACCATTTTAAATTCCAAATGTGATCATGTATCTAAAAGGAAAACTCACTGATGAAAAAAATAGAAAAAAATAAAACAGAAATTATGTCCTTGGAAAAACAATCCAAAAATTAAAAGACAATTGGAAACCACCATGGAGCCATGAAAAAAATGGGTTGGTTTTAAAAAGTTGGAAAACAAGAAAAGAGTTGAATCTAAAAAATAAAACAGAAATTATATCGTTGGAAAAACAATCCAAACATTAAAAGAAAATTGAAACTACCATGGAGCCATGAAAAACGGTTTGGTTTTAAAAATTGGAAAACAAGAAAAGAGTTGAATCCACCGTGGATTAGTGGGCTCCATGCAGACAACTTATTGAATTGAAATTTGCCGTATCTATCTTTTATGAAATTATGAGCACGGTTTATAAGTGAATTGCTAAACGTGCATTGTTCTAACTTTTATGATAATAAATCTGAGTTGCGTACATGGTTCAATGTGTCTTGTAACCTAATATCTATAACTACTATAAGCCTAAACCCCACTAAGCTAATTCTCTTGATTGTGATTGGTTGAGCCTTCATAGGCGATGTCATCATACATCATCAAGGGAGTTACCTCCACTAAAGCTAATTTATCTCCCACTAGCTATTTCTTTTGAAATAGAAAAAAAAATCATAGCACCTAAACTAAGTATCATAATTAAAATCTAATTGCACCGTGGTGTTCCTCGCAATAAACTCTTCAAAACAAGACCCCACGTGGATATATTTCGATAACTTTTTACGATTCACTAATGCCGAGTAATAGATGAGCTGTGGATGAGACTTCTTTTTACGCACTATCATTATCTTTCTTTATCGATTGAGACTCATGGTCATGGATGATGTATTGAGTTATTTTATTTAGTTTGATTCCACTTTTTGACCTCTTTTTCCATGCGTTGTCAAGTAGTCATGTACAATTTTATAAAATTTAGATTTTACATTTTAATACTTATATGATCTTTTGCACAATAGCAATAGCGAAGAAAATGCATATTGTAATTTATGAGTTGTTCAATAGCAAGCTAGCTGCTTATCTTTTCAAATTATACCTAAAGTCCATTCTAAATATTTCGTGCGCCATAATGTAGTATGAGAGCTATTACTTCGCTAATTCCCGCAGCAACTTGCGGAGAATTCCTCTAGTTTTATATTTGTGTTGGTACAAAAAAAAACTCTCCATTACTTGGGTAGTTAGGATAGACGAACCAAAAAATGGATGGAGAAAAATTGACTCTTTATTATTAGAAAAATAGAAGATATAGACGTTTTCTCTTAGAAAATCCTAGATGTAGAGTTGCTGTCATATTAAATGCAATATATTATTTTTTATTTATATTTAGATAAAATAAAAATACTTTAAATCACTTATTACAGATCCATTATAGATCTCAGAGGCAGAAGTGTGCCATACAAAGATATAGCATTTATGTCCTCATTGTCATTAATATTTGATATGATTTTTTCTCGGCGCAACGCACACGGATATATTTGCTAGTAAAACTAAAAGTACGACAAATAAGCTATAAATTTATATTGTAAACAAAGAAAAGAAAAAAAAAATCTAATTAAAAGGTGCGGCAACTCAGAAACGGGCAAACGGCCCAACAAATAAATGCTGCCGTCGGCTTTCTTCTGTAAGCTCATCAAAAAGCATAATACGTCTATCACGATCGATCTGGTACAACAAAGCTATAGCAAGCAGCTGCGGCGCGCGACATGGAAACCCTAACTAACAAGAGAAAACACGGTGGCCACAAGCCAACTTTTACCAACAAAAAAGGACGACGACGCGATGATTCGCCGCCGGCAACTGCGCAGCCCTGCTGGCTGATCCTGAACAGCTGCACGGACAAAAAGGGCAGCGACTCCTCCGTCGCCGACCCCAAGACCACGGCGGCTTCCTGCACTTCCTCAGGCAAACCCTTCAGCATCTCCTTCGGCATAGCGACGCCGCCGGCAAGCTGCAGCTTGCACTTTGACTGGCTAGGCGGCGGCGGCATGCCCGGCGACAGGGTTGGCAGCAGGCACCCCAAGCTAGAACCGGAGGATGTCCGCGTCATTGCCGGCCACGGTGACGCCGTCCTCGTCCAGATGAGGGTGCCCAATCCCAAAGCATCTGATCCATTCGACTATTTCGATAGATTCGACACCATGGATAAATTCGACTACTTCCTGTACCAGGCAGGCGGCGGCGCCCGGCCGCCATCGCTGTCGCCGCTCCCTGGCTGCTACATCCCAACGCAGTTCGATCGCATGACGGCCCGAACCCGCCGTGATCCTCGCAACCTGCGCATGAAGAATACTGGCGTACTGCGCCGCGGCGAGGACTACGACGACGACGACGTGGTGGTGTGCCAGCTCGAGATGACGTGTGGCCGGCCAGTCTTCGAGGCGGCCGAGCTTTGCATGCTCCGCATCGGCCGTGACGACCACGAGTGGACCGTCAGGCGGTTACCCATCGTACAACACCGCGAGGGGACCAACGAGCTGCAGCCATGGGATCGGCATTGTCTCTTCATTCAGGCTGTGGTGCCTGTCGGCAACCGGTTCCTGTGCTGGGTCTACTACGACTCTGGCTTCATTGTGTGCGACATGGCGGCGGACGAGGAGAAAGAGACACCCAGGCTACGGTATGTGCCGCTGCCACCAGCGGCAATGCAGCGAGACGCCTATTGGCTTGACGATGCCGACCTGCGGTGTTGCCGCACCCTGGGGGCCGCCGGTCCTGACACGGTGAGGTTCGTCACCGTTGCTCAGCGGTCAAGCTCCTCTTTCAGCATTGTGACATGCACACTGACCCTAAGTATGGAGGAGGCAACGACGTGGGTGATGGATGCTGTGCTCGACTGCGACGAGATCTGGAACTGGCAGCTCCCGAACTATGGGTGCCTCCCACGTGATAAGCTCCTGAAGTACCCCGTGGTGAGATGTGATGAGCCGGACGTGATCTGTTTCAGGGTGGAAGGCATTGCGTTAGAGATCAACATGAGGAGCAAGAAGCTGCTGTCTGTCATCCCTACAGAGACCAGAGATGAAGACGAGGATGAAGAGTCATCTAAGTTTATAACGGCTAAACTTTGTTGGTAAAGTCTTTAGTTCACTATGAACAAAATAAACTATCGATTTTTCCTTCTCCTTAGCTTATAGTGTGCGTTATTTCTGGGAATTAATTAGTTTATGCAATGCAAATACTTTCTATTCTGCTCTCTTCGTTCCAATGTTTTCGTCATCTCACCTTTGTCCCAGCTAACTTAAACTACATCTAGGCATGCAATGTCATCGTGGTTGAACAACGCGATCCGAATCTTCCAAAATGTCATCGAGGCATGAATATTTCTCAACTGTTTTCAAAGTTATTTTCTAAGCTATCTCGGAACTTCTAACACCAACTTCCAATACCAGTTTCTGACGCAACACCTGATGGTAGAACTTCCCCAGCAAGCATCCTTCCCCGCAACCCCATCGTCTTTCTGTTTATGTCGCTGCCGTCACACGGGTCAGAACTTCTGGTGCATGCGCACAAGAACTTCGTCTAATCCCAATTTCCAATCTTTGGCTGTTCTGAATTCCGATTTCCAATCTTTGGCTGTGTTGAATTGTTATAACTTTGACTTTCGCTTTCGCTTTATGGTTTAGCTTTCCTTGCACTATATATCCTTTAGTTCTATAGCATCGTCATGGCTATTAGAACTTAATTTTGATACTTGCTCCATCCTAAAATCTCTATCTCTATTTCTACCACATATAACTCACTGATATCCATGTTGAACTTTTCTAAATCCACACATAAATTAAACTGTCCACCGCAGTTATTATCTCTCCTAATCTCTACCAAGTGCACCAACAAAATTACACCCAACATCATCCAATCATTCAAATCGAAGGCTCACATTGACCCTAACCTCTTCTTTCTCTTACTCACATCCAACGGGTGAAATGGGAACAAAAGATCATCACTCATCACTCATCCCTCCCCTCCTGTGCCCACCCCACACTCTCTTTACCCAATGGTCCCTCTTCCCCACGCGTGCGTGCCGTAGTGCCACAGTGCTGACTCTCCCGCTCCTCTTCCCCATGTTGTGCCACCAATCCACACACCGCACGCTGCCAGGGTAACTCCACTTCTCCCTCGATGTGGGGTGACTCCTCCTCCCCCCCTCCGCTCTGCCATGCATGCCGCTCGCTGCCTGGCCGCTGGTTCTTCCTCACAGGCAACCCAGGACACCCGCTCCCCCCACCCCATGCCGCCATGCCATGGCATTGTGACACGATGCACCACCACACCACCAGTGCAGGTAGGGGCTCCACAACGCCCGCCCCCACGCGCAGGTCATCCCGTCACCGGTCCCTCATCTAGTGCTTGATCGGCTCCTGTCTCGCGTAGCCACGCCACACGCCCAGGCGGCGCCGGCGTCCCGCTGCTCAGTGCCCGCCTATGCCCGGCCGCAGCCGCATTGGCCATGCAGTGACCTAGTGACACTGCCAGGCAGGCTAGCATTTCGGTGTGGGCAGGCAGGAGGCTCTGTACCTGTGTTACTCACTAGATCAAATTGCAGAGCCTCTCCGTCGTCTCATTATTATTTTTTGATTCTTTCTGATTGTAACCCAGAATTGCTTTTCATGGTTGTAGCTGTGCTGTGTCGGTGGTATGGCATTGGTGACCTTAGCTGCAGGATTCTAATTCCTTCTTTGATCGTTCCATTGGGAGCCAACAGGTTTGTCTTCTGTGCTTATTAATTTGGTCTGATTATTTCTCTGGTGTGCTCTGGTATTGATTTCTGGTTTTTGTGGATGCCTCTGGTAGTTCTGTATAAATAAATAAATGACAATACGTTACCTCGGAGTGAAATATAGGTAGTTCTTCTGTGTGAATTCTTGTGGTGTGTCATTGTGTTCCTAATTTGGGTTGTATCTGATTCTCCTCTGTACTGTCAGGTTCCAAGGAAAGATTCTGTATAAGTGACCAAGCAAATTTCGTGCAGCAATTGAGGAGGCTTTCCTTGCTGAATGTGGTCTTTTTTATCTTGAAATGGATAGGGTATGCCCACCACACGAAAGTCTATAAATAAGCACTCTGACCCTAATGGCTTTTAGGAAGAGGCTACGTACTTCAAATAACAAGCAGGAGTGCCAATCTGAATCTCAGGTCACTGAATGCTGTGAAATTGTACAAGTTCAGTGTGCAGCTACTACCTTTGATACATTTTTTGAGCTAGCTGCAATGTAATTCACTGAATTGCAGGTTATTGGCAAATCAGCATTGTGTCCTGATAGCTGTGGTAGTCATCTACCATCCAAGGATTCAATGAAAAGGAAGAAGGTGCTCTGTAGGCACTGTTAAAAGGTATATGGCTAAGCTTTTGAGTTGTGAGATTATTCATCACTGGTGTTCTCCACACATCGTTACTTCCTTTGGATGACTCATTTGCATAAGTATTACTCTAACATTATTGCAATGAAACAATAATGTGGTATATGCAAGAAACTTTGGCACCACATAGATTGTGGAAACTAGGTAAGAGCTACTTGATATTTGGCACCACAAAGCGAGGCTCTGCTTGAACTGTTCTCAGCAACTGTTCGGGCGCAGCGCCATCCTAGGTGACGCGGTTGATGATGGCCTAAGTAAGATTTTCCTTTAGCTTTCTTTTATAATTTGGTCACAACTCATGTGCGTATAATTGTCTAAGTGGAACGTGGTTCGGCATACATTTGGCCTCACCATAGGGCAACAGTCATTGTTCTCTGGTGAGCCCAAATAGTATGCGTTGTGTAACAAACTCTAACTTCTTCTTAATGAAACACTGGCCAATGGGCCTGTTCTAGAAAAAAAAAATATATTTGGCACCGCAACATATGGAGGTTATTTCCTTACCTATGTATAATGATATTTTGTTTTCCTTATTGCTTGATATATATATGAAACAGTTCGAGAAGTCATTTACTGCTTTCTAAGCTATGGATACAAAACTACTTGAGTAAATAAGCACATCAATACGTAATGTATTTCTTCACAGATGTGCTAGCACTTCAAAGGAAAAACAGACTGAAATGATAGCTGTTTGCTGCAAATGTACCTTGCTTTTTTATTTAAAATCTACCTTTTTGTGTGTTTTGTTTTTATTATTGCCTAAAAAGTTCCATTGCCGCTAGATTTTAGAGTAATTTAAGCATGACTTGTACATTTTTAAATGATATAGTTATTCACAATCATCACTATCCATATTTTTAGGCAGGTCACTAAACTCAAATCTTTTTATTGTGTAGTTCCAATACTCTGAAAGTAGCAGGCACATTACAAAAATGGTTTTCTTTCCTACCGAGATTTTCTCTCAGCTAACATTTTCTCTGTCTGCTAGAATTTGATGAGTTCCTGTAGCCTGATTCATTTCAAGCTTTTATGTGTAATCACCACTACTTAATAAATTTATTTGGTGCCTGCTTTCTTATCTGTCACATTACCATCCAAATAATAATCTGGATGAGGTGGGAACTACTATAGTGTACCAGATATTAACATAAATACTAATATTTAACAGGTTTGACCAGATATATTGAGCATGTCCTTTACATCGAGCATTCCTTTAATCAACTTGTGGTTCAGCAAATTTCTTGGTTGTATTTGCTGCTGCTTTACGCTAAAACATAGCTTAATTGTTGGCTTGCTTTGCTGGTAGCTTGCTAATTGGCTGACAGCATACATGTTCCTGTTTTCAAGTTAGTAGGTCTGAGTGGTGGATCAACATCTTCATCGTGCTAATCTGTATGCAGATTATGAAATCGATGGGTATATGTGTATCAAAATTGTGCTAGCTCTTCAGCTGCACGGTTGGGGAGTCTGTCCACTCTTACCGTTGTAGTCATATTTCACAGTTCATAGACTTTTCTGTGAATTTAAGATGCTTGTCTCATCTTTTCTGAGAGGAAAAAAGATCTCACCTCCAAGAGTCTAGTCTATCCCTAATACTTAAAAGGTAAAATTTCTTGCGATAAAATCTTTCGTCCAACTAAGAGATCAACATGGTTACTGTTTAGTTTAAAAGGCAAAAAAATTTCTGCCACTTCTTTTTTGTCCAAAAGCCTCTCCGGATCGTTCTGTAATCATGTTGGATAGAAATAGAAACTTAGGCTCAAGTCGTAACTGTGTTTTTTATTCGTAGTAGCCTAGAGTTTTCAAAATTTCTTGCGATAAAATCTTTCGTCCAACTAAGAGATCGACATGGTTACTGTTTAGTTTAAAAGGCAAAAAAATTTGTGCCACTTCTTTTTGTCCAAAAAGCCTCTCCGGATCGTTCTGTAATCATGTTGGATAGAAATAGAAACTTAGGCTCAAGTCGTAACTGTGTTTTATTCGTAGTAGCCTAGAGTTTTCAACTGTGTTTTATTTGTATTGACGTTGGATGTCTGATGGAAACTTCCGTTTATTTCCTAGAAAACCGTTGTACCCGTCCGTGTCCTTTCACAATTCCTTTTCTTATTTCTATTTTCGATATTCTTTTTCCTTGTTAGTTCTGTTAACTTTTTGTTTCTTTTTTTCCTCTCTCGTTAGTCCATAGCCCTTTCGTTTCTTTTTTCTCTCCAGTTTATTCTTATATTTATCATCTCCTGTTTTTTTAAAAAACTAAAATAAGAAATACACCTAGTCTATAACATGCACCTGTACTATCAATATCTATATCCATATCTATACCTAACAATAAAGAGGTAAACCCATTTTTTTCGTCCATCTATTTTCTTCGTCTCACGCTCTCCCTAACTAACTCTATATATACATATATTTTTGAGCTAACCTAAATAGCTACAAATTGTATTCCAAATAGATTTCTTATGGAAATTAGAACAGAAAGAGAAGAAAGACGCATAAGGGAAAGAACATAAAAGAGTCCTATTTGTTTCCATATCCTTTTTGTCTTACGTCGGTTTCTTTGTTTCTATATCCTTTGGCCTTTGTTTTTTTCCTACACCCATGTAGGGTACACTAGGAAATATGTCCGTGCGTTGCAACAGGAAAAAATAAGTAATAAAATCAAATTAAGATAAATAAGAGAAAATTGGTTATTACTAAGAACTATTTGTTCATGATCGAATCGAATAGTTAGCATCATAAACAGAGGGCTACATTAAATATGTGACCCATGCTTAAGGTTTATGTAGAACATCTAGAATATGTTTGGTTATTAGATGAGACTTGCATTGTATATTTGTGACTGAGGGATATAAGCTGAGAGGAATCGTATTTTAGAAAAAAAAACAAATATGTGCCTAATTTGTAGTTTTATTCTCTTGAATTCAATTCGTCGGATTGGGATAATTTCTAGCCACCAAGCAGCTATTCATCAGATTCCTCCTTCCCTTCTCGTCCTTGTGGGTGAGATAGTCATATGTAGAAACTTTGTTTTGTTTGTGCTCTTCTAGCTATTTTTTTTTTGAAACAAAGCTCTTCTAGCTTTTTGTCATCATCTAATTCAACCAATTCAGAAGCTGACCTTGTCGATTGTGTGTATGGCGAGATCAGAGGATTTGGTTCTTGCTCAGCTCGACAGATAAGAATTTCGAAGTTGCGGTGTGTATGGCAAGATCAGGTGCCTCTCTGTTCTACGAGATTAGGTACTTGTCTCTTCGTTGAAATAGTTTGAAAGGTGTTCTCATCATGTATATGTATATGTATTCAGATGGTGCTATGTCCCAATTTTTCTTAGACCGACGTACATAGCATAGACATGACTTTACAGTGATGTCATCAAACTAATAACAACATGAAGAGCAAGACAGCATATTTATTGGCTGAGCGAAAAAAAGCATGGGCGTGATGAGCACCGTTGCTCGGTTGGTGCTCGGCCCGTGCAGCACGACGTGCGCCCATGGCACTTATGCAGAAGCAGTAGTAGGAGCCTATCTAGCACGGATACAGATACGGGTATTGATATCGGAGATACGTGGATATGTTTTACAATTTTTTAATAAAATAAATAATAATGCAAATTAAAATCGTGAAAGTGTATAAATTTAAGTAATCCGTAATTATTAGTTTAGGACATACAATCTACATATGATACATCGCTACATCACCTTGTAGGCTTCATAGTTTTCACAGGAGATTCAATGCCGTATAATATAAATGAAGAATGAAAAGGGGTGTACTCATGGGATGGGAGGTCGGCTCAAGCTAGATTTGCTGCTGAGTGCTGAATCGTCTCGTTCCCTGCATAGTGGAAAAAAGCTTGCTGCCTCCGTAGCAGACTGGTAGTACTCCCCAGCGCAGTGCTTCCTGGCACGATGACCTAGAAGTCAAGAGATCGATTGATGGCTCTTGGCACATAGGGGCCCAGGCTCAGCGGTGGCGGCCGGTGAACAGTGGCGCGTGTCCTAGGCGGGATGCGGCGCGCGTGCGTAGGATGTGGCGCAAAGGGGACAGGGGCTCGTCGCCGTCTCATCGACGGCCGGTGAGCTGCAGCGCATCTCGTGTGCGAGCGCAGCGCGAGGGGGCAGGGGTTCGTCACCGGCGGCCAGCGAGCGGCGCGTCTCATGCACAGGAGGCGAGGCGTCGCGCGACTCGCAGCAGTGGGGAGGGTTGGCTTTCTCACTGGGCTGGACGCCTGGGCCGTATCGTGCAGCCCGGTAAATATTCCAAAAATTCCTCTTCTCCAGTCCGATATGGAAACGAAAAACTAAACGGTAATCATATCGATCTCTTAGTTGGACGAAAAGATTTTATCGCAAAGAAATTTTGCCTTTTAAGTATTAGGGATAGATAAATTTATTCTGCTTCTTTGTTTCCATATTTTTTTTCTTGAGGTCTGTTTTTTCTTTCTTTTTTGACCAGCGCCTACGTAGAGAATGTAGGTTTATAAGAAAAGAGATAGACTATATGACGATTTTGCAAAAGTAAAAAGAAGTCGGGAACAGATTCAAGCGTTCCCTCACAGACGCCGCGGCTTCAACATGCTCGCTCACAGATGCCAGGGATTCGATGCATGCCCGAAAAAAAAAATGCTCAGCAAGCAGGAGAGTAGCTTCGTGCGTTCTTGGGCGAGCGGCAGCTGTGCTTCTTCGATTGATTTTAGAAACATGGATGTGTGACTGTAATTAACCGTATTGAAAGAAACCTGGCACAGATACGTGGGCTACGGCAAAGGCCCAACATTTACCTGCCGCCCCTTTCTCAAAAAAAAGAGAAATGTTTACCAGCCAGCCAATCTAAGATTTATTATGTCTTCTATTTTGTTCACAAAAATATTCATTCATAACACTTATTGTGTGCTACAAAATTATATTAAAGGAACATAAGTATTTAAAATAATCTATACTTATATATTTATACCTCTATAATAATTATATATATCTAATTAACGAGTCATAATTTCTATAGAAGGAAAGCAGTATAAAAATACCAAACATGAATCATAACTATAAAAAAATTCGAACTTGAACGTCATGGATAGAATATTATTAACGCCATATCAGCTCAAATATTTCTTACACACACAACCTAAATTGATCATAAATCAGTCAATAATAAATCGATCAAACATAAAAAAAAAAGATGAGGCTGCTGATGTGCAGGCCGCGCAAAGGCCAATGCATGGGGCCACAAGGGCACAAACGCACCTAGGCGAAAAAAAAACTCGGACGACTGAGAATTTGAAAACGAGAAAGTACGTGACATTAAGTCTTATTTTAATTCAAAGCTACATGTAATAAAGATCATTTCTATGGTCCGATGGTATCTCCTGCACCTACTTATATATAAGTTAGATATGTATTTTGGTATAATGTGGAGTTGATTCCAAGATGAATTCAAAAAATAGTGATTACGCATCAAATGGTATGACCCGTTGCAACGCACGGGCATATTTCCTAATATAATTTATTTACCAAAATCTAAATGGTTCCCACATACGCGGGAAAGATAAAAGGGAAAAAACACTTTTGCCTCGAGGACCCTGCAGTTTTCACTAATTAACTGATCCTAAATCTGAAAACTTCCCTCTAGAAAACTTGCATCAAGAATCCTGAGAGTGAAATAAAATTATGTTTTTCAGAATAAATGATAAAAAAGTCAGACAACAAACTGTTGAAGATGCTCTTAGCCCATTTGACAATGTTATTACTTGTTGTCCACAGAGTAGGGGGTAACTTAGGAGTAAAATCACAACAATAACAAAAGCAAGGGTAAAATCACAATCAGACATCAAATTATAGGCAAGAACGCATTAGCCCCATAAACATAATCTTAAACATAAAAGATGAACCAGATATTACATTACAAATACTAATTAATGAGTGAGTCTCACAAACTAATCAAGTCATATATGCATATCTGAAACGCAAAGTGGATTATCATTGTTCAAGTGGCTTACAGAAATACGTGACTTTCAGAAAATAGCAGCCAGCTGGCTAAGGGGCCCTCCCTAGGTGAAAAATTATTTTTACTACTTTTTTGCTATTTTTGGATTTAAAATCATAATTTTTGAAAACCATATCACTGGGCGGTTCGCTATCGATAGTCATCGGTGGCGGTTTGAAAGAACCGCCACTGATGATCATCCCCATCGCCGATATGACTATCTTTGGTTCAAAATCAGGCACTGATTGGGGGTTTAGCACAGGCGCTGATATACTGATCTGAGGTGGTGCATAATATATCCCTATATCCACATCCAACTACCCACTCACCATTGGATGCACATTGTATGGACAGATTCATGCTTTGCCGCACTGAACATTGATCCATGAAGTGTAGCTAATGCAAAGCAAGGTCTATGATGAGTTGTTAGTCCTGATCTAATCAAATCTTTAGACCAAGGGACAAAAATAAACATCGAAGAAATATCAATATTACAACTTACATGAAGTTCACCTCGATGCAATATTTTGGGTAGAGTAGGGAGGAAAGAGGAGATTATATATCTCATTGCATAGCTTTCCACGATACATCATTACACATCCAACCGCCAACCCACCATTGGATGCATATTCTACGGAAAGATTAGTGTTTTGTCCCACTGCACATAATTAAGTGTAGCTAATGCAAAGCATGGTGTGTGATGACCGGTTGATCTGCTAATCTAATCAAGCTTTATACGAATGTACAAAAATTACACTGAAAAAATGTCAATATTCCAGACTACCTGAAGTTTAGGAGGTTTGAAGTAATAATGTATAAATATAATTAAAGCAGTGCCTATTTAATGAAGTTGGAGTCGCAAGGTATTAGAATATGTTGAATGTTAACCTGCGCAAAAAAGTTTGTATTGCCATGGCTAGCACAATCACACACCACCCTTGAAAAGAATTATATATGCTTCCAGCGACTAGCTCACAAAAATATTCAAAATTAAATTTGCAACTTCATGCTCGAGATTATTTTAAAAACTGGACACTTTTACTGGGTCAGCTCCGGCTGGTTAGTACTGAAGCCGTGCCGGTAAACGATGGTATGCTCTCCACAGGTCATCATAAATGAGAAATTGTATTGAAAATTTTATTTATAGAGGAGGAATTATAGTCAATCAAGGTTCTATTTCTATTTAGTTGTTTTATTTCCATGTTATATATATTCATCCATTGATATTTTATTTAATTATTGAAAGCTTTCGAAAAACCATATTCATCCATTGATATTTCACTGGAAGTTCTAATAGTGCCAAAAACATTAGGGTCTATCCAAAATAAAAACTGAAATAAAGTTCCAGTGATTCACTATCGAATCAATACAATCTTTGGCCACTAAATATCACCATTAAACATTTCATGCAAAATATCAAGTATATCATCTTATACATAAAACCTAAAACCCCCAAGTCTGATAACAATTTTTCCACATAACAACTCTAGAATTTATAGTGTGTCCGGATACTAATAAAAAATAAATTACAGTTCTCGCCAATAAAACGTGAGAGGAAATTTTTAAGCCTAATTAATCCTTCATTAACACATATTTACTGTAGCATCAAATTATCAAATCATGGACTAATTAGACTTAAAAGATTCGTCTCACAAAATAGTGACAATGTATGAAATTAGTTATTTTTAGTCTATATTTAATACTCCATGCATGTGTGTAAATATTCAATGTAACAGGGCAAAACTTTTGCCATGGGGAAACAAATACCATGCAATTAGAGATTGAAGAAAAAAAATCTTAATAGGGAAAACAAGAATATCTGCACTGCAATCCAAATTAATCAAATATTGGGATTGAAATCTAACCTTGTGATCTTAGTGCAGCAAATCCATGGATGAAATTTCTAGCGAGCTATACACCCAATAATATTGCGGCACAGTTTTTTTTTTGGTCAACATGCTACTATATTTTCATTCTATAGTTCCTCTGTCATATGCAAGCAGCAATAAAATGAGATTCAGAAACATATCTCGCACAAATAGGAGGTGGGAAGTTAATCAAGAGATCATTGGGAGCTCATACCTAAGTTAAGCCAAAATATCTGCTAGCCATCATAGTGAGTTCTAGAGTGGTTCTCTAGTAAAATATCTGCATGCAACCTCTATATTTGGACAAAGGTCAAATGAAATTTCATATAAATCATTAGTATATTAGTGAAATGGAGCAGCTTATGGTCAATGTTGTTTTCCAACAAGCAGGTATGCAGAATTACCAGGATATATCCAATATATAATTATGGTTATTCCAACCATACCTCGAGGGCCACTAAGATGCAAATTTAAACAACTAAATGTAGCATGGGATGGGGATGCATGGAGCCGTTCGTCGGCGGTGCTGCGCGGGCTGTCAGGACAACTGTCATCTCAAACCCTTTCGCCAACAGGCGACGTTCATCTTGTATGATGGAACCTCCACGTTCTCCTAGTTGGCTTGAGTCACGGGGATAGAAAAAGGAAATCATTCCTGACCACCATTGATGAGTCACGATGGACATGAATCAATCATTGATACATAGTCTAAAATCCAATCTGTCGTTCTACCCTTCAAATACAACAAGAAGAATTAAATTAAAATGTTTAAAATAGCTGGACGCATATAGGAAACAGAACCAAATTTCTACCAAGATGCAATACGCAGCAAATCTAAGAGGAAGATATACCCACTTCTTCTGCGAATCGCATCAGGCCACGCTAGCTGTACACCAATCGAAACCAACTTCTGAAACTCCCTGGCCGCCTCAAATTGCATGCTACTGTCATCCGAGTATAAGCCTGCCAAAAAAATCAGGAAACAAAACAGAACGGAACAAACAAATCCACTGTATAGAACGAAAAGGAAAAAAACACCAACACCGAACCTAACATCTTCGCAGAGCCGTCCAAAAAATACTTTGAATAATATTAGATCATTGTGTGCAAGCAAAAAAAGAACAAAAAAATATCTATATATGTGTACAATAAACGTCCCTTCGCAAGCTTTCCATCTAAGAAAAATAATAAAGAATACTTGGAATATTGGATCATTGTGTGCCACTGTGCCTCAAGAAAAAGATAAAAAAAATCTATGAGTACCTTCACACAAGAGAAAAATAATAAAGATTTTTTTGAAATTAAGAGAAAAAATAATCTATACGTCAGTCCCTCCGCAAGCTTTTGATCTAGCATTCTAGCTTCCGTATATATACAACAAATCTATACTATAAAAGTCTACCTCTAATTTAAAATTTAATTAGTTAAAGAATTTACCTCTAATTTAAGATTGAATTAATTAAAGAATCGGTGATCATGTAGGCAATTTTATATGAAAACAACTCTGACATACAAGACAATGCCGCACCAGGGCATGCACAGATTTGTTGGTAGTTGACATCGCACCTGTGGCCAAAGTAGCTGCCTTCAAAGAGCACATGCATGGGATCATTGTTGCTAATTAATAATCCTAGCGTTGGCGATGATTTGATGTTATCCGGGCCGCATGAAGTCCCCGGGGCAGAAGCTGCTCTAGGTCGGGCCGGCGTCGACCGGAGATCGGAACTAAGATGGTCATCGCGCACATGGACGGGATTATTTGAGAGCTCAAGCCTATCGCCTCGTACTCGTCATCATCCTAGGCCATCGAGCGATGAAAGGACTTATCTGCAGGTGTGCGTTTGTTTAGAAATAGCCTGGCGAAGGTGTTGGCCACCGGTGGGTGGGTGGGTGGGTAAGAAAATCAGCGGTAACAAAAAATACGAGGGAAGTGTAGCCACGTGAGAGAAACACGCGTCAACATTTACATGTTTACGGGCTGGGTCCGTTTGTCGAACACGGTGGATGTTTTAGACGCGTTGGATTCGATCTTAATGTAGATCTAACGGAGGTGGGTAGAAAAAATCAGGTGAGAGTCTATTTTCAATTCCTTCGCTCTTTTTATAGAATAGATAGACTAGCAAAAATGCCTATGCGTTGCATCGGGAAAAAAAAACTATGAAACGAGAAAAAAACTATGCTATGCGTTGCCATGATCTATTTATGTTTTATTCTTTTTATATGAAATTTAAGAGTTATAATTTATTTTATGATGAGCATGCATCTATCATAATTAATCAAATTAAAAGGGGAATGCTATAACACATTGAGTGTTTTAGCTAGGTCTGACACTTTTTTCCGTCGTCCTGCGTCCGCCCCGTCGCCGCGCGCTTGCCCGTGCCTATGCCTGTGCCGCCGCCATGCCTGCTCATGCCCACCTGTGTGCCGCTACGCTTGCCCTTCTTGGTTCCCAAACTTTGGCAAGCAGGTGAGCTTCTTGTTCCCCAGCTACGGCGAGCTCCTTCTTCCCTAACTCTAGTGAGCTCCTTCTTCCCTATGATAACGTTTCATTAATGTAATAATGATACAACTAAAAAAAGATGAGAACCAAAAAGCTCTTTATGATTTAGCATGTGAACTAAATAAACTAATATTAATTCGGTATCTATAATTGGGTCTTGTACTGAAACATCTTTTGCTATAGTTGATAGCGAGTTAAGGGTAATCTCAATGGTAGAAATTAGACATAATTTTCATAATAGCCACGTCATTACAAAACCATCCATAAAAAATTGATTGCAAGTTTCTGTCTTAATAAACTCCGTCATCTATTTGTGAGCACCAAGTGTGCACACGTACTCGTGCTCACCATGGAGGTGCCTGTGCAAGTGTGCAGACAAATAGCATGGAGGAGCCTCACAGCCGGCCTCCACACCTCGCCATGGAGGGCACCACCGCAGCATGCTCGGCTCCTCGCACGGGAACACGCCCTATGGAGCCCAGTCTCTTTGCAGGAGAGCTGCATCGAGCGTGACCTAGCTAGGTGAGCCAGCGCGGCTTGGGCGAGAGTGGCGGCTCGGACGAGCGTGGCTGTGCATGCGTGCTTCCGCAGTGTCGCGCGAGCAGAGCTCCAGCACTGCAGTGTAGGCAAGCTCCCGAGACGAGCGGGGCAGCATGGTCAAGGGCATGTAGCGGCAGGAGAGCGCTCGTGGCGGCCTGCGAGCGCACATAGCAGTGGCAAGATAGCTCGGGACAAGACCCTTGACTAAAGAAACACAGTAAAAATCAATCTACCCAAGGGTAGCTCTACGGATCAGACTCCAACTCAACCTGATAGAGTAATTCAATATTTAGGCTCCACCAGCCCAGACAAAGCCATAATATATGGGCTTATCTTAACCATGTTTCCATTAAATACTAAGGCCCATAAAAAACTATCTTCAGTATAAGATTAGTACCATATGGAAAATTAAAGAGAGATCGATTTGGTTTATTAGGTGACTATCGTCTATGTATTATATAAGGAAGCTTAAAAAAGATAGAAAACGCTTATTACTAATAAGGTTTTGTAATTCTAAACTAAGTAAAAGATAAGTGGTGGTTTTATTTATTTTATTCATCTTGAAAGAAGAGTTAGTTAGAGGAGGGCCGGACCAAAAAACAGGGGGAGAAACGCAAAAATGACATAACCGGTTCTCAAACATGTAGGACTATGTCATTCCCACCCTTAACTTATAAAGTGTGTCATTTTGGTACTTAAATAATAGTTATTCTTAGGACGGATGGACTATCTTACTAGAGGCTTAGACATTTACCATATAATATCCTAATTAAAAAAATCTAACAATTTTCTTTTTAAAATAAACTTATGCACAACGTTAGATCATTTTAGAATTATTGTTACTCCTTGTCAAACAGCTATAGGACAATAAACCCTGTTTGGATCCAACTATTGAGATAGCATATAGCTAATAATTATCCAACGAGCGAGATAGTTATTCTCTAGAGACCATGGTAACAATTAGCAAGTTTATTATCTATACATGCTTGGATTCAAAAGAAATACTTATTAGTATATAACTACTATATATTGGGATCAAATTGAGAAGAGCTATTTAAAATGGAGAAATAACTAGAATGAGAACTAAGCAATCTAGCCATCAAGATAATTATAAAGCTAGAAATTCAAAGGAGTGAATGCTTATTACTAACCTTCAAGGAAGAAGACGGGCTTGTTTGCTGGAACTTATTTTGACTGATTTTGGCTTATTTTTTGAGGGAGAATAAGTTATAGAACGGTTGCTAAGACAAGCGAGCAGATTCAGTCCATGCTTGTAAATCCAAGGCCTTCATTGAGCATTTCGTGAAGAATGGCCCCAACAATTGAGGGATAGGAACAACATGCATCTCCCAGCTAGATGAGCCTGCTCAAGATGGGAGAGAGGAGGAGAAAATGGTGTTGGCTGTTTGTACTGTAGGCTATCACTACCGGCTCAACCAAAAAGAGGCGGTGATATCACAAAGCCACTACCAGTTTGATAGCGCGTTTCCAGAGCTGGTTTATATCAAAAAAATATAGTGATCTATCACTGCTTGTTCTATCTCTGTCTGTTTTTTACGGCCCCCAATAACTGTCTAATTTTATAGCTAAGAACCGTTAGTGAAGAGTCATCACTGCCAGTTCAGTAAAAATTGGCACTAAAAGTCGGTTCTGTAGGAGTGAAGTGTCATGGTCACGTTCAACTGTGCGTTGTGGCTATATGGATGTAACACAACACTGTGTGGCTTAGTTGAGTTGCTTATTACTAAACTTGCACATCCTGGTTAAATCGTCGATTTGATGTAGGTGCTCCTATTATTCTAGTAATGGTGTTGCTCTTTTAATTTAGTATGGTGTTGCTCTTTTAATTTAGTAGTGGGTGACATCGGTTTAGTCTTGCCAAAAAAAATGCTTATATGGTAGAGTGTGTTTACATACATTGCATTGGTGAGTATGGTATGTATATACGAGAGTTTGCAAAAGTAGTCATGTACTATAATTTCGCAAAAAAAAAAAGATAATAAGAAACTGGCTTGATCAGCGTACAATGTTTTGGTCTAAGAGATTTGGACGGGCTGCACGAGATTTCCTTGAAATTTTGCTGGGCCGGAAAATCACACAGCCTTGTTCCAGCCCAACTTATTCCCTAAGACCTTACCGTATCATCATTACTCCCTAGGGCTCACATCGCTGGAAGGAAGGAAGTCAAAGAACGCATGGTCGCATGCAGCCGCCAATCCACCATCAGCACCATCGCCGGCCAATCCGCCATTAGTCAGTGATCGAGCTTCATCACCGGCCAGTAGTATGAATCTTGTGACGCGACTTGCTTTGGGTGCCTACCACGGATCCAGGCACCTCTTCACACGCGGCGGTTCCCTCCTCGGCCAACGGCAGTCGATCCATCTCGTCGCAAGTTTGGACAGGCCTAGGGAACCATCTAATGATTCTCCGGCGACCACCGCCGCCAAAGACCCAAGCTGGGTTCTGCTGGACAGCGGTACCTGCCGCAGGGTCGTCCGAGACGACGACTCCATGGCTGCCGACGGCAAAACCCCTGGCGGAGTCCCGCACCTCCACGGGGCAGCACCGCCTGCGCGTCTCGTTCCACCTCACGGCGCCGCCGGCGACCTCCTCCCTCTGCTACGATTACGCCGGTGCCGTACCCGACGACGAGAACAACCTTGAAGTCGCTGTGATCGCTGCCCACGGCGACTCCATTGTCCTGCGAATGATGCCGAAGCGGCGTAAATTCGTCGGCGGCCACGAGGTGCCTCCCACGATCGACCATTTCGTGTACCGGGCAGGCGCCGGCACGAGGCCACCGACGCTGACTCTGCTCCCGGGCCTGAGCAGCATTCCCAGGAAGTACGACCCCCACCGCTTCCTGGAAGACGAGGACACCGGCATCCTGCGGCGAGGAGAGGACGGCGACGACCTCCTGGTGGCTCAGCTTGACACCGGGCACCATGAGGACCGATATGACCTGGCCAACCTCTGCGTTCTTCGTCCCGGGAGCAGCGAGTGGGAGCTCAAGCGTGCAGTGCCCATCGTTCATGAAGAAGGCGATGAGCTGATGGGAACGACGGGCCCCGACATGACAATCCCTGTGGGTGACAGGTTCTTCTGCTGGGTCAACTATGACATAGGCTTGGTCCTGTGCGACATGGCGGATGAGGCAAGCCCCAAGCTGCGGCACTTGCGCCTGCCTGTTTACTACGATCGAAGCTACTACACCAATGACCTGCCTCCCCTGAGTGGTACCACGAGCATCGGGGCTGCTGGCCCGGTGCTCTGAGGTTCGTCATCATCGAGCCCCACTGCTGCTGCGGTCGCCTTGAAGGAGCTCGTGCCCACGCTCCCGCTTTGCCTTCACGGTGACCACGTGGACACTGACCGTGGCGATGGACGAGCCAATGGCATGGGTGAAAGACGGTGTGCTTGACTGTGAGGAGCTCTGGGCGATGCGGGGGTTATGAAGGGCTCCCTTGCGTGCACCTGCAGTCCCCGTCGTGAGCTTGGACAACCCCAACTTCATCTGCTTCAAGGTTGTCACCGGCTATGGTGTGGACCAAAATGCATGGATGATCGAGGTCGACACGAGGAGGAAGGTGCTGATGGCAGCCGTGCAGTTGACCAGCACTGGCCCAAGGAGAAGACACCTTCATTTACTGGAAAAAATTTAGTGGTTTACTGGCAAAATTTGAAAAGGAACCTGCCGGGAATAAGACATATATTCGGTGTTGTAGTACTGCCATGCATTTTCTTTTGGATTATTTGCAACTGGGGTTATTACCAGTGGTTTTTTCCATGGCAAGCGTTACTCTTTGTCCAAATTGAATTCTCTTTCATGTTTAAGTGGAGAAATCTAGTCTCACCGATGAAAATATTTTGAATTATTAGGAGCGTTTGGTATGGCTTCTAGACTAGCTGTACAAGCAACTCCATATCTCCACAAGCTAACAAAATGGAACCAAATGGCTCCTCTCCTCTAAGCTCCTCTCATAATTTGTGCCCTCTGGAGAGGAAATCCATCACTGGAGCCAGAAAACAACTCACCATGATGAACGTTGGATTAATCCTTGGGTCAGTTCCTATGATGATATATATGAAGTAGTTTGTTTTTGTTTGGACATTGAGAAATTAAACAAGATGGCAATTGAGAATAAGTTCCCCCCCCATTATATATAACGCAAATCGATGAGTATGGGATTGAAGACTACCTCTTCCTAGAATGGTTAACACTTCCTTTTCATTTTCTTGGCTCTTGTAAATGGGTAGGATTTGTATCAAACCTATTAGCTCGCCGTCCATCTCCCATCTTCCACCCACTCCAATGGCTCGTCCATGCTGAGAGTCATCGTCCAGGTCTTGATGATGGTGAAAACGGCGTGGGGGTGACAACATGTCGCCCTCCACTGACGGCAGCAGCAGTCCTCATCGTCACTGTAGTAGATGTATTGGTCGGGGTTGACACTCCTGCAGCGGTTTGGATGGATGCCGACGAACCTCACGCTGTTGTGCCTCGCTGCGGTGCCCATACGCCGGACTCTCACGGGATTATTGTCATCGCCATAGCTGTAGCCCCTCACCTCCGGTGGTAGGTCCACATAACGGACCTTGGGGCTCGCCAGCGTCATGTCACATCTCAAGAAGCTGGTCTCATAGCAAATTAACCCAAAGATAGGAACCGGTCACCGACGCCGATGAAGTCGGTGGGTGACCCCAAAGCATTATCTGCCAACAACCTTTGCCGTCATGAAGAATTGGCACTGGCTCCGTGAGCTCCTAGTGTGATGAGACACGGCCCGATCTTCCGAGAGGTATTGGTAAATTCGATTGATGGAGAACTCGACGTTGGCAATCCGGCTTCAAATCAACATGATTCGAACCCCCGCAAATGTTACACCATCACTCCCGTTGGTTATCAACCAAGCACAATTTGATTGACCTCGCCAAGAAGGCTGTTTCCCCTCGTAGTTTAATCGAAGAACACAAGTAAGAAAGTTTCAACACGCAATCTGAAATTACAAATAAGAATTGAAGTGAATATCAATGGGTTCAAGAACTCGGTTTCAAAGGACTAATCGACACAAAGGGAGGAGATCGAGAATAGGGGGCCCCGGATCACTTTAAAAGGATTTGTCACCACAGCTACAATGAACGACTCGGCTCGATGGAAAACTAAACTCTAAGCAAAACCTGAGTTTCTAGAGTGGCGGCTGCGAGTAATATAAAAGAGAGACATGCTAGGGTTGCAGGCGCCCAGGGAAGAGGCGCCCACAACTTGGGCTTAAGGCCCGACTCGATATATGGCCAAGTTGGCCTAAAAAAGAGGTGTCGCAGCACCTTTCGTGGTTACACAGAATGATCCACGAATACTCTAGAGCTGGGACTAGAACCAAACTGACGGTGTCGCCGTCTCCTTTCCAACGCATATTCACAAGCCTCGTTTTGACGTCGTATGAGGAAGTTATGATCGAAACACTGAGTACATGTCTGCTGAATCCGAAGGTGACGTGGCAGCTGAGTTGGAGATGGGTTGCAACTTGAGAAAACCATGACGTTGGTGTGTCCAACGTGGCGATGTCCTCATTACAGTGGCGCATGCCTGGACGGAGCACGGAGAACTCGACCGCTTGCCGTTCCGCACGGAAATCGTTCCACAACTCGACCTGGACCACAAGGAGGTCGTTCTCGCTTCGCTGCAGTAGGCCTATGCTCCAAGACTCCAGCCTTGCGCGGATCTGATGGTTAAAGTGTTGTGCCAAGGCGCTCTCGGACTTGGTCGGAGAGTCTAGAATGGGTAGCAGAGGAACCCAATGTTGTCTAGAATGACAGCGGCCGGCGGGTGCCTGCTGGTCTGTACACGAAGTGGTCCACAAAGTTAGATCCAGAGTGATGCATCTTCAACTTCAAGAGGACCAACTCCCCGTAGGCATCGATGACACTGATGCAGCCGTTGCTCTCCCTACCACACACACTGTCCGGAAAGTCGTAATAGAGGTAAGAGATCGACGGCGGCGCGGTGCACCTGAAGGAGACGCGCACTAGTTGGCCTTCGGAGGTGCGGGACTCCCACGGTATTGGCGTCAGCAACGAGTGTTGAATCATCTGGGCGGCGGTGGCCATAGGGGCTCAGCATCACCCAGAGCCGGTCTTTGGCGGCGGCGGCAGTGACCGCCGGAGACTCCGAGAGCAGCCTCCGGTAGCTGCATGTTGGGGCAAAATATCGACCGGTGATTTGCCGGAGGGCAACTGAGGCTCGGCATGTGAGGTAGCTGGTCAGCGCGTCAAAACGATGCATAGGAATCCGACTCAGCATATTTTCGAACCTGTGCGTGTGTGCACGTACGATAGCTAGATTTTATGATTGATGTCACAATAATGGCGGCTGCGTGCTAGCAGTAGCAGCCCTACCTAGGTTAACGATGATTGGGACATTGGGTATACCGTATACGTATACCAAACAATCGCAGTACATAAAGTGGGCTGGCCGAACAACACTGCATGGGCTTCACGTTTCCAGCCAAAATGATCTAAATACCAACCGAGGCTAAGACTTTAGTGGCTTAAGCCCGTTTAGCGGCTGAGCAAAAGATATATCGAACATAAGGGAATTTCACCAAACGGGCTTAAGCTTCATTAGCTATTAAACTCCATTAGCTATTTCTCTCAACATCCAAACTCTTATAAACCAAATTCCATTAGCTATTAAACTCTATTAGCTATTTCTCTCAACATGCAAGTTATCTATATCTCATCAGCCCACTATTAGATGCATTTATGGACAACAAGCATTTACAATTATGATAAAAACACATCATGCATTTAGTTGTTTACATCAGCGTGCCACGCCTTCACTTATAATTGTTTATCTCTTTGTATAAATAATTTTATTCCAAATCATCAGCAATTTTCATGGCAACACGCGGGATATTTACATAGTAAACATATAAGATAAACCAGATGTTACAAATTCAAACCAGAATGTTATAAATCATGAAAAGTTATGCAACCTTATAGTTGACAAAGTTTTTATTTAAAATTAACTATGCGTGAAAACCTATGTTTGAATTTCTCACATTTAAACTTTTTAAAATATCTCCAATGGAGAAATGACCAAAGTAAATGTTGTAGATCTCAAACTTATGTAATTTAGTGGTTTGTAGCTTTTCATTTGAAATCATCTACGCATGGAAAATCTGCATTTGAATTTCTCACATTTTAAATATGAATTTTTCAAATGATCTGTTGGGGAAACTATCGAAACAAAGGTTGTAGACATCAAAAAGTTATGAAACTTTATAATTGATAACTTTTTATTTGAAATCATCTATGCATGAGATACCTAGATTTGAATTTCTCACATTTGATATTAAAATATTTCAAATGATCTCGAATGAAGAAAAGACCAAAATTAAAGTTGTAGATCTCGTAAAGTTATAAAACTTTATAATTGACACTATTTATTGAATTCATTTAGGGTTCCAAATGCACATTTGAAAATAGTGTGAAGATACAATGAAGAGAACGAATATCCTAAATATAGGTTACTGGTTTGGTCCCACCACCGTGAAGCGCACATTTTTTTGTGCAAAAAATCACAAAACTTGTAGCTTATGCCTAGTAAGGTCTCCCAAGATTTGATATTTTGTGGCTCAGATTTATAGTTTCTAGATAATTATTCATAGAGGCAGCTCGAATACAGCCACCTCTAGCAACAAATTTTTTAGAGGTGGCCGAAGAACCACCAGCCTCTACAAATTGTTGATTTGTAGATATGGAAGAACAGATGCGGCTAGGCCAACCGCCTCTATATAGGCATTCCAGGTACCTCTATAGAGCATTTGTGTAGGCGGAGTAGTGACAAACGAATCAGTTTATATCACCAACGCATGAGTTCCAAGTGGAAGCAGCCCTGTTCAGTTTTCTCCATTGATTAGAAGGCTAAATAGAATGCTGATTTAGTGGATATAGACTAACTGCACCGCATACGGGGAGTTCGTACTAGAGGACGCCTTTACAGGAGAGAGCGGCTGCATGACGGCACGCGATGTAGCACGCTATCCAAGTGGACTGCGGGATGTCCGGTACTCCCGGCGGTAGTGCAGGTCCTTCGGTATGTGCTCGCGGCCCCACCATGTGTCCCAGCGACGCGCAGAACGAGCTAGCGCGGATGGCGCACATCTTGTGAAAAAGGAATCTAGGGTGGGCCCCACTATTTATAAGAAGGAAAAATGTTATAACTCACAAATCATAATACCAAATTAGATTTTGATTATACTATTAAATTCGTTTCAACAAATCCTTTAAAACAAGATGTCACATGGATATATTTAAATAAAGTGATAAGTAGACCCCACAGTGGATAGAGGAAGATATAGAAGATGGATAAGTGCGGAAAAAAGTGGTATAGAGAAGAGAATCTTGATGACCGGGATAGAATATTCCTTTTAGAGGATGGATATAGAGGACGAAGAAAGACGGATAGCCTTAGTGGCCCAAATATAGCTAAGTGCCATAAGCAATGTTTAACGCTCAGTCTCAAAGTGGATTAACTTAGCGCTCCTAACTATTCCAGTGGCGAAACACACCTATAGCTGTGGAGGCTATTTGAAACATTGTTGCCATCCCACTACAGCTACTACATGTGAGTCCCTCTTCCCCAGAAGTCAAATAAAAAAGTTTGATAATAATATATATATATATATATATATATATAAATATATATGATATATATATATATAACTATAAATATTCATGATATATAACTAATATCAGTAGATATTTGAACTTGTAAATGTTGATATATGTTTCTTATTAAATGGTAACAATCTTTTGAATTGTTTGACTCATCTGGAAGTTACATTTCTGCTCATTTTGGGTTAGAGGGGGGTGCTTGTTTGGCTTTTTTTTAAAAAACAGCTACATGTTTAGCATAGATAGCCTAGTTATCACTGGAAGTGTTCACGGGTGGTCAATTTCGATATTCAAAGCCGGAACACTGCCCACCTCGAACGTATCATCACTATTATTCCAAAATTATAGAGGCAGTACACTCTGTCCACCTGTGCAAATAGTAACTCAAGTGGTGGGCGCCTCATGATGTCACCTTTTTAACAATAAAAGACAAAAATAGATTCTCATCTCCGAAGCAGATCATGATTATGATTTATTCATGCCGTTGGAGCTTCGAATCCAATCATCCACGGATGAGCCTCAATGTCAAGCTCATTATCCGTCCACATGTCTTCTGTTTGCCTCCATGTTGTACAAAGCATAGATTTATGCAGATGAGGGATGAGGGACAAGGTAGGTAGAGGAAGAAGAACATGGGGCCTCAATTGCACTCCTGTTTGCAACCATACCCCATCGCTGGATCTAACACAACCATTGCTACCCTCCTCATTGTTGCCCACGAGGATCTAAGAGAGAGAGAGAGAGAGTATAGAGGAGGAATAGAGGGAAAGGGGGGCAAGATCTCACTATTGTCGAACTTCGACCACCCGCCCGACCACCCCCCATCACCTATCACCTGATCTACACAGTCATATAGTTGGGGCCCAATAGATCTGCAAGATTGAGAGAGAGTATAGAGGAGAACAGGAGACCAATGTGCCATGCCGAAGTGGTGGGCACCTTCACTGAAGCCACCGTCAAACCTGCCGCTTAACAATGCCAAATGGCGTTCAAATGTTGCCTTCGGTATTAGGTTTGTCTTTCAGGAGAGAACATAATTGTTCCAACTGGTGAGGGAAAGCAAGCTCTATGACCCATTAATCACAAACCAATCTTAGGCAACACTATCGACTGAAAAAGTAATTACCAGAAGTGTTGGGGGTACTAAGAAATAATGTAAGATACAAGGCATCAACTTTTTATTCCTCGTGGCATGACCGCATGAATGGTAAATATTTTCCAAAATACCCCCACGTAAATGTTTTCGATTGCACGGCGATACAAACCAAGTAAAAAGATTATACATGCTAATTCTGATGACAAGCTCAAATATAAAAATTTGCAAGTAACTATCTGGGATCCGGTATAAGTGCCATTTTTTTATCATGAATAAATGATAACTTAATTTTACCAGCCTACCCATGTACCTGGTGATCTCTGTTTAGTACTGAATTTCTGCCGGTAAATGATAGTAGTTATGCCAGTAGCCGCAGTTATCGTTACCGGTGAACGGGACGACTGACAACAGCGTTTTGGTGTTGACGTCGAGCTGAACCATCCATATCTTCTCAGCCTCCGTGGTGAAGTGATAATCGGAGACCAAGAAGCCCGCAGACAACATTGGGTTTCTCCAAACACACGACAGGCCACATAGGAATTTGTTTCGGGAGGCCCTCATATCCCGGAAGCGCCCAGATCTCCTCGTCCTCAATCTGCCCGTCCTCCACCCACTCTAATGGCTCATCATCGTCCATGCTGAGATTCATCGTCCAGGTCTTGATGGTGAAGACAAAGCGAGGGTGCAAACATATCTTCCTGTCGTCGTCATGGCAGCAGCATGGGTCCTCCTTGTCGCTGCAGAAGTAGTAGGAGTCGGGGTTGACACGCTTGCAGCAGTTTGGGTGGATGCTGACCAACCTCACACTGCTGTCGCCAGCAGCGCCCATGCGTCGGACCCTCATGCGGTCGTCGTCTCTGCCATAGCTGCAGCTCCACACCTCTAGAGGCAGACCTACATAACGGACCTTGGGGCTCGCCTCGTCAGCCATGTCGCACAGCATGAAGCTGCTCCAATAGCAAACCCAGCATAGGAACCGGTCACCGACGCAGATGACTTTTTCAGGTGACCTCCCGTCGAAGCCGTACTGAGGAACAGGCACTGGCTCCATGACCTCCCACTGGCGCATGCTGGGGCGGACCACATAGAACCTGGATATTCGCCGTGCCGCCCACCGGTCATTGACCTGGACCTGGACCACGAGGGGATCGTTCTCGCCTCGTCGCAGCAGACCTATGCCCCCAGAGTCCATCCCTAGGCTTCCGAGAGAGTCGAAGTAGGATGCAGGGAGCAGAGACAGTGACGGCGGCCGGCGGGTGCCCGCCTGTCTGTACACGAAGTGCTCCACAAAACATGTTCGAGAGTTATGCATCTGCAAGAGGACCAACTCCCCGTGGGCCACGATGAATCTGATGAGGTCGTCGTGGTCATATACCTCATCGACACGCGCGCTCGCCGGATAGTCATAGTAGAGGTAGGAGCTCGACGGCGGCGCGGCGCATCTAAAGGAGACACGCACACGTCGGCCTTTGGAGGTGCGCGACTCCGCGATGGTATTGGCGTCGGCAACGGCAACGAATGTGGAATCATCGGGGCAGCGGCGGCCATGGCTGTTCAGCATCACCCAGCGTCGGTCTTCGGCGGCGGCAGTGTGTGCATGTTCCGGTGGCTCCGGTGGCTCCACTGCCGAATCCGAGAGCAGCCTCCGGTGGAGGCATGTTGGGGCAAAATATCGACTGATGATTGGCCCTGGCCGTAGGGCAATCGATGCTCGGCATGTGAGGAGGCTCAGCGAGGCAAAACATTGCACAGGAATCCGGCTCAGCATTTTATGATTATCAAAATAATGGCGGCTGCGTGCTAGCAGCCCTACCTAGGTCAACGATGATTAGGGTGATTTATGCCGTATCAAATAGGATCACAGGTGTACATAAATGGGCTGGCAGAACACTGCATGGGCTTCGTGTTGCCACTTTATTTAGCTTTCTGATGATGAGAGGCCAAGAAGGGACTCATCATTCAAGCCCATTAGTGGACGAGTAAAAGATATATGTTAAACATTAGAAAATTTTACACAATATAATCTATAAAATAAAAGATGAACTAGATATTACAAATACCAACTGGAATCCTATAAACGAATCAGTTCATATATAAATATGCATGGTACAGGGCTTGTTTGGTAAAGCTTCGACTTCAGCAAATTTCATTTGTGAGAGGAATGTTTGGTAAAACAAAACTTCTCATTGAATCCTCTACCTATAAGGACCCACTATCATATCATTGGCTTCACTCGCCTATTCCCCTTGTCTCAGTCCACAGCCTCAAGATAGCTCCCCACATCCGGTGGCGGAACCAAAGATTCAAAAATAAGGGGGGCCGAAAGAATAGTTTATACATCGTAAATATGTGAAAGAAGAATACTTTTGTGATGTATCATTGATTTTTTGATAAAAATTAGATTTTTATTGAATTTTTGGATTAAAAATTAAATTTTTATTGATTTTATGAAAATTTTAATTTTTCCATGGTATAAAAAATTTACTTTTTTTTGGTGGTGGGGGGGGCGGCCCCCATGGATCTGCCTCTGCCCATATCCCTTTCTCTCATGGAAATCTCACCGACCACCGCATCTGTAGAGGCTCCCAGATGTTCCTCGCCACCTCAATCCGCACATAACCACACTAGCAATGGCCCTCCTACACCGGCACCAGACTACACCACCGGCCTTGGTCCATCACTAGAGGGCAGCGTGAAGCTTGGATTTTCAGGTGGGGACCCAGACGGAGCCGAGTGAAGCTTGGATTTTCAGCTCCTCCCCAACGTTCTAGCTGCAGTCAGTGGGTTTTGCGGAACTTCTTCAGTGGAGCTGTTCACTGTGTTTATGGTGAGAAGTGGCTCCAGGAGCCGGCCAGTGAGGAAGAGCTATCAACTGCCCAACATATCACAAACACTGAAACACATGAGTTCAAAGAGGATTACTCCCTCTGACCCTTTTAATTGTCGCCCGAAGTTTTAGTCAAAATCGACTCGATTGATAGAAAATACATGCAATATTTATGTCTTTAAATAAATTTATTAAAAAACTAGATCTAAAGATCTTTCCCGATGATTCTAATTATGATACTAATTGATGATATTTAGTATTTATTAAAATTGCCAGTATTTATTTTTTGGGACGGAGGTAGCATCTTCGTTCAGCTGCTTTTGCAGCCCTGTTCAGTTTTCCCCCTGGATTAGCAGGATAAACGAGAGTGCTGTGAATTTAGTGGCCTAAATACAACTAAGCGCTACAAGAAGTGTTTAGCGCTCAAAATGGATTAGCTTAGCTCCTGGCCTTTCTAGAGGCGAAATCCAGCCCATAGTTTTGTTTATAGCCTGGATCTACTACTCTTATATTGCTAAGACCCACTAAAGAAGCTTCATCCAATCAAATTGTTCCATTTATAAAAAGTGATGTCGATCGACATCATCAAAGGGGTTACAGCCACTAAGGCCACCACTAAGGCTCATTTATCTCCCAACTAGCTCTTTAAAAATCAAAAAAAGTTGTAGCACCTAAACCAAGTATCGAATTAAAATCGAATTGCACCATGGTGTTCCTCACAATAAACTCTTCAAAAACAAGACCCCATATGAATATATTTCCATAATTTTTTTGCAAACATTTAAAACCATTTCTAAGAAAAAAACGTGATTTATAAGCAAAAATCTAGAAGACTTTATATCACATAGATTATACATGTGGTCCTCCAAAATATACATGATTTTATGAAGGAAAACATCCGAACTTTTGGGTATTTGATCCTCGTGTGTAGTAGGGTGGGGTATGGGTGGATGAGATTTGACAATGCCTATATATAAACCTGTTTCTAAGCAAAACCTAACAAAACTACATATTATATGGATTATATGTGGTCCTCTCGAATCATGCATGATTTTTATTAAGGAAAATTCCTAGAACTTTTTGGAAGGGGGATGACTCTCTGCATATAGGGGTGAGGGTTCTTCTGTGGATGAGATTTTAGGTGATGCCCATATATTTTTCATCGATTTATCCAAGCAAAGAACGCTGCAAGGATTTTATCATAGTATTTGAAACATTGGTCTCCGCCAAACAAATAATGAGTTCATCTTCCTACATCTAGAAGTCAAATAATGTTTGACTAAAATATAGAAAATATATAAATATTTATAATGTAATAAATATCACTAATTAATTATGAAACGTATTTTTCATAGTAAAAGTATTTGAACATTTAAATGCTGATACATTTTTGTTAATAAAAGGAATCAAGCTTAGAATTGGTTGACTCTCTGAAAGTCTAGGCTAGGTTTATAGTTTTATACCATAGCAGATATATAGTTTAGGCTAAGAGGTTTTACACGGGCTAGATTTTTTTGGTTTTCTTCACGTTTCGCTGGGCCGGCTAAAATTGGTACAGTTTTGATTGAGCCTAAATTATGACACCCCAATCATCAATCAGTTCAATACGCAGGGCTAGGGGCTCACCTCGTTGGAAGCAGCCGCCATTACCTGCCGTCACCGCCGGCTTCCAAAGAAACTCCTCCATAGCCGCCAGTATGAAACTTCTGACGCGGCTGGCTGGTCTGGGTGGCTTCTCCTCCGATGGGTCCACCAGCCTCCTCGACGCGGTGGTTCCTCTCCGCCTACGACGATGGATCAATCTCGCCCCAAGTTGCGGCCGACCGGGCGGAGCCATCTCGCTTCTCCGGCGATCGCCGCGGCAGAACACCCAAGCTGGGTTCTGGCCGAACCGCCGTGATCTGCCGTAGGGTCATGGACGACTGACGCCATGGCCGCAGACAACAAAAACTATGGCGGAGTCCCACATCTCCACGGGGCAGCAGCGCGCTGCGCTCGTTCCGCCTCGCCGCGCCGGCGAGCCTCCTTCCTCTACTACGATTTCGGTGGACTACGACAGCGTCCCGACAACAAGAACATCGACCTTGCCGCCATCGCATGCGCACGGTGACTCCATCCTCCCCGCGAATGGAGACATCGACATCGATCAGCCGCCCGGGCGGCACCGCCCTAGTTCATTCGACGACCATTTCGTACAGGGCAGGCACCACCACGGCTGCCGCCGCCGCCTCTACTCCCCCGCGGTGAGGATTCCCATGACGGATGACGCTCCATTAGGGATGACTACGCCGCCGCATGCCGGTCAACGACACCGGGCGCCCCGCGACGAGGGGAGGACGAGGTCGTGGTGGCCCAGCTCCGATCTCGAGGTTTGAGCGAGGACAAGGCCCACCTCGTGTCCTCCATCTCGGGGGAGAGCCAGTCTCAAGCGGCCTCGTCGCCCACGGGAAGACGGCGATCAGTCAGGGGATGGTTGATTTCGGCACCAAAGATGGCTGCCCCTCGCCGGGCGACGATTCCCTCGTGGTTGGGTCACAACGCGACGAGCACCAAGCTTCATCCCGGCGACATGGCAGCTGAAGAGGGGTTCCCTGTGCCTGTACTGTACCTCTGCCATCCGCCCCCTATGATCCAAAGTACTACACAAAATGACCGGGCCGCCTGAGTGATCCCGAAGGCATGGGCGCCGGGCTCCCCGGGCGCGTGAGGTTTGTCGCCGCCAAACCCCCCGGCTCGGCGGCCGTCGATCGAGGACTCGGCGCTACGCCCGCTACGCCTTCACGGTGACTACATGGACACCTCGCCGACGATGGACGAAAGCCACCGACGTGGGTGAAAGACGGCATGCTCGCCATGAAGAGCTCTTCCGATGCCGGGGTACGCCAGGGTGTCCCCGCCGTGGCATTCCCCATGCACTCTATCGCCGCCTTGACAACCCTCGACACGCCGCTCCCGCTTCAAGGTCGCTTAGGGAAGAGGAAGAAGACCCATGGATGATCCAGTCGACATGAGGAGGAAGGCGGTTGGCAACCGCCCCTTGGAGCCCCGATACCGACGCATGGAGATCACGCCATTTACCGGCAGAAACTTTAGCGTGTCGTTTACATGTGTCCAAGACATGTGTTTTGTTGAGGAACACACTTGTTTCCATTTTCTTTGGAACTTATTGCTTTTTATACTATTTCCGCAGGTTGGTTCTGTTTGAATCCCATAGTCTAAAGTAGAGTTGGCTTTAGCTTTATAAACTTCAGAGTTTACATCACGAGGTAGTTTGTATATGGCTAAACTTTAAATTTAATTCAATAGGACTGTTCATATCGGGCGAAGTTGCTCTTCATGGAGGAACACCACCGACGCAAAATCAACACAACGACAAGAGAGAGCTCAAGTGATTCTCTCGTGGGCAACGCAATACCACGGCCTCCGGCGCCGCAAAGGGTTCGATGAATTGGGAAGCGGAGCAACAAGACAGAAGTTGGGTGGCCGTGTGGGCTTTGCTAGACTCGTAATAGATGGAGAGGATGTTAGTATATATTAGCATGCTGCCCTCGAGCACGACGCCCAATACACGGCACGCATTTTTAGCCTGGTATGAGCACGACTCGCCCGTGTTTCCCACGGCCCATGCCGCCCGCTGGTGTACGTGGTCGCGTTCGGGCCGCACCCTAGGCACGGGCTGGCACGCACGGCCCATAATTTGAGAGAGGCCCGTCAGCGTCCGGTGACCTCAAGGCCTGCTAAGAGCCCATCCGCTAAGGCCCGTAATTTGTCCTTTTCTCGTAGCATCTCTAGAGTTTGCTTTTTTAAATCATATTGTTTGCAAACTCCTAAAAATAATATGGAGAGGAAAAAAGATCTCACCTCCGAGAGTCTAGTATATAATTTATTTACCAAAATCTAAATGGTTCCTACATACGCTGAAAGATAAAAAGGGAAAAACACTTTTTGTCTCGAGGACCCTTTCACTTTTCACTTAATTAATCGATCCTAAATTGAAAAACTTCCTCTCTAGTAAACTTGCATCAAGAATCTTGAGAGTGAAATAAAATTATGTTTTTCTTAATAAATGATAAAAAGTCGACAACAAATCGTTGAAGATGCTCTAGCCCATTTGACAATGTTATTACTTGTTGTCCACGTAGTAGGGGGGTAACTTAGAGTAAAATCACAACAATAACAAAAGCAAGGGTAAAATCACAATCGTGACATCAAATTATAGGCAAGAACGATTAGCCCCTATAAACATAATCTTAAACATAAAAAGATGAAACTAGATATTACATTACAAATACTAATTAATGAGTGAGTCTCACAAAGTAATCAGTCATATGTGTATATCTGAAATGCAAAGTGGATTATCATTGTTCAAGTGGCTTACGTAAATACGTGATTTTCTCGTAAAATAGCAGCCAGCTGGAAAGCTAAGGGGGCCCTCCCAGTGAAAAATTATTTTTTACTACTTTTTGCTATTTTTGATTTAAAATCATAATTTTTGGAAACCATATCACCTGAGGTTTGGTTCTAGAACCGCTATCGAGCAGTCAATGCTGGCGGTTTGAAAGAACCGCCATCCGCCATCGATGATCATCCCCATCGGCCGCCGATATGGATCGTGCCGGGTTCAAAAATCGTAATCGATGGGGGGTTTAGCACAAGCGCCGATATATCGATTCGAGGTGGTGCATAATATATCCCTATATCCACATCCAACTACCCACTCACCATTGATGCACATTGTATGGATATCTCATGCTGCCGCACTGAACATTGATCCATGAAGTGTAGCCAATGCAAAGCAAGGTCTATGATGAGTTGTTAGTCCTGATCTAATCAAATCTTTAGACCAAGGGACAAAAAATAAACATCTAAGAAATATTCAATTATTACAACTTACATGAAGTTCACCTCGATGCAATATTTTGGGTAGAGTAGAGGAAAGAGGAGATTATATATCTCATTGCATAGCTTCACGATACATCATTACCCATCCAACCGCCAACCCACCATTGGATGCATATAGTTCTACGGAAAGATTAGTGTTTTGTCCCACTGCACATAATTAAGTGTAGCTAATGCAAAGCATGCAGTGTGATGACCGGTTGATCTAATCTAATCAAGCTTTATACGAATGTACAAAAATTACACTGAAAAAATATCAATATTCCTGACTACCTGAAGTTTAGGAGGTTTGAAGTAATGTATAAATATAATTAAAGCAGTGCCTATTTAATGAAGTTGGAAATGCAAGGTATTAGAATATGCTTGAATTACACCAGCCTTGAAAAGAATTATATATGCTTCCAGCGACTAGCTCACAAAAATATTCAAAAATTAAATTTGCAACTTCATGCTCGAGATTATTTTAAAACTGGACACTTTTACTGGGTCAGCTCCGGCTGGTTAGTACTGAAGCCGTGCCGGTAAACGATGGTATGCTCTCCACAGGTCATCATTGCTGAATTGCACGACTGACAGCAGTTTCTTTGTCTTCATGTTAAGCTGAATCATCCATACCTTATGCTCCTCATAGGTGGCGACGAAGTGACAATTGGAGACCAAAAAGCAGATGACGTTAGTGTCATCCAAAGGATATGACTGGGCACTCAAGGTTTGCTCGAGACCCTCGTATTCCGGAAGCGTCCAGACCTCCCTCACGATCAATCTCTCTCCATCTTTCACCCACGTCAATGGTGAATCCATATCCACAGTGAGATCCATCGTCCAGGTCGTGACTGTGAAGGCAAAGTGAGACTGTGCACATGTGCTCCTGCAAGGGGCACCACAGCAGCAGTGTGGGTCGATGCTGACGAATCTCACTTTGCTAGGGCCCAGCTGGCTCCATCTTCATGGAATACTTCATGCGATACAGGTCGTCGTCGCTTTCCTCGTAGCTAAGGCGGCCTCTCACCTCAGTTGGCAGAGGTGCGTAGCCTGTTGGCCTCGCATCGTCAGCCATGTCGCACAGGAAGAAGCCAACCTCATAGTCGACCCAGCATAGGTACCGGGGTCACCGATCAGGAAGACAGCATCGCCGATGACCGTCATTCGCGCAGCCGCCTCGGCATGGTCGCGGAACAATGCGCTTCGGCTCCATGAGCTCCACTGGCGCATGCCACCCGGCAAGAAGTGAGCACACAAACTCGACCATCTCCTGTCGCTTTGTCACGATTGTACCAAAGCTCGAGCTGGACCACGAGGGTCGTCGTCGTCGTCGCCGCAGCAGGCCTGTGCTCTGGCTATGCAACCCGACTGTATGCATAGCCTCTCTCGTCTTTGGTCCAGAAAATCTCGATCGGAAGCAGAGATAGAGACGGCGGCCCTGTACATGAAGTAGTCGTTGTCCTCGAAGCTGCAGACGCACAGTATTTGTTACTTAACCCAAACAGGAGGACTGAGTCCGAGTGGGCAGCGACGACATCGACGCTGATGTCGTTGTAGTCGTCGTCCCCCATCCTCCTCGCCGGGCACGCTATCCGTAGTCAGATCGTAGTAGAGGAAGGGGAGATCGCCGGCGGCGGGCGCCTCCCAAAGAAGACGCGCAGGTTTTCGGCTGTGGAGGTGCGGGGAGACCGCGACGGTCTTGGCGTTGGCGACGAATGAGTCATCCATGCGGCGGCCATGGAGGTGCAGCATCACCCATAGCGGGTCTTTGGCAGGCGGCGCCGGCGAATCGAAACCACACTCCGGTGCCTGCTGGCCGCCTCGCAGGAAGTGTCGTTGGGTAATGGAGGGCCGGCGGCTCGAACGGACTCACCATCAACGACGCGGCAGACCCAAGCTGCTGCCTCAGCATTTTCTTTCAGGGATGATGGCGGACACTAATGGCGGCTGCGTGCCTGGTTTGTTTGGTAACCCGCAGCCTACCTAACTAGGTTAATCATGCATCACGGGAATTTATATCTGGACATTTGGCCTGGCAAAAGTGAAAACTGCATATATTGGCTCTGCGATGGCAGCTCACCATACCTCGTAGCTGGGCCCCTCAGGTCCATTATAACTGTTGATTTAGGTTTATACTAAGTTAAACCATTTGAAATTTCATAATAAAAAAAAATTAATAATATTCGTACATCATATAATTATTTTAGATTTATCGAAGTATATTTTTCTAATGTATTTATTTAGTGCCATAAATTAAATGTATGTATTTGGTTAATTTGGTTAAAAGTAGAATTAGTATAGAACAAAAGATAAAATAAAAACAATGAGTAAAGTTCATAACCCCGCTTCTCAAAGTCTGTCATTCCAAGTACTTAAACAATAGTTGTTCTTAGGACGGATTGAGAGTATCTTACTAGAGGCTTAGACATTTACCATAATATCCTAATTATCTAACAATTTTAGTTACAACAAACTTATGCACAATGTTAGATCATTCAGAATTATTATTACTCCTTGTCAAACAGTTATAGGACAGTAAACCCTGTTTTGGATCCAACTATTGAGATAGTATATAGCTAATAATTATCCAACAGCGAGATAGTTATTCTTTAGAGACCATGGTAACAATTAGCAAGTTTATTATCTATACACGCTTGGATTCAAAATAAATACTTATTAGTATATAACTACTATATGTTGGGATCAAATTGAGAAGAGCT